>JAOXXN010000265.1:54745144-54772431 GCA_026770055.1 Myrmophylax atrothorax | reverse complement strand
ATTTCAGGCCTTGTGCCTTTAATAGAAAGGATCATTATTATGTGATGAAAACTCACCACTTATTTTGCTGTGTATGATGGAAAGTCTCAGTTTGGAGAGTCTCCTTGTAAGAAGCTGAGAATTAAATTAGAGGAAACATTTGAGAACAATCCTGCTTTACTTATTGTAGTGTGTTTCATGTTACCAAGCAAATCTTTAGCAGGGATACTGGAAGTTGATTAAAACCTATAAATGCTCACATATAAAATAGTATTCCATGCTGGGAAATGCAGCCAGAGTGGAGCACATAGGCTCTGTCCCAGCTCCTAAGCCAAGAGCCAGCTACACAATTGATTTGCAGTGCCTGGATTTCAGTCTTATTTTTCCTGATGTGAAGATGTCAGATGGAAAGCATTCAGGTGGACACTTATAAAATAATTAACTGATTTCACATTTAAGACATTTTGTGCTTGGTTTTGAACAGCAGAAGCTCCATACCTTAAACCAGGATAAGGCTGCAGTCAGCCTTTTGCTTGTGGGTGTTGTCATAGTTCCTGTGGTGGGTGTTACTGTTAACTCCTGCACTATTATCAAATTACCATGCAAAGTGAGCTTTGGAGGTGCACAGAGATTTCCAGCTGGAGACAGGCACTTTAGCTTTCCCTCCAGCAGGACATTTCAGTAGATGTATTCAACCAGGTTTGCTTCTGAGTGAAATAACATGCTCACATTTTTCCTTTGATCAAATAAAAAGCCTCAGGATAATTAGCTGAAGAGATGATGGTGATAACTAATGGTTTCCTTCTGCATCAGAGATCTTGCTGATGCAATCTGGGTATAAGTCAGGCAAGACATGAACTGAATGCAGCCTGTGCTGCACTGCCAGAGGCTTTCCCCCTTTTCAGAGGCTGTCAGACAGCAGAGGCATCCTAAGCCTGGGCAACATATTCCCTCATCACTCAATCATTCATTTCTATCAAGTGACCATCAGTCTGCCATACAGACCAAACATAGTTCCTTGTCTTCAAAAAAAATTATGAAGTTGAACTTGTTGTGAGTTATTGACTAAGGATTGCAGGCCAACTCTCCCATTTCACAAGAGGAGTTAAATTGCTGTCAGTGTTACACAAAGCTGCCTCTGCTCCATGGCCATGGGCATCCCCCTGCAGCCCTGAGAGGCACAGACCTTCTCCTAGCTATGGCAACACTCCTCCTATTCCAGATCCTGAGGGCTTGTGTTGGCAAAGGCACTGCCAGTTATTCTTCCTGCAAACAGGTGACAGCTGCCCTCAGAGTGTACAGAGGATGCATAGGTCTGGCCTAGTCCATACAGCTGGAAGGCAACCTTCCTAAAAGCAGAATAAATGGGGAAAAAAGCCTCCTCTTATGTGTGGCAGGAGCTTTCTATATAGAACAAAAAAGTGGATAACAAGAAGAAAACTGGATTACAAGACTTAGTCCTTATCTAGCAGGAGGCTTGACCATGAACATATGTGAGGGATGCACATGGCATGATCAAGGTAGGAGAGTTCCTGCAGGTGTGCTGTGGCTCTGAAAAAAAAATCAGGTAACTAAAAATGAACTTTTGCTGAACACCTCAATTCCATAATATGCCAGAAAACTGGATGCAATGTTGTTAGAGCTGAATGAGAATCAACAACCAGAAAGGTGAAGACATTAGTTTTGTCTCATAATACATGTTGAGGGAGGGTTCCTATGGTAATTCTGCTTCTAGTAACCAGTGCTAAAAATACTTGTTTCTCTTAGTGTCAGTCTAAAAGTGATAAAAATTCCAGAGGTATGTGTGGATTAATCAGTGCTTTAAGAGAAGCATCTGTATCCATTAAACATTCATGTAATGCAACAATCTTAAGTCAGAAGGACTTTGAAATATTTACAGGTTTCAATAAATGTTTAAAATGCAATTTTTGTAGCAAACAGCAGAACTGGACTTCCTTTGAACCAATGGACATTTATGCATCTTCCTATGTCTCTAGTAAGATGTGAAAAAAGGAAGACATGGATGGCAGAGGTATCAGGAAGCTCCCATCCCATGTGAAGTCAGCAAAGTTAAGGAGAACCTAAGCACTTGGTTGAGACACCTTGCATGGGGCAGAGCAATGGCCCATGCAGCAAAGAGGGGCAAGATCAGTAAATACCTTAGAAGGGGTAGAGGAACAGTTCCATGGATAGTTTTTCTTTCTCAGCTTTCAGCCAAGTCTTTCTATGTGCCAGAAACACAGTGGGTGTCTCAGCGTCAGCTCCTCCAGCTACAGAGCCATGGGGGGTGGAACCCCCCAGAGCCAGCACTGCACATTCAGCACGTGCCAATCCAAGGCAATGCCACAGACTGTGTAATGCCAACACTATACAGTCAGGCTCAAAGCAAGGCATTTAGTTGTCTCTGAGGGGTGAGCACAGTCATAGCTCATGTCAGTCTCATGTGCAGGGCACATAACCAGACATGGTGTCCAACAGAGATGGGTTTCTTGCTCCTTGGCTTGGTAACCTCAGAGTGCTTAAAAAAAAGCCTTTTTTAAAAAAAGACTCAGCTTTCTAATGTGGGAATAGAGCAAAGGCCAGCTGGAAATGAAACCTGAGTATCTGAATTCACAGCATTTTAGATCTTACATTTTGCACAAATGACATGCAAGTATTTTGAGGGTTTTTTTTTAAAAGTCCTTGCTGTCTTTTGTTACAGAGGGGGAGCACAGTCTCCACACATCTGTGATAGACTTACACTGCCATAGTACTTAGTGACCTTAATGGATTGGGTCTAAAGAAGCCACAATGGTAATAGCAAAGCATTAAGATGAAATAAATTAAATAGAGAGAACTTCATGTATTAAGCAAATATAGCTCTTGTTTACATCTCCAAATCATCCACACTTTTGTCCACAAATTGGTACCTGAGCTGATCTCAGTTACCTAAAAGTGGTCAAACTTAACAAGTTCACCTTGATTTTGGAAATGCTCCAAACTCCAGAGATGCTCATCTGTTTTAAGTGAAAGCTACCATTCCTCTTCCAACAACCAGAATTAATCAGACATGTCTAAGTTTTCCCAAGTAATGAGTAAAAATTGTTTCAGTCTTCAAAACAATTGAGATGAAGCATGTTCTAATGTTACTCCAGAATCTTGGATTCTACAAGGCAGTAAAATAATAACTTGTGCCAGCACAGGGGGAAACACCTCCTTCAAAAACAAAGAGGAAAAAAAAGGGCTTTAGATGATCTAAAGCTAACCATAGTGTGAGGATTCATAGGAAAGCAGTGGGTGCTTGCTTCTCAAGTGTAAAACAAGTATTATTGCTCATAATTTTTGAAATACCATTTAGAATGTCCAATTTATTAAAATGCTATTCTTCGGTAGATGGGACATTTTCATTAATCTGAACCAGGAGATAACAGAAAAAAGTAAGTAAACAGACAAAATATTTTTAAGATTCTGTTCATAGTAAAACTTAGAATGCAAATCTCAGAATGTAGAGATATTAAACCTTGAGGATCTGTTCAGAAGTCAGTAGCTGTCGACCATATAATTCATTCAGAACCCTATTTTACTTACAAAAAGCAGATTTAAAATTATGCAAGCAAAGCACTTCCTTGACCTCTCAAGACTTTTAGGAACTCTTGAAGATGAAGCAATCTCCCAAAAGAGAAAGCTGAGGAATGCTAAGTAAAGGAAGAAGCAGATTTCAAGTATAGTTTGGACTGAGAAATAAAAGGAAAAACAGAGGACATGATGAACTAGCCTGCATATTAAATAAACAATGAGCAGGACTTGAAATCAAATTAACTTTTTAGCTGCAGAGAAGGTAAAGCTCATCTAGCCCAGCCACTGCTGAATGACTCCTGCCTTTGGGTACCCACCCAGAACACAGCAATCTTGTGTATTTACTAAACGTAGTGGTTCTTAGCTTTAATCATGAATTATTCATGTCTTGCTAATACCAGATTCCCTGGAGTATTCATGCACAGCTTGCATGAGGATCAAAATTTCATTGAGTTTAACAGAAATACTTTCCTTTAGGACTATCAGAATGAAGCTTTAGTGAAAAAACACACCTCTCTCCTAGCTCTTCCCTCTAACTATATAAATAAAAAGCTGATTTTTCAACTTCAAATATGTATGGGAAAATGATAATCCAAAAGATTACTGAGCAACAGGTTGACATGATTAGGAATTGATCAGAGAACACAATTAAAACCATGTGTGGTATCACAAAAAATCTAGCCAGAAATAAAAGAAAAATCCTACTAAGAGACTTCAGAGTTCCTTGGGTACTGTTTGGGAACATTATCTTAATTTTTTTAAAGCAGGTTATAATTCAATTACCATATTCTGCTCCCATTTCCTGCACCTCTAAAGAGCCCATCTCATTTGAAATAGCAGCTCTACCATTACAATAATAATAAGGAATTTCAAACACTTCATTTCACAGACTGCTTATACTGCTGTTTCCTGATGTGTATTGTGGTCTATTCTTGGACTTAAGAGAGCTTTTTGTGATGCTCAGAACTGAAGGAAAATAGCAAATCCATTAAAAAGATGATAGGTCTTATTTTGAATTCTGATTCTGCAAAATATCCTGCATTTATAAAGCTTAAATCCTCATGCTGTCCCAATCTTTGTATGAGAAAAGTCTAATTTTGTTCGCAAATTATAAAAAGGAGTGAAATTAATTTGCTGCTCACCACTTTCTCATCAACATTCTAGAAATCCCAGTGAAATGAGTACATTAAACATGGGAGTGGAAGAGGATATTGCCAATTTAAACATCACAGATTAAGACAAGGTGTATAGTGATGTTATAAAAATCAAAATATTGAGGTACATATGCCAAAAGAAGAATCATCCCCTATACCAAACAGCATAATTAAGCTGTGGAACTATCCCAGCTATATAATCACTCTAAAAAGAAGCTGGAGTTATTCAGGCATTCATTTGGAATGACAACATAATTTCAACGCATTACACAGAAAAAGAAAACACCTACAGTATGAAACACTACTGACTCCAAATTTCAAAGCTGTATTTGATTGTACTTTACAAATGTGATTATCCCTTTTGTACATGCTCTTAGAGCAACTCAGATGGTCACAAAGCCCTTGAGAATGGAAAATGACACAGATTTCAAATAACCTCCCTGTACTTCTACTTACCCTGGAGATATTTCTGAAGCAGAGAAAAAAAACCCCAACAGACAGTAAGAATGATCAAACAAGACCACTCCAAGCATTACTCAGCATCAGCTTTTGGCTGGTCCAGCTCATAAGCAGAGTGAAAATGGTACAAGAAGTTGCAGGAGGCGCTTTAAGATGACCCACAGCTTAAATGAGATGAACTAGCTGATATAAGTAAGAATCAAAGAAAGTGCTCCATGCTGATGCAAAAGCAAATAGATATGAATCAGCCATAGCCTTAATTAGGAAGGACATTATAAAGAAAGGCTTGAAAGAATCTTCTATCAGGTGGTAGGGAGGAAAACATTGAGAGCCATCATTTTATCTGCAAGATTATAAAATATGGCTACTTTGATAACAAGACAAAGAATAGTATCTCAGGATGTCCCTTTCAATTGCATGTTTTGAGCAGTACAAAAAGCACAGTTTTTCTCTGACAGAATTTCTGGTAACATTTCTTACCCACACATACAGTGAAGTAATTCACTCTTCCTGGGCTGTGTTTAAGAAATCAAGTTGGTGGAATACTGTGAAAAGGCTGCCTTGACTAGAGTTAAAATTGGGTTAGGCAGTACAGCTTTTGAGTACATGATAAAATTCTCTGTTATCCAAGTACTCTTTTGTGCCATCTCCCATATTATCCTCGCGGCTGCAATACTACTTCCCCTAGAACTCGTGGTAAGAGCTTTTTGCCTTCTTAACACGAGGTAGCAGAGTTTTCAAACCCTGTAAGCTTCTAAAATGCTCCTTCTACATAGGAATCAAACCTCTTTCCACATCATAGATTATTTATTAACACCTTGTTCTTCCAGATGTCAAGACTTTCCCTGTTTTATCAATGTCATACTTCTTTCCTCACTCAAACTCCTCTCTAATCATATCTGAGAGCATTCACTTCCACTATTCCCCAAAGTATCTCTTTTTACACCTCTTCTCCAAGTCCTTTCAACACCAGTTATATTTTTCTTCCCTTCCCGAGAAACAAGTTTGGCTGTGCCTTTTGAGTCTTTTCTCCAAATAACTTCCTTCTGTTTGCTCCTGCCTCTCATAATGAATGCTGTGTGAAAGTTGGCACCTTTTTCTTTCCCACAATATGGGTTTTGCTCTCTCAACCACGCAACAAACTTTCCCCTTTGTGAAGTACCAAATTTTCCCACTACGCTTTCCCATCACTTACTGTTTTCAAACCCAGATTATTCCAGTTTGTCAATGTATTTCCCTTCTTCAAGTTTTACTGATTTTGACCCATGTAATGTTTCTTCCCCAGTTCAGTGATCTAAACTCTCAGTAATTTGTCAGCAAACTGTACCAACAGCTGCTTACCTACTGGGAAAATATTTAACACACTAAGGATACTGCCATGACTAAATACTACAACATCCTCACACATCAGATAAGCACAGATTACAAGTATCTCAAGAAATTTTAATTTTTAAGAATCCTGCAATTCACTTAAAAATGACCTTAAAATCCAGTAACTCCAGTATACCTGAAATGCCAGTTTAGTTGATTCAGATGGCAGTTCTAACAGAAGCAAAAAAATTTGCATTTGCATCAAAAATAAATAACCATTATTGAAAAAAAAAAGGTACATCTATTCCGTTTTAATCCATTTAATAGGAGTATTTCCTGCAATGCTACATACAAGAAACTATTTTAAATAACATTAATACAAACTAAGAAAAGTCAGAGACCCTGAAGTCAGGAAGATTTCATCTTTCTCTCACATAATAAAAAGATGTGGTACATATGATTCATTCAAACAACTACATTATCATAACTGTAAGAAAAAGCTTAAATAAAAGTGTTTAATTGAGGGAGCTAAAATCCAGGCATCTTAATCCATGTGTAGGCACTGAATAGCTGGTTTAATTTTCAAAGTTCCAAACACTTCGAACTTCCAAAGAGTTTAAGGTGACCAACACCTATAAAAGTCCCATTAACACTTCCCACATAATCTACTCATCTGGGTAGGTCCATCAAATTAAAAAGGATTTGTAGGCATAAAGAGCACATGACTACTGTTTACAGGATTAAAACATATGCTGATATATGGATTTAGTTGTCTAATTTAAATCTCAGAATTAAAGTTTTCAATTACAACATTTAAAATATGATTTGTTTATTTAATTATGCAGTTAGGATGTATGCTATAGTCTTTAAAAACATACGCTGTGAGGAACTCCCATTAGGTTTTAAAACAGAGCAATTAGTACCTTTTTTTCAAAGTGGCAACCACAGTCATGATGATCAGTGTATTATTTGAAATATTGAGGTCTACAAATAGGAGAAATCACTCAGAAGCTGTCATTTTCCTTCGTGACCATACTACTTCCACAGTTTGAAAGCAGATTCCCTGTTCATGGAGATTTCTGCTCAGAAATGGATGATATAGCTCTGGAATTTGAGAAGTTGATGTAACTTCCTAAGTGCCTAAAAAAGAAACTTCATCTTTAACACCCTAACTTTTAAGCAGGGATCTGTATTTACAGTTAAATCAACACCTCTAAATACTTCATTGAAATCAGGATACTGGCCATCACAACACCATTAATATCAGTTAGTTAAACATCTTTTAGTTGCTAAATGAACTTACACTTTCCAACACAAGGAGTTTTAATCATTCATCCATTATTATTCATCAGGTCAGTGTCACATTATTTGCCTTTACTATTTTCTTGTTCTAATAAATCACAACAGCAAAATAATTAGGTTGCTCTTTTAGCACAAAAAGAACAGGCTCAGCCCTGCAGACACTTTGCAAGTATCTAATTTGATAAACGCTGATGGTCATATTAGTATACAGAAAATAAAGCTTGTGACAAAATGTGTGGACAATCAGAGTTCTAACAACCATAACAGTCATTATTGATATCAAGTCTGCAATGGTCAGAGAGCTACAGCACTGAAATTGCAAAAGAAGAACATATCATCAACTATTCAGGTAATGTCTATGAATTGAATTAATCTGAGGTCTCCTGACCACTCCTGTGGCAAAATGAGAAAACATTCCCACTTAGTCCCTGGGAAGGAAAGACAAGGCAAGCCACTGATCGGGTCTTATCCTCTTCTTCATCACCACTGAATGAGCAATTAGATTGTTCTGGTTCACAGTACAGGTAGGGAACTGTTCTTTTAAAAGACCAGATCTTTTGAAAATTTAAAACTTGATAAAGGATGGATCTGCCCCTCATTTTGTCTACTCAGACGTCTTCAACTACGAGCAATTCACCTTGGTTTCAGTATAAAGATCTGAAGTATCCCAGTTTCATCCAAGTATAAACTAAAATCATTAAGGCTGTTTTATGTCTGTGTCAACTGGATTTAGACCAAATGGAACAATCACTCTGAGGACCTTCCAGTGGAGTGATTGGTCTTGTCAATATTCCAGGAAAAGTCATTGCATCCACTGGAATAATTAGTCACCAACATCACCATCTCTGTCACCTATGAGCCACAGAAAATGAAAACCTATAGCTAATAAGGCAGTTCCAAGCAGATCTCCCAGTGCAGTAAGGTAAGGGATAGAAAAACTGTCAGGATCTTTTCCTTTTTTCCAGAAGTGGTGCACCATCCAGTCAGCAATCCATAACAGAGTAAACACCTACATAACATCAAACAAACAAAATCTGTATTATTATCACATAAGTTATACCAAAAGGAAGTCAACAGCCAACATTACTCTCTCCTTACTATGCAGAACTATTGTATACAACTGCTTTTGAAAAAATACAGATAATTAATATTAATGAATTTCAGACTAAAACTCCCCACAACTAGAGGGAGGGAATCTTAGCCAACTTCTCTCAATCTGGAAGCAACATATGAAATCACTGACAGCATTCTTGACCCAGTCTATGCTTGGGAACTTCCAAAAAAGGAAAGAAAAAGCAAAAAGTACAACCAAACATGCCACTATACTTCTCACATAACACATCACTCTGTACAGAGAGAGCATAAGTGGGGTTTTGAGATAATTCAGAACCGAATCATGTCATCCCACATGAATACACTCAACCCAGGCATAACTCCTGTTTCCACAGGTGTAGCACTGACCTGAAATCAGATGTGACATAAAGAATAACAGGTCAAATTAAGAACAGTTTCCTCTGGGTTGTATGAACTGTAAAAATTGCCTAGAACCTATTTTATGCCTCAAATACCATCTTCAGCCCTTCTGTAGCAAGGCACACCTGCAATATATATCATGAAATTGTCACTCCAGGCTGAATTTGTCCCAAAGTAAAAGATTCTGTTCCCAGCTGTGAATGTCTGAATATTTGAGAGGCTTGATCTTAATACCAAAGGTATGCATAATCATTAATCCAATTTTAGAAAAGAATCCTTTAATGTTGCACAGCTGTACGATAAGAGATTCTGGTTCAGTGGAATCATGTAGGGTCGCATGGCACAAGATGAATGGAGAAAGGACCACTAACTGAGTTCCATTTCTTCTTGTCTCTTCTAAAGAGCTGCTTAAGATGAAATAAACACTGTATTTTATGTATTTTTAGTTAAACAGATGTTTAAGAAGGGTGAACTTAAGACAGTTACTACCAAAATTAATATTTTAAAAATTCCACTATGTGCATTTAAAAGAATATGCATCATCAAAAGTAGTAAAAAGTACAATATTACATTTTATTTAGTAAATAATCAATTACTGGCATCAAAAAGCATATTTATAAATGTATACACTCATTTATTGAAACACTGATGTTGCAAGACACTTCTCCATAGTAAATACTGCAAAATGAATGTCATACAAAAAATTGTGTAGAAAAAAAATTGCAATTAATCTTTGCCTTGATGAAGTGTATGTTAAAATACAAGCCTGAATTTCTAATTTTTTTTTTTTAGAAAAAAAGAGAAAGGGAGGAGTATTTGCTTAATGAAAAATGCATGGCTTATTTATATAAATGTATCTTCTGAAAAGGGAACTCTGTAGTCTAAGCTAATT
Source organism: Myrmophylax atrothorax (assembly GCA_026770055.1). Classification (NCBI taxonomy): domain Eukaryota; kingdom Metazoa; phylum Chordata; class Aves; order Passeriformes; family Thamnophilidae; genus Myrmophylax; species Myrmophylax atrothorax. Next base: position 54,762,306 of record JAOXXN010000265.1, on the reverse strand, counting down.
ATGCAAGTCCTAGGTGCACTGACTGGAATCCAAACAAATATATTTAAAACAGATGTTTTCTTTGGAAGACTATCAGATTCTCTGAGTCAGCTCCTTCTTCTTACAGAGACAAAAAGAGGCCTGTTTATAAAAGACCCTGCACATTAACATCTCCTGCAGGATGTGCACAGAAGACCCTGCAGCCCCCACATCAACAATAGTTATGGATGTTCCATCAGGAGATGAAAGCATTCATTCCAAGAAAAATATATACTGCATTTATATAACACAACCAATTAGACATAACATATACAGTCCAATTTAGATGACAGTATATACTTTTGACTCTTAAAATGTGAAAACCATTCATTTGTCTATATATTTCCCACCCTGAAATAGCAGACTTGGACTTCTGTGAAAAATGAGTAGTTTGAAAACTAAGTTTTTGTGAACCTTCCCAAATAATTATTTGGGAATATATGTGTATTAACCTATGGGTGCACAAAAAATAATGCAAATGATAACAAGTATGACTTCTGTAAGTAATAGAAAAAGGTTATAACATCCAATATTAACTGATGCTTTTAACAGGGTATGATGGCACTTGGGCCATAGTGCTTACAGAGTAAGTTATGAGACTGTGTTCACCAGCCTTTATTTCTGTGAAGAAGTAACACTGTCATCCATCATGCATTTGCAAGGCTAGAAACTCACTAACATTTAAGAATTATAGGGCTTGGTATTTAGAAATAGTTACTTATGTGGCCACATTAGTTTGTGCTGCAAGACAGAATTAATCAATTAATCAATGTGACTTAAATCTTCAGTAAGATTTTGCTTCTCATCACACTAAGAGGGAGCAATAAAAGTAATCAATGAACTATTATTTCTGGAGGGGGGGGGGAAGTACCCTACTATGCGTTTTTAAAAGACAGTCCTGACTTTAAAATCATAAGTCACTCACAAAGATCTGACAGATCAGAAAAAAAAAGAAAAATCATAAAAAAACACATTACAAGACATTTCTGAGATTTGTCAGTGACAGATACTTATGTCAGCAAAATAGGGCAGATGGCACAGAAGTACAAATACTGTGTGGTTCTGCCCTGCACTCATGCTACGAAGAAGAAAGCATTCCTACTTCCAGCTGAAAACCAGCTGGTTTTGAGGGGAAAAAATAAAAGGACCAACATCACAGAAAAGCCTACGGAGACAGTACAAAAATTATGTGTTTCGCATGAATGCTTGTGAATACATGCAGAACATGTTCAAGATGTGAGCTAAAATGACTCAATATACAGAGGAAGACAACAATTAAGTGCTTTCTGGAAAAAAAAGATGAGGAGTAGTAAAATTATGAAACAGAGATCTAGCAATTCTTTCAGACTGTAGAATGAATTAACTGCAAGGTTTAAGAGGGGTAAAGAAGAACTATATATCTATATACAGCAAAAGATCTGTTTAAGAAAAGGGAGACATTCTATAGTCACTGACCAAGAAAAAAGAAAAAAAAAGCCTAGAGCCAGGATTGCAAAAAAAAAAAGCAAAATTCCTGATGTTTCAATATTTTAAAAGGAAAATCATGCTATATTACTAATTTTCTGGGAACAAAAAAATCAGAATCAAAATTGAGAAAAATGAAACTGAAGACATGATCAGATTTAGACTGCATTTCTAAAATGACCCTTTGGTCACATTGTCAAAACAAGTCCTCAGAAGACCAAATCAGCAGAATACAGCAATAAGACTAAGAGGGAGGGAAAGAGCTAGAGTGAACTCTTTATCAAATCCTAATAATGAACAATCTAAAAATAAGGAACATAAGTATCCATATTATTTTGCACATCAAAGAACAGAAATAGAGAGTAATTCTTGATATTGAACTTTCTGATTTAAATGATGAGTATCAAACTGAAACTGAATATGAATGCTTAATGAGTGAGCTTCATCATTTAGCGTTCAAATCTTACAACTGCAAGACTAAAAATGGGAACATTACACACTACAAAGCATGGTTTTGTCCTTTGTTACTGTGCACAAAATTTACTTTCATTCTTTGCAGGTCTTTAGATAAAAATAACAAGATTAGCTAAGGAAAAGTTATTTTTGATCTTTTGCATGTAGCACATCTACATTTTCTCACGGAATTAATGTCTTATGATTGTAAAATAGGAAAAGAATTGAACTCTATAATTTAAAATAAAGATACACAACTCCTTCCAAACATTCTTAATACTGTCTAAGCTTTCTATAGCCTAAATGGTAAGTCACAGAATGCTACATTTTTATTGTTTATTTCATCTGGCATGTCCATATCTCATCAGTGAATGCACGTCAAATTCCCAGTGTAAAGAAGTGTAACATTCGAATACATAATATTCATAAGGCAGATTAGAATCATTCATCTTTATATTCGTTTATACAGTAGTTGCTGTGATTAGTGAATTCCAACCAAACTGGAAAATTAAAGTTTATACTTTCATATGCATTTTCAGACTGGCGTTATCAAGATTCAACTATAAGAACAAAGACCCTTTAGCATTTTGTTTAGCATGCCATAGACAGCACACCCTGCCTGTTGCTGGTACTGCTGATTGCACCTTAAATTGTTTCCACATGAAAGTGCATTACAAAATAGTTGCATTCTGTTACTTTAGACAGGAAACACAGACACAAATAAACTGAGATAATCTCTTTTCAAATGTAGTTTAAGTCTCCTTCATTCTCAAAATTATATTGACTTAAAATTCCCAGATAATGTAACTATGAAAAGATCTTGTAATTATGGCATAAGAACTCTTACCAATGTATGAAATTCCAAGGTAAGTTTATTTTTTTAAAAATTATGAGTAAAAAATCCCAGTTAAGGACCTCTAAAGACTACTGTGTCTTGACTCTGTCATTCTCACCAGATTTATGGTTTAAGTCTTCTAGTGGTTTTGACCCTTCATTAAGTTAATGTTCAAATTATATATTACAAATCTCCAATTTTAAATGGTTTTTGATATCTTCATCAGTTACTAACTAGTAACTGTGAAGTGCTTGCAATTGATCTACACTGAACTTGCTGAGTTTCCACCATCTACAGACAGAAATCTGCAGTCAGTGAACTCTCAGAGTAGGGTCTACACACATTCTTCTAAAGCAACTTTCCTCTGCTGCTTTCTCAGGTAGCGTATCTGCTATGTATCATGTCCAGGAGAAACAAGGCACTATTTCCTTCAAACATACAGAGATTTCCTTCAATGTCTGGCTGCAAAGAAACCACTGAACAGCAAGTTTTTTCTTGCTGATGTTTGTGTTGTAGCTAAGTGGTATTGGTTACTCTACGGTATCCAAGTACCCAGGCAGCATAGCATACATTTATGTAAAACTAAAACCTCATTGAAGTAAAAACTGAAGTTGTTTCTAAGTCAATTTGATTATATTGATGTAGTTTTGTGGGAAGCAACTTTTTTTTATTCCAGTTTGATTCAAATTCTTCACATTGCCACCCTGATTTCTTTGTAGCTTTCCCAGACACCCTGGTTTGTTTGACCAAAACAGTCCTAATTTCAGGCTGTTTCTCAGCTGTCTGAATGAGATGTGCGACCACAACTCAGCGTATCATGCTACATACATAAGCACTTTGAGCTCAGCCTTCCAGAGGCAAAAATCATCTATCCCTGGTAATGACTTGGTAGGATCTGGGCTTCTACCACAGACAGCAGCACGGCTGTAGAGAAGGAGCCATTGATACCCACATACAGATCCCAATGAATCCAGTAAGTCTGTTTGTCATGCTGCAAATGAGAAAGCACTGAAGGTACAGCACTGTCCAGATTTGGACTTTAGTTTCTCTGTTTCCTTGTCTCTTTAGCAGTTACACTCTCTCTCTTTCCGAAGTAACCTTTGCTGTCAGAAAAAGCAGTATTAAAATGTATCAATATTTTGCCTAGGCTGTGTTTCTAGGCAGACACAAATCTTATTTTCCTATAGTGAAACACTTATTTTCCTATAGTGTACAGTGTATCCCAGGAATTATGTTTCCACATTAAATGGGCCCATACCATCATTAGAATCCTCACACCAGTGAGAAATCCAAGACGTTTTTGATGTGAGCAGGAAGCCGATATGAGCACTGGTGAATTCTGGTTTTCTATTGCCCTAAACAGCCCTGAAGCACCTCAAAAGTGACTTCACAGCTCTACACACCTGACCTTCACTGGGTAAGAATTTTGCAATTACTTATTTGCTTGGTAATAGCTCTGGGAATCTCCTATTGTTTGTTTATTCCCTGAGTCTTTGCACATAACTGTGTGTTCAGATTTGGTTAGTAGGTGTGAAAATTCCTCAGAGGGCGTTTTACTGGCTCAGTGAGAACACCCAGAACAGAGGCTGCCTTTGAACGCTCTGAGCCTGTGCCAGGACTGACGCTGGGCAGTTCCAGGGCTGCTCTCACTCTCCTAAAGGCTGACAAGACAAGGATGAAACTTTGCTTAGTGCAGAGCCTCATCCAGTTAAAAAATACTTGAGCCTTTGTGAGGTATAAGAGGAGGACTGTTTGCCAATTAATATAAACTTGATTGGTCAAATGCCATATTGTAACTGCGTGCAGTGCACGGGTACGTGTTTGTCTGTGACTCCTTCTTGTAAAATTTTCAAGGGAAGAGTATTCTTCTGAAATAGGAGCCACTCACCAAATCCAAAACACGTTTAAAATCATTATACTGGTTTCCATTAAGGCACAGGGGCTTGCCCAGACACTGTATGCTGCATTATACTTACAGGGTATACTTTCCCCATAATACTTTTTATTTGTATTTTCCCCTGGTGCTGCCATTCATGAACACAGAAGAGGCTCTTCACTACAGAGCTAATTCAGACCTTTGGAACTCTAGCTGAAAAGTTCGAGTAGAATGCAGAGTAATATAAATATTTGTGCAGTAAAGGTAAAGAGAGTACAGCTTTGGATTTCAATGGAATCAATTTACAAATGTAACTGAAGAACATTTCAAGAATATGTATTAGTTTACAGAAGAAAAATAACTATACTATTAGAGGTAGGAACACTAAACTAAACTAAACTAAACTAAACTAAACTAAACTAAACTAAAATAAAATAAAATAAAATACAATAAAATAAAATACTTCCTGTGTTTTCTTAAATGTAGAAACCCAGAACTGTGTTGTTCATAGAGAATCAGAAAGCATGCAGATCATAATACTGGCTACTTATACTACTTAAAATATCCTAATATAATGTTTTTTAAATACAACTGAATATTCAGTGAAACTGTACTTTGTTTTACTATATAGCATTTTTTCAGTCAAAAATATCTAAATTATACTATAGATAATGTACACTGTGTCACATTAGTTATTTATTTCCCATAATTATTTCAATTAAATGACACTGTGGAGAATATCTCAGAACAGGTAGGGAGGAGAGATGATAGAAGCTGGTAGGCATAGGTGGTGAAAAAACAAAAATCAAACAATCAAAGTATCATATTAGGATGAAAATGAAATTAACTCTCTGACTGGAACTTCAGTAATACTGCATAAAACCTTCAATGGAAAAAAGATTCCGTTGTATCACCGTGAGATGAACATTGACATTTACAGACAATCTGTGACAGTCTTGTTAAAATGCTAAGTAAAATTCATATATATATTACAATTTTACTGCAGAGATAATGTGGAATAGCATAAACTGAGAGAGGAAGAGAGAAATATGAAAGTAAAAATCAGTGTTTTTGCATGAACATTTTCCTGATTTTTTTCCATTTACTCTAACATTCCAGTTCTACTTTTGCCATTTATCTAGCCCCTTCCTCTCCATTCTAAATAAACACAGAGCTAGACAGTCAGAGATAATAAACAGACCTTGAAGTCAATCAATAATCTATTTCAGTCCACTGTAAGATATGTCGTTAAATAATTTAACATCTTACAATGGTCACTTGAATTTTAAAGCTGGAAAATCCACTTCATTGCTGCTGTTATTTTTCAATTTAGCATTATTTTTTAATTTATTTTTTAATTTAAATAGGTGGTATATTGCCATAATGATTATTGAGCTACCCTTTCTGCCCCCCAGCTCAGCATAAGGAAGGAATTGGAAAGGTCAAGGTAGTGATACCAAACTTCCTCAAACACAGGACTGACAGTAACTAACCCTTACCTTGGGGAATCATTGTATTCTATTATCATCTATCACCTCAAACATAAATGATATAGCTTGCAAGCAGGATTGTAATTTTTAACATCCATTTTCATATGCCTTCCATGTGAGGTGAAAATAAATACAAAGCCAAATACATTACAAAAAAGGCCTAGAATGCAGATCTCTCACTGCTCAAAAGACCGGCAATGGATTTGGTTTGTTGATAATTAAGATTATAATAATTAGCTGTGAGGTTTTCAGTTTTAGAGCAGAACTGAGAAAGGTCTCATTGGGAGGACAAAAATACAACAGAATTCTGGAAAAATGAGATCAGTAGATGTTGGATTATGCCAAAAGAAATGGCAGCTTGAAAACTGTTATTTATTATATCCAGGTACATGGATGAAGTCATTGAAAAAAGGTAAGAGGAATGAATACAAATATTTAAGTGTTTTCCTGGAGAAAGGAGAAACTTAAAAGCATGCAACTGCAGCACAGAAGTACTTCAGACTGACAGGTAAATAAAATATGTTGAATATTTTAAGAATAAAGCAAGAAGTGTCTGTCCAAAAATTTTAAATCGGCCCTAATTAGAGACATGCAATACTCCAATAATCACTATTAGAAAAACAGCAGAATAATTCAAATGGGGAAAGACATCTATTAAATATCTTCAGAAGGGGTTAAAACCCATGGGGTTTCAAATTGTAAATATGTCAAGACACATGAGAAGTTACAGTGTGCAATACTGTTACTCAGTTTCCAAGTAAATACATCTCAAAGTGTCTGTTATGGCTAAAGACAGAAGATGAAGAAGTAAAAATCATCTATAAAAGGGAGCAGGGAAAACATGAAAAAAGCTGTATTTCTGCTGTATAGGTGAAAAATCAAGAAAAATCAAGTGTGGCCTTATGTACTGCAATGGAGATGCATGAGTGCAAAGCTGAATATTCTAATCAGATCCTGAATTTACGAAAAAGAAATTCTACATGTCTACACATGCTGATCCTGGGTCTGAATTACTGTGTGATCTCAAGTTGTGCCATAATGCCTTAACTTGGTTTTCAGGTGAATTTCTGCATTTCTCAAGTCTTACCCTATCCCTTGCTGCTGAAGAAAGGGTTGGTATCCCTAAACATGTTATGATTGCAGTTCTGTGAGCAGGAGGACTGGATTTATGAATTCAGGTTGGTTCCCACGTAGTATCTCTGAAGTTTAATAAGGGCTGAAATCACACTGCATTCAGTACTGCTCACCTTCAGCAGAGGCATTAACAGGGACTCTTGCCCCAGTCTGTTTTTAAAATTACAGGAACTTGTTACCACCAAGAGAGCTTGATTTAGATAAACTTCACTGAAATGGGACAAAGGATTCAAAAGTTCTTAGAAAGGACAAACAGACAGAACAGACAGAGTGAAGGAATAGCATCATTTTCGCAGGAAAACACATTCTAAAGGAAGTGATAAGGCTGGAAACTAGGAATATTACATAAAAGAAAAATGAAAAGTAATTTATATCTTTTAGTTTGATCCTCTCACTTTCAAAGGTTGGAATGTTATGAGTTATGTTCTACCAAAAAGGTATAAAATTCTCATTGAAAATAGTAACAGTTTTTGAAACCTGTCCTTATTGAAATAGTAGTGTGATAAACACAGAGAGAAATTCAGAACATTAAAAATTATAATTTTATTAAGGATTCACTGCTGATAATACTGTGTATATTTTAACACTAAATTGGTCACAATTTTTAGAAGCAGTATGTATATTTAAATAATGGATATTTCAATTACTTTTTGGCTGTTTAGCAGGAACAGTCAATTTTGGGGTTTAAGGTGCCACGAAACATTATATAGTTAATTCAGCTAGGTTATGGCTAAAAATTGGCTGTGGTTTTAATAAAAACATTTAACTTTGTATTAATGATTTCTCAGAATAAATTATTTCACCTTGAGACATTGCTGTTTCAACAGGCACCTTTCAAGGACTGCCCTTGCTGGGTATGAACATACGACTAAGGTAAGACCAGCCAAAATAATGTAACGAAATTCAACAATTAATGCAATTACAATTTCTTGTACAGTGTTCACTGTCAGACTAATTTAAACTTTAATAAATATTAAGGACACACCAAGGGAGCTGTAACATTCTCATCTACTGGACTACATTAACTAAAACAGTAACATGAGCCACTTCAGGAGATTTCTCTCAGAGTTATCCTTGAAATATTCATTATTCATAAATGCTACATTTCCTTCTTTCCATTTCCCCTCCAGTTGATTAAAATGATGGAGGGGTTTAGATGCAATGGTTCCAAGAATCATGTGAAAGATGCATGCCTGTGAAATAATGCAGTCAAGTGTCTCCTGGAAAGCACTCACAGTACAGATACACCTGTGTAAGCTGTCTGTATGTGGAGATAATTAGTTACTTCAGAACTGTGCTGAAAGCCTCTATTAACCCATATCTCCTTGTACCATTCATGAGATTTTAGATATCAGAAAAAACGTGGGTTGTTTCAAGCACTTGATTTTATACAAGCATTTGCAAGTTGTACTTGTTCTTACCTGTAGCAGAGCTGCAAACAAATACACTGCTATAAAGATGGGGGTTAAGGAAGTGTGTCCGCTTTTCATTAAGTGGATTGTATACAAGAAAATCAGGTGTCCAGGAATCACCAAAAGCAGCAGAACTTGGGCTGATTTGTTATTCACGCCTACAATAAAAAAAATCAAAACTTGGTTAAGCTCTTTAGTTAATATATCAGATTTTTACTGTCTACATTTTTGGAGCTGCAGTGACCTCCTAAATCTTCCTTGGAAAGACAATCTTTTGGACTCCTTATTCAAGACATCCTCTAAAGTACCTTATATTTCTAAAAAGTAATCCCATATTTACCACTTTCACATCTGTTCCAACTCATTTAATAAATATGAAAGTGTAATACACGGTGTTGACACATCACATTTCACCACAGTTACTACATCATTAGGAAAGTGGGAAATACAGGGGAGGAATAAGCTGTGAAGCAAGAATCTAGAAAGAAAATGGCAAACTGGAAATGCAAATCAGGGATTAGGTTTAGTAATAACATTATATAAAGTTTGGTTCTAACAGGAAATGGGTTTGAACTTCTGGGGGTAAATGACAACAGTTAGGACCAGGTAGGCAAGCTAAAGAAAGATGAACGTTGAAATCCTTCTGAGTGGGTATCACAGCATCCTGCCTCATCAGCCCTTATCTTCAGCCCCTGCCAGGGTTACACCCTTCTCTGTGCTCCTCTCTGCTCATTGCCTCCTCCAGGAGTTCCTTGAGATTCTCGCAGGCAAACTGCTGCAAGCAAAGGAAACTACCAAGCCTCTGCTGCCTTCAAACTGCACACAGCAAGTTCAGCTCATTGCCATTTCTCACTGGTGGCACAGTCTGGCACACAGGGGACAGAGAGGAGACTTGAGACAGTAGTTTTAACTGACTTATACATACCTGTACCATAATATGTTCTGCATGGATAATAGCAACCTTTGGCTTCTTCTGGAAGCTCTCCAGGAATGCTATGTAAATGGAGGTAGGTAGAAATTCTGCTAGCTTGAATAGCTACTAGATTACCACCAATACCTGAAATGCAAAAGGAACAAATTAAAAACGTTGAAGTACTTTTTTTCCTCTAGTAGGCAATAATCTTTGCAAATGTACCAACCTCCTCAATGTTTACCACAGTACTCTCCATACAAAAGTCAAAATGAGAAATATCTTTAGAATGTATATTAGTTACAGACAGGCTAACACCAGGCATTAAAGTAAGACAAAAAACTTGGGATACAGTCTGGTGTATCACTGGATATTTGCAGACCAGTTTTGAATCACAGCAAGTGCAAAAAATTCCAAGCCTTCCAAAAGAATCAATCTTTTGCTTTCACATAGGTGAAACTCCCTTTTATTGCTCCCTTTCCTTTGGAAATCCCTCTCGGAAGTTCTACACAGTTGTGCTCCTGCTGGATTACCTTCCTAGGTCAGTATTCCTGGCAAGTATAAGTAATGAAAGCAGATGCACCCACTACCACAAGCATAAATGCAGATTTCACACACAGAATCGCAGGACTGGAAAAGACTTCGAGAGTGAATATATTCATTCCCCTTTGACACAGAGCAGGATTAGCTATAGCCTTCTGCCACTCATAATTCAGGTTGAAAGAACAAGACAAGTGACTGAATACCTGACTTTTAAAAGAATGGTATTGATGGACATTTTACCTCCTTTTTTGTAATGGGCAATGTGCACAAGTTGCACCAGAAGATCTTTCCCTCCAGTGTAAGAAAGAAATTTCTTACAGTGAGAACAATCATTTCCTGGAACAACTGACCAGGGACATGGTGGAGTCGCCTTCTCTGGAGGTTTTCAAGATGTGACTGGACAGGATGCTAGATAATCTCATCTAGGCTCCCTTTCCCACAAATGGTTGAACCAGATGACATTTTAAGGTTCCTTCCAATATGGGTTGGCTTATGTTCTATGAATTTTCACTTCAATTAATAGAAAACTAAACCAAGTTGTTATATCTACATTGCAGAATGCAGTGGCAGTAGCATAAAATCCTCCTGTTCTTAAGCTGTCTACTTCCACAGCACATGCTGTTTGTTTCTCCCCCTTCAGATGCTGTACATAGCAGGGGGTTGCTCTGAGAAAGAGAAGTAATGCAGGTTTTGTCCCTGCTTCAGAAGGATAAAGCCCTTGTTTATCATAGTTGAATTAATTTGTTTATCTGATGCTTAGGGCTTTGGTTGCTTAGGGCTTTGGTTGCAAAATTCTTTGGGTGACTATGGAGTGGTTAGCACAGAGATATACTAGTAAGAACTCAAAGAACTTCTGCCTCATCACTGCTTAAAGACAGTAAATGGTTAAACTTAACAAGGATGAAGGTCTTTTAAGCAAAAATCATCAGATACAAATCAGGAAATGCATGTTCCCAGTCATGAGATACTGGGGCAAAATATGCACTACCAAAAGGTTGTGTTACAGTTTGCAAAGAAAATTAAAATAACAGTAGCTTTTTTTTTCAGATGAACTACAGAAAAAGTAGTAAAATAAGGGATTTATCTGAACAACAAAAGAGGATTAAATAGATTAAAACCTATCTAAGTAGGGCCCAAAGTCTGTCTTTGACTGAGAACAATAAATTGGAGATTTCTGACTAATGATAATAAGGTACCGAAAGAGAGGCAGAAATAAAATTAAGGATCAGTGCAGCACATTTGGATGGGGATCAGATAATTTCTGTGACTAAATTATAAAAAAGCTGTTATGTAAAGCTGCTGCCTAATACAGCGACAAGCTGGGGATGGTGCCATATGACTGCAAAATATGAAACAATTTCTGCTAAAAAAAGAGGACATAAAGGTAATATGGGTAATTACAGGCAGTCGAACAACTGCAATGACTGATATATTCAAAACAATATTAAAAGAAAAAATTAGTAAACCCTTTTGTCACTGTATCTCTTACAGCACTACAAAAAGAAATAAAATACGGAAGTAAATATGGCTGTTCTGAATTTTGCAGCAATGCAACCACAAATCACATTGGCACAAACCCCCTAGATTTTAAGTATTTCCTAGGACATACGTCATTTCTTCTTAGGACTGATAATTATTTGTTTCAACAAATTCAGACACTCAGAGATATGACAGATGATCTGGACATTTTCCCCTAGTTATTAACAAGGGAAATTGAGTGATATAAAAGAATTAAGGAAATGGAAATTTGTCCACTTGAAATGGAGGTTAAAAAACTGTCTGGACAACAGAGACATGGACAAGTCTATGAAAGAAGGGGTAAGATTGGTTGTCCATCCTTTGATGGACAGCTATTAATCCCAAGTATTTTCATCTTTATAACCATAATTTAGAGAAAGTATGCCCCAAGTCCTATTGCTCATGTAGCTAACAAGAAATTACTGAAAAGTATTAAATGTGAGTCTAAAACAAACTGGCCAGCCACAGAACACTGGTAAAAGGAGGTGATACCTGCTCTGCAAAGGAAGCTGACATGCCAACCAAAACATCCAGTGTGGAGTGTGATTTCAAGAGTAACTAATTACAGCCAAGTTGAACCTATACAATCTATTTTAGCTAACTGGAAATACAATACTTGTATATTAAGCAAAGTTATTTTAAATTTCCTTTGTCTGAGTCTCAGTGATCTAATATTAGTGGTGTAATTTTAACTCATAGAAGATAGGCAGGTTAAGTGTAAGTGCTTCCAGAATCCATAATCCAGTCTCAACCAGCCAACAATGTATGGTGATGGGCAGTGACACTGTCTTTTAGTTCTCCCTACTGACCTACCAAGTATTATTTTTGAACCTTGGGGTCAAATTCAACCATGTCTGACACAAGGATAGAGATGCTAACTACCTCCAAGTATGGTTAAACAAGCTACCAAAAAGGAAACAGTGGCTAGGTAAATAGAGGGTAAGATTCAAAGCCATGCACTCAGTGAGACAAAGGCAATAAGATGAGTTATATAGTTAAGGACATAAGCATAAGCATGCCAGCTGGCTGGTCAGCACCTAGCTTGGAGCTAGGCATGATGCCTCTTACTCAGCCAGTAACTCAGTGACACAGAAGAGGAATGATGATGTTGTGGAAAGCAGAGGGAAAATGGAGAGAACTAAGCTGTGCTTGCATTGAATGAATCACTTCACTATGCACAGAGATACTCAGTTTGTTTGGTAACAGCAGCTACTGTGCATGTGAAGTTACCATCTCAGCTATATCAGATTAATCAGATCCCTGCAAGAAGCAGAATACAGATAAAACTGCATAGGTTGACAAGATGTCAATACACAAAACTGATAACTTCTCAACATCTTCTGAAGGCATAAAATGGTCATGTGCTCAGTAGCTGCTCATATTAAAATCTCTGTAGACATACATTACTACTGTTTCCATGAACATTTAATTAATCCAGAAATTTATTATCCTGGAAAACACTATTGCAGTCATCATAGCAAATACTAAATTTGCAAAGACTAACTTCATTAGCTTCTTTTCATTCTCATAGAAGCACAACACAAGAAAACAATTTATTTCAAAAGCAAAATCAGTAACTTGTACTTCATTCCTCTCAGAACAGCAAATGTGTTTAACTTCAATATGAAAGTGCTACTTTGTCAATAAGCAGAATAGACACTGTCTGCTAAAGTGCAAAGAATGTCATGCTGACTTACAACTTTAAAACAAAATTGAAAACCTCATCATTTTATCGGGGCAGTTAAGGGCTAAGCAAGAATATTTCTTCTGAAAATTGTTATCACAGCTCTTTTGTCTAATAAGCACAGAAAACCACACTCAAAGTAGAGCCAAAACCATGTCATGTATTTGCAAATAGGCCTACAGGCACAAGTCTATTAATCATCATCTGGAAAAAGGACTTTTTTCTAATAATAGAAGTAACCGTGCTATTTGGAAAACCACATTAAAGGTACTTTACATCAATGCATTTTAAGCAACACTTCAAAGCAAACCTGTAACTCATAGCCCTCAGTACAGGTAAAGACCCAGAAGTTAAGGGAAGCTGGAGGGGCATTGCTGACAAGGATTAGTCTGAGACCATCCACTGCTCCCGGTAACACATCACATTGTTTTTCACCTTGGATGTTATACTGTGTCTTTTGAGAAACAGGGTAACACAGGGAATAAATACTGAGAGGAGTAGTTATTAAACCAGAGGGTTGTACTGCCATTCAGAAGGAATTGGATAGGCTTGAGAGTTGGGTCAAGAGAAATGCCATGAAAGTCAACAAAAGGAAATGCAAAGTCCTCCATCTGGGTAGGAATAACCCCAGGCACCAGTACTGGCTGGAAAGCAGCTTTGCAGAGAAGGACATGGGGGTACTGAAGGACAAGAAGTTGATCATGACACAGCAACCCGCCTTCATGGCAAAGGACAAGAGCATCCTGGGCTGCATTAGAATAGAATCATAGAATCAGCTAGGCTGGAAGAGACCTCTGAGATCATCAAGTCCAACCTTTGGTCCAATCCAATCCCTTTTCCAATTAGGAAAAGCATCACAAGCATACTCTGCACTCTGCACTGGTCAGGCCACAACTGAAACACTACATCCATTTCGGAGCTCCCCAGTACAAGAAATGGACTAACTGGAGTGAGCTCAACACAGGGTCACTGGGCCTGAAGCATCTTCCATATGAAGATATATATACATCTTCTACATGAGGAGAGGTAGAGACCCATGACTGTTTAGCCTGGAGAAGACTCAGGAGGAACTTATGAATGTGTATAGATACTTGAGATAAGGAATGAAGACAAGAGAGGCAGGCTCTTCTCACTACTACTCTCTGACAGGACAAAAGGCAATAAAAAAACCTGAAACACAAAATATTCCATCTGAACACAAAAAAAACCTTTTCCCCTTTTTTATGATGAGGGTGGTCAAACACTGGAACAGGTTGCCCAGAGGGATTGTGGAGCCTCCATTTATGGAGATATTCAAAACCCTACTGGACACAGTATTAGACAATCTGCTCTACTGGATCCTGCTCATGCAGGGCATTGGACTGGATCTCAAAAGGTCACTTCCAACATAAATACCTCTGTGATTTTAGAAAGAAGTAAATAAATCTGCCCCTTCCTCCCAACTATTTTTGAGAAAACACACTCAGCTTTAATGACCAGTACCACAACTGTTCACAAGACTACAAACAGTTGCATGATGGGGCACACAAATAATTGTGTATGAACAGACAAACCAAACCATTGAGATGAAAGATTTCTAGAAATCCAGTTCTACGGAGAGAGATTAATCACTCGCAGAATACCGTGTTGTTCCCAAGCACCTATAACACAGCTTGTGCAATGGGACCAAAATCAATTAATATCTACATAAGGAGAGAATTAGGCCAACATAATTCCCAAATTAATTTTTCTTGTAAATCTATCAAGAGAAGGAAGGCAAGAATATTCCCATTTTTGCACACTCCTGAGCACAATCCATAGCTCAAAACAGTTTTGCCAATTAGTCTTTTTTGAAGTTCAACATTTACATCAAAAAAAATTTAAAGGAAGCAAAAGAATCTCAGTTACAATGGTGACCAACAGCTCTAAATTTTGGAATAAACATATTAGCTTTCAGAAAATGCAAGATGAATTTTTGCCCTGACCTCTCTACCACTAACTTCAAAAGTCATGTTTTATGCAAAGGAAATACTTGGATTAGAAATCTACCTTAAATAGCTACCTATTTATGTTGGTTTTTCATACATATTTCTCCTATCTTCCATTTTACTTCGTAGCATTTCTTTTAATACTTAATGTTTGGGGGAAAACAGATGGAAATTATCAGCTTTTCCTATATGAATGTTTATTAAGAGAAGTCTTTAAGACAACATTATCTAGGCAAAGTACTACATTTTATGATTGATTTGACTCGTAAATAATTTATTTCCAATGCCTAATAAAAAAATTGTTCTTTGAGACTCAAAAAATGAAAATATTATGGATATAATTGTGTTGTGAAAACTAATGATTACTGAAATCTTCTAAAAAATGTACACATAAGACTTCCAAGAAAGATCTCATGTTCCTAATAGCATAGAATATGCAAGTTTACATGTATAGATTATGAACTAAAAAGCAGTGAAACTATCACCCAATAATGTGTCAGAAGTAAAGATCAAAAATCAAAGCCCTCCTCCTTATTGATGCCAAAATAAAGACTGAATAGTTCTTGCAGAGTGTAAGTGCCCTCTGAGACTAACACATTCTTTCCAATTCAGGATGCACAAAAACTATTTGCTACTCAGTCAAACTGCTCTACTACCATAAAGGTACATTAATGTCTTCCCTTGTAATTTTCAGAGGCAAACTTCAGATGCTCAGCTGTCTGAGGCAATTGTTATATTCTAATCAAAGCACTACTCTGTTAGGGAAAAACTCAAAAGTATAACTATGCTAGAAGAGATTAAAATATACAGCTATTCAAAAAGGCATTTTATATTTTGAGGAGGAATGGTTTCTGGATATTTTCTTTTCATATTCTCCAAAACACTTTACAGCAAAATCTCTCCAAAAAACCTGAAAGTCTGTCATGCTATTTACCCTTACATAAGCCTAATTTTCATCTCCTAGACAACTGACATTCTTTAAGTTTTGTGTTAAATCTTCTCATATGTGTTTCTCATGTTCTTTGATCTAAACTTATTTCCTCTTGACAGTAAATACTTTTAAAATACATACAGCCAAATAGTAGGAAATATTAGAACTGGTTTGTATTACCCTTGAACATATTACTGTTTTGAACCGCCTGCAAAGGCAAGGTTTTTGATAGAAAGTATTTCCAATTTTCAAGTGGTTTTGGAATTAATTTGTAGAACCTCCATTCTTCGAGATGCATAAAAACAGGGTAAAATCTACTGATATGTTGGTTATTGCACAGTAACTCATGAAATGCAAATACTTAGAAGATATCTCACAATGTTTTGTCTAAGCATACACTGAAAATGGAGAGGAAAGTGGCTCTGTCCAGGAACTGCACCTTAGTTCACTTCTGTTGCATATTCAGAAGCGTATAATTGTTTAAGGTATTACCTTTTTTTTTCCTGCACAAAAGGAACTCAATTTCTTGCAAATTGCAATTCCGGAGCCAAATTCAACGCACTGTGATGCTGTAAGAGGATTTGCAAATTTCAACAATCTCATCCATTAGAAAACATAATGATTAGCTTGAGCATCTAGACTGAAGCACAGCCACACTTGGGCTTAGTTATTTTATTCAGAACTTCAGTACATCAAACAGACATCTAAGTCCCAAGTAGTTTGTAAGTACTACAATGGCTGAAACAATAAAATTATTTATATATTTTTAATAAGAAGCCAACAACCATAGGTCTCTTCTCCCAGGCACTCAGCAATAGGACAAGGGGGCACGGGCTTAAGCTCTGCCAGAGGAAATTTAAGTTGGAGATCAGAAAAAAATTCTTTCCAGAGAGAGTAATCAGGCATTGGAATGGGCTGCCCAGAGAG
>JAOXXN010000265.1:54729978-54745044 GCA_026770055.1 Myrmophylax atrothorax | reverse complement strand
AGAGAGTAATCAGGCATTGGAATGGGCTGCCCAGGGAGGTGGTGGATTCACCATCCCTGGAGATTTTTAAACGCAGACTGGACGTGGCACTGAGTGCCATGATCTAGTAAATGGACTGGAGTTGGACCAAGGGTTGGACTCGATGATCTTGGAGGTCTTTTCCAACCCAATCGATTCTATGATTCTATGATAGATTTAAAAATAATTATTAATCTCAATAAATGTGTTTAACAGTGCAAAAATGAAAAAGTGGTTGTGAAATACTTCAGGCCACCAGCAGTAAAACAGGCTATAAATACTTGTCTGTTTAAAAATTATTTTAATATTTTTTGGAAAATATTCGTAGTTATTGTTAATAGGGGTAGGAACCTTTGAGGTTGCTCAAATTCCAGACTAGTATTTCTTAAACTGAAAGATTTATAGCTCCACACTGTAATACATGATGAAAGTAACTTGTCTCATGTCTAAGAAGATGCAAACCATCTAGGCAGGACCTGGCTGAAAGCTGCTTCATGGTGCACACAGCAAGCCTAACACCTGACAGCTTTCTGGTACATACTGTTAGGGTTTGTGAGATATGCAAACTAGCACTGAAAAAACAGTGACAACTGGAAATCCTGGACAAATGTATACTGCCCTCAAAATTGGGCTGGACACAATCCCAATGTGATAAGGGATTTCTTTCAGGTTCTCTATGCCACAGGACTAACAAACTTTAAGGCAAGAGACAAAAAAAGGCATCTTAAAAGCATTTTGAGGGGAAAACCCTCAGCTCCTATCACTACTTAGGCTTACAATGAGAATTATAAGGCCAGTAAAGCACCAATAGAGAAAGCTTTCTGCAACGGTAATATTTAAAAAGCCATCTGCTAAGTGACTTAACACACCTTTTATGTCAGTAAATGAGTGTCAACAGATGTGCTTTTTTAACTGAAGGACTTCCTAAACCCCAGTTTACTACACTGTACTGACCAGCAATATCAAAAGGTGTCAGGAGAATTATGAAACCCAGGAGAGGTTAATCTAACAGCAACCAAAAAAATCACCTACCTACAATTTCCTCTTCCAGGAGATGTACCATAAAACAGGCCCAATCTACATCCTCTATACAGAACATATTTTCTCTGTATTTTCCAGTAGCAATGCATCTATCCTTAGAATTCTGAGCCAAGCATGCCTCCTGGAAAGACTGTTTCTCTCCCTGCCTGCTCCAATACCTGTAGCTTTCTCCCTCTTCCACATGCCTAATTCTTCAAGGATCTTTTGACCCATCAGCTCAACATCCAGGGCTACATAGCTTTTTGGCTATTTTTTTCCTATAAAGAAGGTTCAAAAGAATGCATTTGTATTGCCTTAATTCTGTTCATAAATTTATAAAAGAAAAGATACAAAAGAAAACAAGAAATAAAGCAGTAGGTTTACTCTTTTCTCTAGAGGCATGTTTGTAGTAAGCTGTCATTCTTCGCAATAAAAATTAAGTCCAGTCATTAGCTAAAAATGATAAAAAGGTAAAATTTACACTGACAAGAGTAGTCCATAACTGCTGCAGGGTAAAAGACCATCATTACTGAACATCTGGTAGGAGCATGAGGCCTTGAGAAAGGCATGTATCCACCAGACCTGTACCCACTGTAGGTAACAAGTCTAGAATAAGGGAATCAATAAAGAAAATCCAGAAATATTCCGGTACTGTGCTGGAGTAGAAAAAGAAACATATGTGGAAAGAGTAAGAAACAATCACCAGTTAGTTGTTGGCTTTTGTAATCAAAGGATGTCATCTGGGAAAGCAGGACCACTGGTATGAGTACTGGTTTGGGTACACCTGCCTAGAAAGAAGTTACTCTTAAGAAGTAACTGCAGCGGGTTACCCAAAAAGGACTATTGTAAGAAAAGCAACAGATATAAAGCAGAAAAAAGGTTGAAGATCAACATGTCAGCCTTGCCTTTCAGGTATTTGGAAATCAAAATGGGAGCACACAAATTTAGGTGCAAGTACATGTAATTCTGATTTAATGCAAAGGCAAGGCACAGGCAAGGAGACATAAAGGCTGAAGTGTCTTATTTATAGTTAGCAAGGAACACGAGTGGCAACACAGAAATGCTTCATGTTAAAAGTAAGAAGAAATTAAATACAGGACCTTAATGAGAAAGAAGGGCAAGCAACATGCTCTGTTGAAGACTCAAAGACTCATTTCCTTTTGTCTGTTGCCTTCATAAAAATGATGGTACCTGATCACAAACTGATATGTGCGAGGGCCTGGGGGTAAGTTAAATTTAGTCCTTAGAGAGCTGGATGAACAATCCATGAATTATTAGTGATCATTTTTGCAAACAGATTATCTTGGAGGTTAGAGAATACCTGAGGGCTGTAATGGAGAAAACAGAAAATGTATCTTTAAAGGGGATCAAAGAGGATGGTAGAGAGAATCTGTATATCAGTGAAATTTATGTTCCCACATAAGAATTACAACAAATTACTAAAAAAGACAGTTTATAAGCACTCAGAAGATAGGAAATCTGTAAAGTAAGAGCTAACATGAACTTGCCAAGAACAGGCTTCTGTCAAAACAGTACCATTTCTCCCACTAACTGAACAGCTTGCCTAATGGTTGCAGCAATAAATATACTAACTCTCAACTGCAGTAAAGCTTATCAAAATGTTTTGGTGCTATCCAATGTTTTATTTCCATTAACAATGTATGGAAAATTAATTATATCAGGGCAATGTGATTCAAAACTAAAACTCAATTACCTCATTAATATCTCGTTATCAAGGTGCAAAAAAAGTGGCCATAATTCATTGAAATCTTGGCTTAGGAAACAAAATAGAACATACCCATATGGAATTTGCAAGGGCCAACTTAAGTCAAAACAGAATTATCTTGGTAACAAAGAAATGGTTTTAAAATCAACAATACATAGAAGTGCAAACTAATGTAAGAAATGAAATGGAGAAATACAAAAAGGGGAAAGAACAGTTAGACAGCAATACAGTGGGAACAGATCTGGTGATTATGATCATTGCAAACAAAATAGGTACCAAACCTGTAGTACTGTAGTAGGAAAGAAAAGCATTTTCAAACTGTACCAGTATAACATGATATTAACTGTTCTTATAAAATTTGCCTTGTTCTTATTGTTAGAAGACAGAACACTTAACTCAAGGACCAAATTTTCACAAATGCATTCTTACACATTTGGAAAGTGCATGCCAAGCATTGGAAACAACACACATTTTTCTTGAGAAATTTATTTACTTACCTGTAGTATCTTTGTTAGCTCTTATGTCTATATACATTGCATATCAATAGCAAATTGCCATTTTGAAAATTTGTCCTTGGATGTTCGCAAACAAGTCCCTTGAGACAAAATTGTATCTACATTTTCCCCAGCCATTAACTGCTTCAATGTAATATTTAATAATTTAATATTTAAATATGATACTTCAATATTTACACTTTCAGTTTCTTAATGCATACTTTAGGTTTCTACTTCTCACATTCTCTGTCATGTTTTAATGGTTGCAGTAAAAACAGCAAGCACTTCTTAGGTGCTCCAATACACAGCTGCTGACATCAAAATCAAAACGTGACATTAATATGCCAGATACTAATTAGCACAAGAGAAATTTACTGTAATAGACATTTCTTAAACCAAGGTATATCAATTTGTATATAGTAGCACATAATCCTGTCAGAGTCTTACCATTAATTACTGGGGTATAAACAACAATTCCAACTAAGTTAGGATCAGATACAGTTGTGTCCAGAATAAGGCCACCAATACTGAAAAACAAAGTACAGCATTTATGATAAGGCAAGCAGGACTGTTAATTAGTATTTAAAAACTTACAGAGCAATCTGTCTTAGAACATCTTCAAGCCCCAGTTTTCATCTCAATTCACACTTCCCCTTTACTCATTCTAATCTACAGACTAACATCACTGGAGTTATTAATTTATTAAAATTGACTTCTTGTATAACAAAGACCACAGAATATCAGCCAATCACTCTACTTTCAAGATTCATAACTGCCATTGGATTAAATAATCTGTTAGATCAGTGCACAGTCTTGATTGGCAACTGCAGGAGATGAGTAGTTCACATTTCCCTCATTTGATAGGGCACACTTGTCAATCACAGATACAGTAACCCATCAGTAGTCACTGTCTACTGCTGGTTCCCCAACTTTTTCCCACTTGTGACTTGACTTTGTAACTTCTTCATTTTGGGAAGATTACAATTTACTCACACTCTGCATTCTAGAGGCTCCTTAAGTGTTCCTTCTAAGTACAACCAGGTGTTAAGTAAGATACACAGAGATACAGCATGACTATCAAGATGGTTCTATAAAGAAAGACAAACAGACTTACCTGCTTATAATCATGGCAGTTATAACAGGCTCCCATCCTGAATGGAGGACAGTTCTGGTAGCTGGGTGTTTGGCAGCTATGACAATCCCCACTGGAGTCAGAATCAAAAAAAAGGCACCAACCAAAGGAGATACGTAGGAATATGTCTCTGAAATAATAATAAGGAAAAAAAAAACAAACCTGTTTTACTTTCAAGACATTCCTATACATTTTTCCTAAAACAGAACTCTAAAATAAATTATGATCTATATCATACAATTGAGGAATTTTAATAGTCTCCATCACTACTGCACCTAAAGTTTCAGCTATTGCACTGAACAATATGGTTGACATCTGCCATCTGTGATCATTGTCTACCACATTCTCAAGGACAGAACGATCTGTACAAAGGAGGAATTTTGAAGAGAATTTTTGTATGATGCTTCATGATAAAAGTGTAATAAGGCTGTGGAATGTAAAACATTGCTTTGAAACTCAGAAAAAGAAACTGAATATACCGAAAATGTATTTTGTTTATACACAAATTCATAGCATATGTACACCCCCTTCTTTCCAAAGCACAGATAATCGGTTTTATACGCAAGTCCTTTAAACTGAGTTGGACATAAAAGAAAAAAGAAAAGAAAAAAAGCCACCAGTGGCTCTCAGGAGTGAGGAATCTCCAAGGACAGGACACAGACAGAGCTTAGAATATTTTTTTAAAAAATCTTCTGCTATGATGACATACTAGCACCTCATGGGGATTCTCTGTTTTAACACACTAGAGGAAGAGAAAGAGGCCACCAATCATCCCCATGCTGCTGAACAAAATGGAAATAAGGTACCTATTTACAAGTTTTAAACTAGAAAATTGAAATTCACACTGCCCAGGTTTTTTAAGGCAAAAATGATGAAAAAAACTTAGGCAAGGCAGTTGGTCCCTACCAGAACTTCAAATTCTACTTCCTGTCTATTTATCTGAATTAAAACCAGATCTATAAAAGCAATTAATAGTTTAGAATTATGTTACAGAATCTGTCACAAATGAGCAGGCTCCAGTTACCTACAGGACCAGTGAAATTACTCAGCTCCAGTCTAACTCTTGGAAACACAGGAAATACAAGAGCTGGAGAATGAGAAGAGGAAATAAATTACTTCTCTTTTAGGGCTCACTTCACTCCATTTCTGATAGATTTATAGCATGTCGCTTACATGATAAAAGGAATCTCACTCAACCTGTCTCTGCTATAGAATTTTTACCATCCCACAGCAGAATATCAACATCTAAAAGCACTCAGCTCTTCAATGAACTTCTGACTCTGACCTTACATTAAAAAAGGAAGGAGGAAAGAGGCAAAATCAAGGGGCTGATCTTCATTTACTTTAAGCCCTCATTCCTTTAGTAAACAGTGATATAAATTAATGTTCTAGTTCAGAGAACTCAGATGTTTAACATTTTACTCCTTGTGCAGGGTATTTATTGTGACATACTATTCAGTGCAGTGCCACTGAAAATAACAGAGCCTCTGGCAGAAATCAGAGGTAAGCTGGAAATGTGCTGCTTCAAAGCAACTGGTAGGAACCTGAAAATAATAATGTGAATCACACAATTTGTCTTCTCAACCTGGATCCAACATGCACAGGAGATAAATGCATATATTTGGACCACATTCTGTGAGAAAAAAAGGGAAGCTTTAAACGAAGTCCTCAGGTCATTACTGACAAGTGACAGTCACCAGGGACCTCCACATTTAATATACCGGGTGTTCCTATTCCAGTGCCTTCCTCATCTCTTGCTCAAGGAAAGGTGCTGGGTCCCAGACACGGTCCTGAGGAGCCCTCTAGTGCTTTTCCCCGGCTATTTAACATCGATTCACAGACACGGCTCCTTTTAGGGAGTTGTTAAGAACTGTTAACCTTTTACTATTTAAATCGCTGTGTTTGATAGTTTTGTCATTGTTTTTAAAGCACTCAGATGAACCTTTAAGAAATTACATATATGATAGTGACCAAACAAGATGTTTTATTCAGCCCTAGCACAGGCAAAAGTGCTGCAGTCCTTTCCCCTGCCTCTTCTGGGCATGCCATAAGGCACTGTATCAAACCAAAGGCTGCACACCTGTTACAGACAAGCATAAAGCTTGTACACAAATCGTTTCCTTCCTTCCAACTTTGCCTGAAAACAACAAGCCCCTTGTAGAGAGCAGCCAGAAACTTTTGTTTCAGACCATTTGAGTAGTCAGGCTAATAAATCATAGGGAACAATACTTAATTCTGAACACAGTTCAGAAGTGAATCCCACCAGCTTCATTACTAGCCTATAAACTATGGATTTTCTTGTAACATTCCCACTGGGTTTCGTATTCTAGGATTGAGAAAGCAAAAGGAAATGACAGAAAGACACAAGAATATCTGCACTGGATGAAGTCAAAGTTCTCATCTAGTCTAGTACCCTTTGTCTGACAGTGGTCAACAGTTCAGGCTTATGGAGAGAAGAAAAGAAATACGACAGGTTTAGAGTGATGTTTGCAGCAGGGATTTCATCACTGAAGTTTCAGTCTGCATCTGTCCTCTGACTAATTTATCAAAATAGTTTTCTAAAATCACTTTGTTCCTCTTAACAGCACAGCAGTAAGTCTTATGTCCCACTCCTATATTGTGTAAAAAAATTTCTTTTTTTAAACTATTGCTTAATCAATTTCTGAATGCCTCTTCCCTACCACTCAAAACTTTATAAAAGTCTCCTGAGCTGAAGCTACTCCATACTTTTATTCCTGGTAACTATTTCATAGTTCAGATACACACATCTTGGAAACCACACATTTCCAAGGGTTTTGTGGCATGTTCTTACTTTAGAAAGACTCTATGTTTCCTCAAAGAAAGAAAGAAAGAAAAAGACATTGAAAAAAATACTAAGAGCAGAAGCAGTCATTTTAGTGGCAACTAGATAATTACATACATCACCAAAAGAAAAGTATTTCCAGAAGACCACATAGAGAGAAAATTAGATTTAACTCTTAAAAGCACACTTGAATGTGCTAATCCTTTTCCCTACACATTTGTGGGATCTTTTCAACTGCAGTAACACAGTAAAATGTGAGTGGTCATGACAGTTGTAAAAGTAGCAAAGGATCAGTTCAAACTGGCCCTACTTTTTTTATTCCTGTGAGACACATTAGGCCATCTAATAACTAGAGTTGTAAACCTCTGGAAATATGTAAAAGGAAGGAAAAAGTCCAAGTTTCTTTCCCCATCTATTTTTAGGGGTTGGGTGCTTTTTGTTTAGATTTTGTAGGTTAAAAAGGAAAGCACATTATAGGAGATATTGAAATAGTAGTAGTAATTACTTACTTCTTAAAGAAAAAAGAGAAACAGACTCTAATTTATATAAAGCATCAGAAGCAGTACTAATACAGGACAAAATAATTTATGTTGTTTATTTACAAATTACAAATGTAGCTACTACTAAGATACCACTACAATAATATGTTGCAATACCATGCAATTAAGTTTTGCCTGTGGCCACAATTTAAATGAAAGAAAAAAAAAAAAAGGAGTAAGAGTGATAAGATCTCCAAAGCAGAGTAAGACTCAGTATTAATTATTTACTTTCTTTCAGTCATATGAGTTCCACTTAGGCAGTTATATATTTGCATTGTGATGTTTTTTTATATAAGAAACTGTTTTTTGTATAAGAAACTAATGTTTGCAGGGAAAAGATTTAGGAAGCAAATGAAAGAAATCACTGGCATATTCATTACAATGCAAATTTACAATGCAAAACTTTAAAAACAAAAATGAAGTTTGCAATATAGGGCAGAATTTTCTAAGAAACTTCATTTGAAATATTTACTAGCTAACATTTAAAGCCTGAAGTCCAGCATTAATGATTTTAAATCAAACATGGTCCTGACTAGAAGCAATTTTAATCATAATCCTAGCCCCAAACCTAATCTCAGTGTTTGCTGAGATTAGATGTTGGCAACCTCTTCCACCTCCACACTTACCTGGCAGCTAGTACATGCCCGTAATCCCAGCTCCCTTCTGTCCAGCTTCCCTGGCACATCCTTGGCAAGCATAAACCCTAATTTTTAACTGAATTTCAATCAAACGTATCAATTGATGTGGCCTTAAATCTATTTTAGGCAGAATAACCCAATGTTGCAGTCTAGACTTTGAGGCAAAGTAATAAATCTAGAAAAACAGTCTCTAATGAGATAAACTCTTATTATTGTCCCAGATCTAGCATTAACTGGGGACACCAAATTTCATGAGAATAAAGGCGTCATCTGTGTTTTTCTCATCAGGAGAAAGGAGAAGCACTAAAAAAATCTTCATCAATTCTCACTGTAAATCTACAAGCTTCCTTAAAATAAGCATTTAAAGGAAGTATTTCAGAAATAAAGTTATTTTATTAGAGTATGATCTGAAAGATTTAAATATAGTCATGAAATAAACAATACTATTTCAGATGTAACAAAAACATAGAAAATACAAAAAATACTTCTTTGCACACTGATACATTTAAGATGACCTTATGTTAACACTTTCTAAATACGAAAAATCAAATACTAAAAAAAAAGTCACACCAGCGTAGCTTGAGTCTTATTAGAAACCTTTCCTGACTGATGTTGTAATCCTTACAGAGAACAGCTCAAATTTTTACATGAAAGAGCTTGAACAACTGAAGAATACATGTGATGATGTCAGCATCTCTGGTAAATGATGGAAAACATCATATTGCACCTGTGGCATGCTATACTATAATTGCCTACAATTATGTTTTTCAAAACACAATAAACTTCAAATAGTTTCTGTGGAATGAGTTAATTGCAGCAATGATTTAATTTTTAAAAGGTTCTGAACATTCTGCTCCTCATGTAACAAAATGTTTTCCAGTCTTTTGTTTCTTCATGGAGGAGATTAAGAAACAGCAAGAAAAAAGACTGAATTTTGAGTTACTCATTCTCATTTTCAAGCTTCTATCTTCTTTCTGACAATCCAGTATTTCATTACAACAGTTAATATCTGAGCTTGCTTCCAATAATAACTATATATTCATTTTAGCAGACACTGTGATTATGAACCTTCATCAGTGGTCTGCTCTTTTCCTTTAAAAAACACAGACACTACAGGTCCTAGAAATCAGAGAAAGAAGTTTCAAGGGGAGTATATAAACATGCAAGTAACCAGCAGAAGAGAAGGACTGCAGATTGAAGTAAAAAGTCATTCATAAGAATAATTAGTTTGGAACTGTTTGTGTGTAATTCAGCTGTTCACAGCTATTACTGGGAAAGGAAGTGAATAGCAAAAAGCTGTCATGAAGAAGCCACAGAACTTGTGGAAGAAGTTGGATTAGATCATTGCCCTCTGTAGTCAGCAGTCAACAAAGGCCTCTCCTCTGCAGCTAAGCCATCCAGAGTGGTTATGTATTTTTAGACCTTTCATAGTAGAACTGTTGTTCTGAAGAAAGCTACAGCCAAATACACACATGTATGTTTAGATAGTCACCAAATTTAGGAGGCAAAACAAAACAAACAGAAGACAGCAGGGATATTATTTGGAGAAGCTGGAAGTGGTTACTTATTTACTGAAAAGCTGAAGGAAACACTGGTAAAATCAAGCACAGGTGCTGGGAACAGTAGGGAGACAGGAAGGGAAACTGTGAGAGAAACAGGAAAGAGCTGAGGAAACTGGTATCAGAAGCTGGAGTAGGGGAGATGAGGAGACAAGAAGATATTGCAATGGGAGCTGGAATGCACTTGGATGGAATCAAAGGGGAACTCACAAGAGTCTTTGCACAACTCATTTTAAAGTCGCACCCATCACAAATCACAAATCTACCTAAAATTAGGCTTCACTTCTTTGAATTTGTACTTATAGTTGACTTGCTATTGTTACTCAAATTACTTCAATTATTTTTATTGTGATTTCCAGGCATAGCTAGCTGCAGTTCAAGATATATTTGAATGGTGTCTAATGCCACAGCCTAAAGAAAAAATTCTCAAAGCAGAATTTCTCTGCCAGCAGCTTATCAAGATAGCCAATTTAACTCCTTCCCCTCTGAGCAAGGGGAGAGCAATTCAAAAGGACTCAGGGAAGCAAATATTTGATTTAGGGGTGGACATTCAAGAAAATTAAGGCAGTCCCTCTCCCCCAAACCACAGTAAATTCAGGAACTGCAGTTTGTAATTCACATGTAGATTGCCTGTCAAAGACTTCCAAACACTCATAGCTTGTGCCAAAGTTCAGGTTAGTGACTTCTATGATCTTATTACAAAAAAAATTTAAAAAGCAAAGCATATTATTGCATTCTCAGATTTACCATTTAATGGTGTAAGTGTTAACAGAAGAATCACTGAAACTAAAAGGTTTGTGGAACCTCCCCCTCCTTGCCTTTTCCCCACCCTCCTGATGCAAAAGAGGTTCCTGGGGAGTCCTACACACTATCAAAAATACTTACCAAGGCAAGTATAAAGACCCTGACTTATCCATGCTAGTATAGCAAGAGTGATAAGATCTCCAAAACTTGCTGCTATAGGAGTGGCAACATTGTCAGGATTAATACCAGTCTTCTTGGATCCAACAATAACTCCAACCATTATTATTCCTAAATTCAAGAAAGAAGACAGTACAGTAACTATATTCACTGTTCTAATTCCATAGAAAATTCCAAGATTATGGCAATTTCAAACTTAATAAATAAGAAGTCAATTGAAAAAATTTACATTAAAGGTGTTGGTTTCTATTTTTTTCCTATAAACAGCAACACTGACTTTTAAGAGACATCTCCCTGCAGAATCCAAGAGGCTACTAAAAATAAAACTCGGATTGTTTTTAACAATCTTTGGCACAACCTGAGTAAATTCCCTCTCATCATATATTATACATAAGAACTTCGACAGTGTATGCCATCCTTTATGTTATATTATGTATTGTAGGCTACTTTAGGAGTTCACTTTCAAGAAACTGCCTAAAGAATCATGCACCACGAAATTCTCAAAAGAACTGAAATGATCCTGCAGGATCACAATTTCAAAACCACCTATTTCATGTGTAAGAAGATGTAACTTAGAAAGTAATTTCCTGTGCTGGCCCACCACCAGAAAACAACAAAAGTTTCTCTTCATGTCCAAATCATACATGAGAAGTGGAAAAAATGCACTCATGTTCCCCAGTTCTCATGCTGCCCTTAATTCTGCACATGATCAAACTCAATGGCTTTGTAGTCACTAAAAAAGTGTGTTCCATACAAAACCTTAACAATTTTGTAATTTTCACATAAGTAAGCATATCAAATTAGTAAAACAAGGAAGTTACCCATTTTACTTGACTTACTATTCTTAAGACTACTGACTATGTATTTTCATTAAGAACATGTCACAAGTAGAGGTACTTTCCTCCTCCCCTTCACATCCATTAAGTTCATCTTTTGTGGTTAAATGTTCCCTGACAATTAGGAGGAGAAGATTAAATTCATCATGCCATATTGCTCCAGACAGACACTGGCACTCTTTGTATTGCAGGACTTGAACTTGGCCCAAACCCTTCAAAAAACGAGCCAACTTGTTTACTTCAGATACAAAGCAGAGCACAAACTAACACAGAAGCAGCATGGGCAACCTGGAACTTGGAATTCAGCTGAGCTAATGTCCAGGCTCACTTAAGTTTAAATATAAATAAGTTTTACCTGCTTAGTACTAAGAATATATTTTGTACATTAATGAATATAGAAAGCATTGGGAAAAGTACTTCATCATGTTAGGTGAAATCTAAACCCCATACTTTTTGGTTTAGATATGCTCAGCAGGTCATGAAAATCAAAAGCTTTTCAAAGAATAGGACAGGAGAGAAATGCAATATGCCTGCCTATATGGAAATTGCAAAAGGGCATCTTATCCTCAGCTGTTTTGCAGATGTATTATACCTTATGGACATAAATTTATAAGGAATAGCAACATAATAAACATTCAGCATCCACAGAAAACTAAATAACTGCAAAAAGTACCACATATACCCCACTTACCTTGTAAAAGAGACGCTATGAAGGCAGTTGCTACGCTGCTGGAACACAAAAGGACTGAGTGATCAAAGCGGTATTTGCCCTCTGGAATCCAGCCCAATATAACCGCTGCCACTGCTGCCAGAAAACCAACTACTGTTGCCTGAACCTGGAAAAGAAAAAGGCAGTGAACAATTCTTAAAATATCAGACAGACTTAGGAGGGCCACAGAACAATGCTCTGTTATTCTTTTCTCCTGTCTACAGTTGCACTCAAGGTATAAAAGGAGCATGCTCATCCATTTTGTAGAGATGATGGCAAACTCGGATGATGTAGAAAAAAAATCTTAGGCCAGCAGAAAAAGCTTTACCAGCATTTTAGAGTCTCCAGAATAGCAAAAGTAAAATCAGGAAGAGGAGCTCAGCATTTATGAGAAGCCAATGCCCAAAGAGGCTTCTGAACCACTTAAAACAATGAATTCACACTGTAAATATTTCACCTATTTTTTGAGCCTGTTATAATATATGAACAGGAACTGGTTCTCATTCTTAGTTGTTTTGGAGAAGAACAAGCACTCCTTTCCTCAAATGAGCCAGCTATTTAAAATACTGTATATTATCCAAAAGCTCTATCACATACTTCCTTTAAACAGCACAAATACAGTACTAGAATATTGAAAAGGTCAAATATTAGAGGATTTGCCAAATCTGAAATTTTTCTCTAATCATCCTCAGATCCTCTCTCAAAAAAAATTAAAAAGGAAATACCCCTGATACGGTCACAAATAATACTTTAACTCTTTTTCCTATTGTTTTAGAGCAACACTGTACAAAACAAAAAAAAAAATCACGGAAATACTGTACATTAAGTGTAAGCCAGTATAGCAGAGCTAATCTCCCATTACCACTATCCATCTCCACACTTACCAATGTTTGTGATTTGGGTTGTTTTAATAACTTGGCTCACTTACAAGATTTAATCAAATAAATCTATTATATTTACCTGTTTTAAGGCCAAATTGCCAATTATTAGGTTCCACTTCTCAATGGGAGAATCCATTTTTCCAATATTTACCTATCAAAATTACAAAAAAAAAGGCAGACATTTGAGTCTAAAATTCTATTACTTGAAAATGCACTATCAAGGCAGAAACCTACAAATGATAATGCATTTCCTACTTTTACTATCTTTTTTGAGTTAGAGGACAAGATATGATGAACAATACAAACAATTGCAGTACGACTATGTTTAAAATAACTTCCTTTTTGAGATAACAGAACAATTTTTTAAATTTTGAGCATGAATTTTAGTGTTTTTCCTCACATAATACTAATTTATAAGATAACGTACTTCTCAAAATACAGAGAGTCTTCATGCATATATTTTTCACCTTTTGATAATTTCTTTTCAGTAGATTTCAATTCAATTTCTTTTCCATTTTGTTTCATTTTGTGATATAGTGATTTGCAAGGAACAACGTATTAAAAGAAATGCTAATTAGAAAACTTAGAAATATGCTAAGACACTTTATCTCAATCTACACTATAAATATAATAGTGTTCAAAGTACAGTCAAAGCTCCACAAATACATCCATTAAGTTTCAACAGGACAGCAATGTTTCAGGAAGTGCAGAGGAGAATCTTCTTTGCAACCTTCTTAAATATATGAAGAAAATAGCAAGCTCTGGAGAGCTTCACTCTTTCTCTCCTTTGAAGAAGTTTCGGAAAAATATCAAAAAAATTCCTGTTGAAACAGAAATCTTGCAAAATGCTTAATCCAGCCTAAAAGTGAGCTGTTGCCAAATGCCACAGTTCTTTCCCCTATCAGCTACACGTTCCCATTTTTTTCTTGAAAAAGATCGACCAGCTCCATGAGTGAGTTTATGGCGACATAAATTTGCTTGCTGGCTTTCTGGAAAACACTTTTTTTCAGAGAGCAAAAAGGGGTTTTCTTCTATAGAATTATCCGGTCCATCACATGCAGCCATGTAACTATGCACAACAGCTATTAGGGTTTGGAATGGAGAAAGATCAGAACCTCTCTGTGCAGCTGCAGATTTCCATAAAGTAAGAACAAGTTCATTGTGATACTGTGAAATAGATGGACCTAAACAAAAGGGTTGTAAAGTCATACTGCTAATAGCTAACCCTGCTAGGTATTACAATACATATGTATAATCAAAACAAGAGCCTGCACAAGTTTACAGGACTGAAATGACTGAATAAGTGGTGTTTTGGTGTTGATTGGTGGCTGGGTGGGGTTTTTTGGCCTTTTTTTCCTCTTAAAAAACTAAAAAGGAAGAGAGAGAAAAGGCAACAGTGGGAATTGAGACAATGAGCACGAGCCAAAGAACAGAACAAAGCTAAAGAGCTGAAGAACACAAAACACAATATAAATATTGTGTTTGAAGGGGCAGCTGACCTAAGTGCACCTCACATAGTTATGCCAGCGCAGCAGTGGGAGGAGGGAGAAGGGCTTACAGAGGTAGAACTCCAGAAACACTGTGTTCTTTGTTGTCTGTATGCTACACATGAAGTAACTTCTTGTGGAACAAAAATTAGTATTTTAAAAACAGCATGTTGTAAGATTGCCAGTATATGGAGAGTTAACACCCTGGCCTGTATCAAGAATAATATGGCCAGCAGGACCAGGGCAGTGATCCTTCCCCTGTACTCTGCGTTGGTGAGGCCACACCTTGAGTGTTGTGTTCAG
>JAOXXN010000265.1:54719127-54729878 GCA_026770055.1 Myrmophylax atrothorax | reverse complement strand
GGCTGTAAGCTCTGTCTGCAGGAGAAGCAGGTGGCTGAGCATTTGGGAGCTGTCACTCTGCAGGACCACTCCACCCTCCCATCCCCATGAATTCTGTTCACTCAGGTTGTGGCTGTAGAGGCTCCAGAGAATACAGAAGGAAACACCAAGTCCCACAGAGGACATCACACTGCTTTGAGATTTATACCCAATCCGAAGATGAGGCCAGTCAGGTCACTGATAGCTGTGAAACTGCCTGCTCTGGCATTCCTCACATGCCTCACTTTACAGAAAAGGTATGCCTTACACACACATTAACTGCTTGACTGCTGGGATTACTCCATTTACAGGGAAAGTAGCTTTTCCACATTCCTGTGTGTAGAAAAACCCCTACAAACCTGGAGCCACAGCAGCTCTAACTCTGGCAGGCTGGCTCCATGCACACCTTACCTGCTAACAACAGGTATGAACAGCCTGACTACCTAAAACCAGGTCTACAGTAAGCAAGCAGAGAACTCCACCAGTCTGGGCTTTGAAGTAAGTAAGGCTTTTACATCAGATTATTTAAGACAGATCTCGGCCTGGGGCTATTTCAGCCTTGACAGAAACTCAGGTCTAGGTACAAAAGAGGACTACAACCCTCAAATTCAGTTTCATTACAGGACTGGTGAAAGGACTTGAGCACAAGTCCTGTGAGTAAAGGCTGAGGGACCTGGGGTTGTTTAGCCTGGAGAAGAGGAGGCTCAGGGGAGACCTTATCACTTTCTACAACTACCTGAAAGGATGTTGTAGCCAGGTGGGGATTGGTCTCTTCTCTCAGGCAACCAGCGGTAGAACAAGAGGGCACAGACTTAAGCTCTGCCAGGGGAGGATTAGGTTGGACATCAGAAATTCTTTACAGAGAGAGTAGTCAGGCATTGGAATGGCCTGCCCAAAGAGGTGGTGGACTCACCATTCCCGGAGGTTTTTAAGGCGAGACTGGATGTGGCACTTAGTGCCATGATCTAGTAATCAAATTGGAATTGGATCAAGGGTTGGACTTGATGATCTCAGAGGTCTCTACCAACCCAGCTGATCCTATGATTCTATGCAAACAAAGAGAAAAACAAGCTATGCCCTGAGGTAGACTAAAAATGGAGTCTTCAGACAGATGTAGTGAAATAACCAATTCTAAAGTGAATGGGAAATTGTGAGTGATCAGTAAGAAACAGCTTCAGTAGAAGCTTTTGGGCAACAAGATGAATGAAAGTGACCAGACAAGACTTGAAACCAGATGTACTGTGGATAACAGAAACTTGCCAAGAAGACACTACTTTTTGGCTGACCACATAATTACAATGAAGTAAAGATAATTAGCTGACAGCCCCAAGAACACAGACGTGTCTACAAATTCAGATGCAATTACAAGCTAAATGAGCAAACAGGGTATGAATTAACTCCAGTGCTGAATTCATGTTAGAAATTTCTCCTCAAAAGGTAAAACTAGTCACAGGGGCACAGTCATGCATTTACTTAAAGACAAGGGTCTGGTGGAGAGCCAGCTGGTGTAATCATACACCTGGCCTCCAAATAACTGTTTAGATATACTCTGAATTAATACTCTCCTTCTCTTCTCACCTAGGTTCAGGATGACAGGACCGAAGATTGGGTGAATAAAGAGAGTACTGGCGGTCAATGAAATAAATGTGAAGAATGTGAAGGTCAGAATAACCTGTTTCTGAAAGAAATGGTGTGTAAATTGCAGGTCTAGTGGTCAGCTTTTTGATGAAACTCACCAGTAAGTAACGATACAATATGACACAGCTTCTCTTTTTAAAACCTGGGGGAACTGCCCTGAGTTCAAATTAATCCAGGAACTAAACCCAAACTGTCACCTAGAAGTAGTTACCTATAACAGTTATCCATAGCTTTGGGGGAGTTTTTGTTGGTGATTTGGGGGTTTCATCTGGGAGGTTTGTTTGGTTTTTTTTTTTTAATTTTTTAACTAATGATTAGAAATACTAGGGTGCCTGTGTATTTGTTTGCCTTTGCAGTAGCACTGATGGGGAACGGGGCTGGCAATCCATCATCTCACAGACCTGTGCACATTGCAGCTGCTGTTGACTGTGAAAAAAGACACAGGAGAGAAAGCTGGAAGGCTCTTTACAAGATAAAAACCTTTTTCCTTTCATTTTTGTTTTCTTCTTTATATAAAACCCCCATAAATATAATCTTATTAGCATTACCTCAATAATGAATGATCTGTATTGTTCTTATTTTGTACAGTATTGTCCTCTTAAACCTGCACACACACACACTCTCTACAATATTTACTGATGAGCTCTTCATTAGCAAGAACAAATTACAGCCACCACTGGCAAAAGGGAGAAGATTCAACGAACTCTAAGAAGCTTCTACCTCCTCCCTGTGAAGGATGTCGAATGAACTAATGACTAAGGAAGTCCTGGAAAATATTTCAATCACCTGTCTAGTTTAGTCCACGGTTTGTCATGATTCTTGAAGAAAACAGGTCATACAAGGAAATCCAAGGCACTAGAAAACAATCAATCAAATAACAAAAAAAACACCAAACCCACAAGTTTGTTGACGCAAAGCTGAGAAGTAGTTTGATGCCAGTGGAGCTGTGATTGGGCAACACCAAAGAAACTGGAACTCTGCCACGCCACATAGCACTGTTGAAAGACATATACTCTTCACTGATCTTCTTAGCCAGTTAATTCTACCCTTCTAATGGCAGAAGGACGTGACCAGGGCTGGATAACCCAACCTGGCCACGACAGATGCGTGAAAATTTCTGGTCCTGGGATGACAGGAAGACTTTGTGGCATGCTTGAATGAAAACTTCTGAAGCATCAACTAATTTATATCTTGGTAAGACTTTATGACAGTGGTTAAGTGGCACTGGTAACACCCCTCAAACTAAGTGTTCTTGGTATTGAATTGAGTCTTGGTAGGATTTCAAGGCTCAAATGGCCAAATTGCCTCTGGAAAATGACATTCAAGACATGCTCATGTTGAGGAAAACATTCAGTGCATCCTTAATGTACAGAACATATTACCACAGTTACTGGGATACTCTTTAGAATGTCATTCTGAGATGAGGGGAGTTGCCTGAAACTCATGATACCAATTTTATTTTACCACAGGACATGCAGCCTGTGTTGTGGAAACTCCAGTATCCTTTACCTGTGTTAAGCAGAGAGAGGGGGATCAGCTACTGTTCGGTAACAGTTGACAGATAATAAGAACTGAGGTCAGAAGTCCCACTGCAAAAAAAGGGTCTGTGTGACCCTTTTCCAAACGTCCCTGAGAACAGCGATGTTCACAAATGAGATGGCATTGGTAAGGATGGGAAATTCAGCCACTGCCTGACCCAGAGAAGTTCTGGAGTTGTGAGCTGGCAAAGGTCATGAGCTCAGTTGAGACAAAGAATTAAAGATCACATTAACAGAAATAGAAGTAGTGAAGCTGATTCTGACCCTCTTTTTTCCTAAGCCTTCAGTATGGCACTGGCAGCTCTTGAACTTGATGTATCTTTCACTATGCAATACAAGCACTTCCAATCCTCAGACCTTGGGCTGTACCATTTAGAAACGAATTAAGCAACAAAAAAAATAAAGTAAGGTAAAAGATAAAAACAATCATGCCTGACAGTAAAGGTAGTAAGGTTTAAACATGGAATATTGTTAAGTAACAGTAAGAATACTCAGAAAAGTAAGAGCAATAAAATCAAACAGAAACCAAGACTGAATAGCTATGGCTGACATTGATAAAGATACGAGGAAACACATCAATTCTTACGTATGAAAGTAATCAATTTCTATAATGGGCATGACACACGCAAACCTCCCCAGGACTGCCAGGGCTACGTCCATCACAGTGTGCATTTAGGCAACAACTCAATATAATGTGGCAGTGATAGAACACTAGGAGACCCTGTCAATACAAAGCATTGTAATATCATACAAAACCTGAACGTCCTTGAGGATGACAGCAACAAAACCAGATTAAATTCAACAGCAGAAATGCAAGGTCATGCACTTATGGACTAATAATATTTCTGCCAGGAGATGGGAGTGACAGCTGGAAATAAACAAAAGCATAAATAGTATAGCACAGTCATGAATCACAAAATGACTGTGAGGTTTAAACCTGACACTTCTAGGCAAGTAAGTACATATAAACCTAGAAAGTTTCAAGAGCAATATTCTACAAAGACATAGTAAAATCTCATCTGGAGTTACATACACCTTTGGCCAGACATGTTCTAGAAAAATTTATTCAAGTGGGAACATGCAAAGAGTGGGGAGAACAGAAACACTGCATTAGGCAGCATCTTAGAGAGATAACCAGTTCAGCTATCAGAAGTAGTTTAACCACACTGTTAGACTGATCTATTCACTACAGTTACTCACACACACACACAAAATGTATGTGGTAGGTAATCTGCCTTGCTTAGGCTAAAAAAATGGAGATGGAACATCCCCTGAAACCCAAAAAAGAACTGTGACAAATACATAAGAAAGCATGTAGAAAAAACCTCGTTATACTATATTACAGTGTTGACACACACAAAAAATAAGCAGGCACAAAAACCCCCCAACCTTACCACAACAGAAAATAAATAAATTTATTTAGCCAGAAAGCTAAAAAAAACCCCATTTCTTGCAGTTTGATCAACAAAGGTCTGGAACAGCAATGTTACCAATGCTTTATTTTAGTGCCACTCCTGTGGTCTTTATCAAAATGTGTTTAAAATATAAACATGTTATTAGCCTATTTGAACTCCCTCAAAGATATCCCTCAGCTTTACAGAATACACATATAAGTCTCAAAAATCTACTTCATCAGTTCTAAATGATGACTCAGAAAAGACTTCACAGAAGCAAAGTTTTAATGTGTGGAGAAGGGTGTTACCTTTTTAACTTTGCCAATTTAATAACAGATTTAAACAGCACTGTAACAGCTAGATGAAGCCATAAACATAAAACACTTGTGTCCCAAAGATTTGTTTCCCTTCTAAAATATTTTAAACATGTATCTGAAAAGTGAAGAGGAAGAGAAAGTTACTTACAGCAGTTGACAGCCTGGATGCCAAGGTCATTTCCAAATTTCCTTTGAGACCAAGAAGTGCAGGAACCAAGATAAAGACTTCAGTAACATTCTTGAACACATCCCAATGCTATATAAAGGATACAGTGGGAAACACTTAATTGAAAAAATCCCTTTAGACTATCCACAAGTATTTAAAAAATTCTGCAAACCATAATTTAATCCTCTTAAAAAAATTAATCTTTCTATCGTAGACCTAAAAATCTAAAGTCAGAACTGTATGTATTTACATAGAATAGATTTATGACTGCATACTACTGCTTCAAAGATGAGAAGACTTTAAGTAAGAGATATAAAACTTGGCCTTACAACAAATCTCATTGCAAAAAAGATGTCATTAATTTGAAGTACTTTTTTTCATGATTTTAAAAGTACCAGGTACTATGACTGCTCTTGAATTCTGGTCTTAATTTTCAATAATATTTTCATCTTTTCCCTTCCAGCTGTGTAGAAACCTCACATAAAGCTATGTGAGGTTTTGTTATTTACAGGCTCTCTTTGGACGACAACTAATTCCTTTTACCTCTAAGTGTGACACTTACCAGAGTACAATTTTTAAAGCAAATTCTCTTAACTTTTTGTGCAGTGAGAGTTCTCAGCACTGAAATGCTGTGCTGCTTTGTAGGTCTTATCAACCCATGTATTTAATTTGTAATCATTTACCAACTTTAACTAAACTAACAAAACTGTAAATTGTCTTTGTATTCATGGATTTGCAACCATTTCAATTATTATTTTAATTAAAATAAAAGGATTCAATTATCAAAGGTAAACAAGACCTGAGAATTAGCTGTATGTGAAATTACATAGGTATTTACTACTAGAATAGTATGCAATGACTGGCAGCTTAGAATGCTTTGTTGTCTCCAAATTTTCCTTTTCAAAATATGCTGTCACATTTAAATCCTGCCTTACTGACATTAAAGTTTACTACTTAGTTTAAGGTGAAAAAAGATAGTACTGACACTAGCTATTTATTTTTGCCTTTGTGTCACCTCTTTCATAGGGAGCTGAACTGGGAAATGAATAAAGCTTGAAAGTAACACAGATGGAAAAATCAAGATATATCTCAGTTCAGCTCAAAAATGAAGTATAAAAACACTTGAGGGAAGGATGACAAGGTGAAACATTTGATTAGAAGCTGGTAGTGGCAGCAGGCACAACTGTCTCTTCTGCCTGATCATCATGCTGCACCATGCAGAAAATCCTATATTAATGAAGTACAAACAAAGCATCTGTACAAAGAATAAATAAGTAAAATGCACATGAACAAAGCACGAGATTGGTGAAAAACAGCCCAATGAAGCAGTAAAGTTCACATGTCAATTTTTATTTTCTTTTCCCTTGAGGTAATGAAGGGTCTTTTCATTGCAATTGATTGATGTCCAAGCCTCCTTTACTCTCTCAAGATTTTGAGTGACAAAGATAGTCACTTTTAATCTTATAAGGTCTTTAACTGTAGCTAAACAAAACCAATAAGAAAGGGGAAAACACCTGCACAGATTCATTTATGTACTGCATTTCTGTTTAAATATTATGGTCATTTCAAACTTTTTAATCATTTTTGTGAATCTATTTATACCAGAAGAGAGAGAATCCATGAGGTTTGTATTTATAAGACACTTCTGTCTTTTGAAAAACAAACTGTGTAGGAAATAAAACTCAATACAGTCTTCAAAATGCAGAGAAGGCAAGAAAATGAGTTAGTCCAATAAACTTTTCTTAACTGTTACTCTCTTCAGAATTCTCTTCAAATAGCACTGCACAAAGAGTTATTTCATAGGCAACTGTTACTTTTAACTTCACTGAAATGCTGCTGACGTCTACAACTGTTATGCCAGAAACCAGTCCTAAAAACATTCTGTATCAGTAGGGTCTCCAAAACAGGTTTTAAAAACATTATTAAACTTTGTCTTAAGATTGAGAGAAAGTTCTGTTTTATCTTGGCCTGAATAGCCATCATCAGTTAAATTTGCTACCACAAACCAAGACAATCTGGCTTCTCTAGATCTATTACAATGATATTTCAAGGTGGATATGACTTTGCAAGCCTGTTCACACCACTGATGTTTGTAATTCCAAGTGTTCAGCACATCTTCTGTTATATGAAAAGGTCACTTACATACACCTGAATATTCAAAAAAACCCTCTAAATCACCTCACAGAAATTTTATATAACGTATTAATGTAATGCACATTTTCATATGCCACATGCATCTTCATGGACCAAATCCACACAGTATTTCAGAAATTGTACAGACTTAAATCACATAAGGAGACAAGGTACTGCAATGCATTCTGCTAATCTTTTTAAACACCTGTGTATTGCAGCATTATGATTAATTACAACTCCCACTTGACTATGTATACATTTATTAGTGTCAACAGAGTTTTGGACTATTATTATATTTCTATCCTTAGTTAAAGCAGGAGGTAACAGTTTTAAATCAGCAGTTGGCTGTGGCTAAGGGACTTGAATTACTACAAATGAAACACTAAACCTGTTTAAGAGCGTGTTCAGGGAGGGGGGGAAGAAGTTCATAGTAGCAGAATCACCCACAGACCTAATTACACCTGAAAGCTGTAAACACCTACAATACCACACATTAGAACTATGAACCTCACAGACCACCTATTAAAAAAACACCTTCCAAAGCAAATACCAACCTGTACAATATCCAAAACCATGCCAGCAGAAACAGTTCCAAATCCTGCTAGCAAAAAAGGTACAAGTATCTGTAATGCCATAATACTACTAGATTCTTTGGGTTGCTTTCTACTTCCTTCCACAATGACATCTTCATTACTGTCACTAGATAGATTGTCTTCCTGCAACATGGCATCTGTTTCTGAAGCATCCATTCCATCACAGTAATTATAATTGGCAAAATCATCATATTTAGGGCTACAGCTGGATGGGCTGTGTCCATTGCTACCATGAAAACTTGGTTCTGAGAAGTGATGGTACTCTGTGTGCTGTTCGGACCTAACATTAAAATTGTGTCCTGCTGGTTGTAATCCATCTTGCCAGACACCATTCACCTTTTTGTGTCTTTCCTCTTGGTTTATTTGGTAAACAACAGGAACCATACTTAAAAGCAGTCTCAAAAATTTATCAGACTGAATTGTATTAAGATTTATAGTCCAGTTTGCAAAGCCTTCTCTGTCATGGACTTTGCTATTTGTTTTGGAGACGGTAGATCTGCCTTTACAGTTAGTCATAGTGCTACAGAAGTACAGGTTGAAAAGAACTTCGTTCTTCAGATGTCAGCAAAGAAACCTTGTGGGTGAATCATCAATTGCCACACTTACACGTGGACAAAAATGTTCTTCTTTTGCATGCAAAAGTGTTTTTTCATTGCTTTCAGATCTTCAACAATTCCACGAGCAAGACTGGATCTGCAAAAAAAGTAAAAAGTATATATATATATTCAAACTTTACAATGTTTTAACTCTGCAGAAGACATGAGATACTGGTTGAAATTTTCAGATCACTCAGTATCCTTCCAAAGCAAGTATTTACAGAAATGTCAATCTCCTCCAACATTTAACTGCCTTAGTTGAAGGAAATTAGAAGGTAAAAAGGCAAAGTTGGTGGGTGATGAAGTTTCACAATGCCATGTACCTTCCAGTGAAAGAAAGAGACAGCAATGTGGATCATAAGTGAACTGGTAAAGGCCTGGCTTTTGTCTTCTTGAAGCCCAGGAAGTCAAAATCTTCAAAGGCAGACAGGGCTTAGACTTCAGTGGCCTTGAAGGCAGAATTTCTGCAAGGTGCAGGGGCAAGGACAAGGCAAACCCACATGATGCACAGCAGGCCCACCGTTGCTCCTCACACTCTACGCTAATGGCAAGGAGCGTGGGCAAAATAAGGGGAAAAAAAAACCCAAAAAACTTTCAAAACGCATCAGAGGTGGTAAGCCCAAAGCAATATTCTGAGTAACAAAGGCCTTATGGGTTGACAGTCCCAGTCCTCCACCCTGTAAAAAGATGACAAACCAGTATCAGTATGTAAAATCCAAAATCATCCTAATTTAGAATCATAACAACTGACTTTTCTCTGAAGCAAATATAATAATTATTTTAAATAAAATATAAATAAATATAAAATATAAAAAACATAAAAATATTAAAAATTAAAATAGAAAAATATAAAATAGTGTAATATAGAAGAAAGAAGACAGTAATGATATTCAGACCAATTAGTGTAAAATAGTTTAAATTAGTGTAAAAAAGAAACCCACTGTACTTACTGATATGGCACATTAGAATTTAATTAAAACTAGAAAAAGAAAGTTTATTAGTTAAAATAATTAAAATAAAGGCATTAAAAACTTATTTTAATTTTGCATGAGGTATAGATTGCAGGTATTTTCTGAAAGATAGGTTATTCTGGCAGCTAATAATTACTAAAAGATAATTATGTGATCAATATTAACACCGGATGTGGTCAGTAAGTTTTGCTTTCTTTTCTGTTCAATGTGACTTCATGTGCAGTTGTTTCTACTTTGACATTTCCATCATGGTAGGAAATGAAACAACGATGTATTGACAGCCTCAAGCCATTTCACATTTCCTCCATCAGAAGCAACTTTCCTTTTCTTCAATTTTCATGTTGTGATAATATTGGAGGTAATTTACTAAAAGAGCAGTCTTAATTTGACTTGGAGCTTTGCTCACTTCGGTATTTACTTGTATTATGAATACAAGTAAATGATTGGCATAAGAAAAGAACCAAAGGTCAGGCAGACTACACCAGCGTGATGTGGGATAACACAATTCCACAAGCTCATGACACTGCATCTATGCAAAGCTGTGA
Organism: Myrmophylax atrothorax; assembly: GCA_026770055.1. Taxonomy (NCBI): domain Eukaryota; kingdom Metazoa; phylum Chordata; class Aves; order Passeriformes; family Thamnophilidae; genus Myrmophylax; species Myrmophylax atrothorax. Next base: position 54,719,969 of record JAOXXN010000265.1, on the reverse strand, counting down.
AAACGTATTTTTACAGACTGTGAGAAATTAAAATACTTTAGAGTTGGAAGACTTTTAATCTGAATCTCCTGAGAAAATCAGGCTCCTAAGATCATACTGTTTCTGTTATGACCACTATACTTTCCTTCCCTCTGTTTTAATGTTTTTAAGTCATTCAATATTTCTGGAGCAATTTCAGATAAACTTTAAAGTCAGTGGAGATGTCAAAGCTTTTAGCAACCAACAGCCTTGTAACAGATCCAAACTTGTGCCTTCGCATCTTCAATCATTAGTTAGGATAATTCACTCCTATAGGGCCAGAGAAAGACAACTACAAAACTCCTGCTCCTCAGAGAATTACCAGGTTTGGGTTTTTTGAGTGAAGAGATGACTCAGAAGCAACATGATGACTTTCCCTCTATCACTTGTTTATCCGAGGGAGCTTTGGCCAAGAAATGAATATTTTAAAAATGGCCATGAAGTTCATGGCTTGATCTAGAAAGTAGTCAAGTTTTGCATGAAAAACTGATCTTTTTTTCCCACAAGACCAACAGAGGAAGTTAAGTAACCAAGATTTCTGCCATACCTTTTGCCACTCTGTAGCAGATTGTGCTACATTGAACCTTTTAGTTTAAGAGCACAAAAACTCCTCGGCCTCAGTTCTGGTTTCCACACACTGTAATTAGGAATAACAAAACAACTTTTGCTGCTGTCTCATAGGAGCTGTAACCACAGGCCAAAATGGTGCTCTGTAAGTGCTACAGAAAGACTATAAGAAGAGGCAATTCTGCTTCTTCCTGGTCCAAGGGTAACATTATCCATGCGGAAAAAAAAGAAAGAAAGAAACCATGCATAAAAAAGAT
>JAOXXN010000265.1:54669670-54708823 GCA_026770055.1 Myrmophylax atrothorax | reverse complement strand
GGGGAGCGGGACCGGCTGGGCCCGGCTCGGCTCGTGGGGGGCGCCCCCCCGGCGGGCAGCCCGGGGCAGAGCGCTTGCCGGGCCGCCGGGCCCGCGTGTACTGAGGAACTGCTTTCCCGGGCATGGCTACGGTAACACGAAGTAAATAAGGGGGGGAAGTCCACCTTAATAAATTAATATCGACCCTCTTAATGATGGTATTATAAGAACAAAAAAACGTGTTGAAAAGGCAGAAAGCTTCTCTTTAGTTAAAGATCCCGGCGGGCGGCCCTGCTGGCGGCCACGAGCATCAGCCTGTGTAATTAATGCCGGCTTAACCCGCCCCGTTCGGGTGTCCCGGCGCTGCCCCTGCCCAGGGCACCAGCACCCGGAGTGGCCTGTGCTGGTCACGCAGGGGAGGGAAGGGATTTAAATCGGCCGGACAGGCACTCGCCTCGCTGTGCTCGGCTGTGCCGGATTGCAGGTGGTTTTTCCTCACTTAATAAGGCTTTGGCAAATACTTCAAGTACAGCGTGAGTGTGTAAGAAGCAGCCTGCAGGGTCGGACCAGTGGCTCCTGTGGCCCAGTGTTTCTCCCAAGAACTCCAATAGCAGATGACAACTACAGAGAACTTGTCAGCTGTAATACTTACTTGTTTGCAGGGCTGGAAGACATTTTGCTGATTAATTCGAAACGGAGCAGCAAGAAGGCCACGACTTTGCAGACAGTGAGGATGCCGAGGAGCAGTGGTAAGTAGGAGCTAGTCACTGGAACAGTGTCAAGTAGTAGGTAACATCTGTGACATAACTTTTGCTTCAGCACTTTACTTGCATAAAGGGAGAAACTCTTGTGTTCACTTTCTGCTGGTCCTGGGTCTTCCACCACAGTTCCGTGGCCCGCAAGTTAATCATGTAAATTGGTTTAATTAGATTTTTTGATGCTAGGTATTACAGCTGCAAGTTTACAGACAGATTGTTCTTTTTCAGTATAGAGTTGTTGCTTTTCTTTTTCTGATCTGGGATTCTTACCTCTTTTTAGAACTAATTTTTCTGTATCATATATTTGTTGTATAAAAGCACTTAATTTAAAATGGACTACTGGAAAATTACTGTATTTTTGGTTTGTGATTGAGCTGAAGTTTAAAAAGTGATAGCAAAAAAAATTGTTAGATCAAATTCTTTCTGCGATAAAAGTCTCTACAGGGATTAGAGTGTTTCAAATGTAGATTATTCCTGTTAGACTTTTGTGGCACTCATCTGGTATAGTACCTCTTCTCAGAGAAAGCAAGCTAGTGATTGGCTCACCTGCATGTGTGGAGCAAAGTTTATTTGCAGAAACTCTGGAGGCAGCTGAAGATACTCCCTCCATAGAAGGGAAATGAGTGTGATTCTTCTAATGACACTGACTACCTTAAAATTCTTGGGAAGTCCCACTGAGCTTAGAGGGATAATTCTGGAGATAGTAAGTGCTTCATACTTTGACCTAGAGCATCTGTCTCTCTCCTGCCATCTTAATTTCAGAGTTCCTTGTGGTGATTGTGTTGCTCTTTCATTAGTCTAGCATGGCGTCTGTGCTACAGCTAATTTTTCCATCTTCTTTGAGACCTTCAGCCTATACTTTTAACAGGGAAGAAAAGAGGACATAACTGTATTTCCATTTTAGATAATGCTGACATGGAAGTTCTTCAAGATGGTACATGTATTTTAAACCATGGAATTCGCAAGCAGGTTTTCTGTAAAGTAGTCACATTTCATTTTAAGAATCCAAATGGAACTGTTGAAGTGACTTCTTCCTGCACCACATGCTGACCAGTAGATCTGATATATTTTTGCTGTTTATGTCTTGGAAAATTGAATAGTTTGTAAATGCTTCTATTAAAACATTCTTATTATTGTAGACAGCTGGAAATAACATTTTAAATGGAATCTGTTTAAAGGCTCAGATTTCTGAGGCATAAATGTGAAAACCAATGTGCATCTCTTTGAATATATATATGTGGTAATTGTTTTTCAGTTTTGGACCGAGTACAGAGCTTTTTACCACAGATGGCCCAGGCAAATGATGAGCTCAGAAGAAAAATGAAAACAGCACCAGCTCATCAGTTTGATATTGAAAATCTAGACAGTGCAACAGAAAAAGTTATAGAAATGGTAAATATTGATTATGGTTTTTTAATAAAATAACTTAATAACTTTAGATGTGATTAAAATAACTTCTGGTCTTAGAATGAGCTAATATGATAGATAAGGTGAAGTCTTTACCATTTTAGTCTGTGATCTGCTAATGCAAAACATAGATATAATAAAAATGTTTATTTGGTTGATATTTAAACTTGGTTTTCAAACTTGCAGAATTAAATGACTGGGAATGGAGTAGTTTAAGACCAGAGCAAGACATACTTTTGAATCATCAACTCTGAATCAAAAGCCACAGATTGTATTTTAGATCTCACAGGTAAATTTAGTTCAGAAACTGGACAATATAAGGCCTAGTAAGGCATAACAAGGCTTTAGAGTAAGAATAATAACTGGCTTTAAGCTGTGCTTTCTTGGTATTTTTAGGACTGACTACAGATTTTGGGTTTAGAAAAATTGTTTGTGTTGTGATCGTTTGTTGCTGGTATTTGTCTGTTTATTTACAGTCACATCAATACTTACTGTCTGTTTTTAACTGAAGTGCTGCAGCCACATGCTTACATAAGGACATTTTAGTATGAAGGTGCTATGATATGTGCATCAGCCAGCCAAGTGCCTTCTGGCCTGCAGACCCATAAGGTAGAAGGCAGAGATAAGGCAGCATGGGGTTTGGTGTGTGACCTGTCAGAAGAATTTACTGGCCACTGGTTGGATTCAGGCCTTATATTTGCTATGGGGCAATATAAATTACAATTTAAATATGTAGGCATCTCTTCATTATATTTGTCATAATCCTAGAAGAACGCAAAAGTCTTCCTGGTTGTGATTTTCTTGTGGTAGTATGCTGCTTTATGTGTTTGCTTTATGTTTTACTCCAGTGATAGAAGTGGTATACAAAAGTATAATGTGTTAACCAAGGTCTTTTTTTTCCAGAATGTGGCTGTAGTTGAACTGAGTGATTCTGATACAGATGAGGAGATACTGACTTCAGAAGATGACTCGGAATCTGAAGATGACTCTGTAACTGATGAAGTGACAATAGACAACATTAAGTTTCCTAAACAAAAGGGAGAAAAGGGCAAGATAGAAATTCTGGACAGCAAAGTGAATGATTAGATCCGTTTTATTTTATTTTAAAAAATCCCAAGCAAACCAACTCATGTCTTCTTACTTTGAAGACTTGGCCCTTAAAGTTACTTTACTTTCCAGTGTAGCATCTCAGAGTCATGTGAAATGCCATAATTTATGTGGTGGTGAATTCAGGATCCACTCATGACTGAGGGAGGCTGGGTTTCTGAAGATTTTAGTATGATTTAATTCATCCAAAACCACTGAAATTAACTTCACAGTGGATTAGACTGAGAAAGCAGCTAGAATAAGGATCACTTGAACGAGTTAAAATCATTGTTCTGTTGTTTTGTTGAAGAAAAAGGTCATGGGTTCAATCCCCCATATGGGCCACTGACTTAAGAGTTGGACTCGATGATCCTTGTGGGTCCCTTCCAGCTCAGAGTAGTCTGTGATTCTGTGAAACGGCTTTTTTTTTATAGTATGACAGACATCTTGGCCTCAATGGCAAGAAAGAGTTAAATAGGAAAAAAGCTTTGTTTTTATATTCCATGTGCTGTGAAGTGTTAAGTGCAACATCTTCAATATTAAAGTTATCTTAATGTGCGCCAGAGGTATGTCTGCATTGCATTCATGACAATGACTGTTGGACACCAGAGCAGTGGCTGAGGTCCTTTCAAGCTGAGCTATCGTGGGTAAGGACAGCCATGACTGACACGAGAGTTCAGCAAAGGATTACAGACCTGCACTGAGCTCTGCACCCTTACGGGAAGGTTACAAGCTCGTATGTGAAACATTTGTGTCTGCAGTGCAAATACTCTCCATACTCAAATGGTCCAGTCTGCCTCTGGGGTGCTACAATTGCTTTAAGCTACACTTTTCATCCCCCACTTGCCCTGCCATGTTTCTCTTCTCTCTGTTTTGCTAACAACTGTCACTGTGGGAAGGATAAAACGGTGAATTTTCAGCTGGCCTGTACTTAACTTAGCTTGAAACAGTTTTGAAACCAGAAAAAGTTAAAGTGTGTCGCATTCATACTTACCTCAGATTGATCAAATACAATGATTTGGGCTGTTGTATTTACTTCATGGATCAGTTTGCATTTCAGAAGTATCTGTCATGCTCCTGGATGTCATTGTTTGTTTCTTAAAGGAACTTTGTATTTTCTACACCATTAAAGTAAAATTTTCTATACTGTGTTTGCTCAAATATTAATGTCATGACTTGAAGCCTGCAGTTATTTACAAAATTTATTTTGAATCTCATACTTAAAGCTCTAGTTTTAGTATCTGTAGTATTTGTGATAAGAAATAACAAGGATTCTGGTCTTCCTTTCACAATGTGTCTTAAATACAGAATGGAGACATGATTTACTGGGATTAACAGGTTATATTTTAGTCAAGGGGAAGGATGGGAATCAGAGAATCAGACTGCTACCTTTAATGGCAGCACACAGATCAGATGAAGCTTTGGGTGGTGTTGCATTCTAAGACCAAGTAGTCTTAGTAGGCTTAGTTTGTTAGATAAGGTCTCTATCAACAAAAAAATTTCCTTCAAACCGAAAAAAAAGTTTTAAAGCCAACATTTTGCCTTGGTCATTTCACAGGGGATTTTCCCTTAGACTAAAAAAAACCCCAGAAGTACAAAATACAAAATAATAATCATGCAGTATGAAACAGTGATAACAGTCCATGTGCACAGACACAAAAAGTGATTTTAATCTGTTAATGTAACCACCTTTCAAATTGCAGGCAGATCACACATTCTGTATCAGCAAAAAGGTAGAAAATATTTTCAATAACTTTAGCTTGATATGCATAGTTTAACACCAATGTTGAACTCTGTATGTACTATACAAAGATCATAGTAAGTGCACTTTCTTGCATTGATTTACTTATGGCACAAAGGTTTGGTACTGCTGAAGTCACCAGAGCAGAGTGTTTAATTGCTACTGTAAAACTTGAACTGGTTTATAGCAGAAAGGGCATAATCAGTATATTGTAGTTCAATTTTAGAAGCCAATGACTAAGGATTTGAAATGATAATGTAAATATTATGTCACAGAAATACAAAGTAGGCATGTGAGAACTCATTCTTCAGTTCTATTAAAAAAGTAAACTAAACCATGTTCTTGGGGTTTTTTCACGGGGAGAGGGATGAATTGTGTGCTACTAACAGTTGCTGCTGCATAAGTTAGATAACTTCAGGGTAATTTCCAAAAGTCTATTTGTCAGTGAAACTAAAGTTTGGACTTGATTTATAGAAACTTATCTATGGAATCAGTGTTTTGTTTGTTTAGTTGTAGCACTGCAGACAGCACATCCTAGGCAGTATTGAGTGCTTTGTGTGGTCATTAACATTAAGACTCTGCTGAAAGTTTACTTCCCATGTGAAGCTGTTACTTTAATATTCCACAGTGATAGCCTTGGTTCTGAGATATTCATGAAGAGCTTCTTCACCTGTACAAGCAAAATATTTCTCCTGTTAGAATAGCAGCTGAGAGAATGTTGTCAGACTAACTATTATTAAGAAAAAAAATTGAAATACTGTTAAGCCAGCATTTGAGTCCTTAAGGAGCAATGGGAACAGGTTACTCTATCTTCCCACTGACAGAACTGGTCTGACAAGAAGAGGCCAAACCCAACAGATGTGGAAAGAAAAAAGGAGCTGGAATTTAATAACCAGCCCCCCAGGTGGGACTGAATCAGCAGCAGTCTCTAGGTGGCCACTGGGGACTCATAGATGAATTTATGAACTGAACTTTGCCTTTATTAAAGTTTACAGGTGTAGAGAAGCTGCGTAAAAATCAGTAATCTTTTTTTCCTGATACCATCAATCATTTCAGTTTCAGGATATGTCTTTGATTACAAAGATAAAAATCTGCTGTGTCAGTGAAATTTGATTTTTCATTTTTCTTTTTTATGAGGCTTGACCTGTTCAGACTTGTAAAGTTTCTTTGACAGAGTAGACTTCACTTTTTTAAAAACTTGTTTTGAAAAGAAAATACTTTTTAATGCACCTTTCTCTGTGATTGCTGGCAAATTTTGGTGACATTTCAAGGCATAAAAAGTTTCCCATGCTCTTAAAGTTTAGATGAGAAGTGTTCTGAGAGGGGAAGGCCAGTATCTTTGTCACTTGACAGCATTTTGTGGCCTCTACACAGCTCTGGACAAGCTGCAATTTGACTGCTCTGAGGGGAATTTGAGAGGAATACTATGCAAGCTATTACAATGCAAATGTACAGGAAGGGCTGGATAGGAAGGATTGTGGTGGGAATATTTAGGTAAGGGAGAGGAACTAGATTACTGTAATTAGAGGAATGGAAGAGATGCAGGAAATGCATCCATAGCTCATGTTTTACACTGTACACAAGCAAAGACTCTCATAAGAGAAATAACATGGAGAGAACAACTTACCCAAATCTTTCCCAAAGCCAGAGAGCTTGAATCCACCAAATGGTGCTGCCACATCAGTTTTGTTATATGTGTTAATAAAAACCGTTCCAGCTTCTAGCTTTTCACTGATGTAGAGAGCTTTGCTTATGTCTTTTGTGAAAACTCCTGAAGCTAACCCATATTCTGTGGCATTTGCCCGTCGCAATACTCCATCGACATCCCTGCGTGAGAAAGAAATTGTCTAATTGCATCTAGGTAAAAGAAACAAGTGTTAGCAACCTGCCATCTTCAATGTCACTGAAGCACCTTTTTCCATAGTCTTTCTTCTCCTGGGAGCTTTTTTAAAGGCAACTTATTAAGGACAAATCTGCGTGTCAGTCTAACAGATCCACAGAATTCTCACCCTTCTTCAGCCTGGTGACACTTGTAACCTTACATTTCAATCATTAATGACAAATGCCACAGGAAATGTTGCTGTATGCAACTTTTCTCAGCTACTGTACAACTTGGGGATTAAAGCAATACAAAAATACTCGTAAAGCAGAGCTTGGCAGTAGATGATGAATCACTTTGCTAAAATTCCGGCCAGCTTTGTAAGTTAATGGGGAATAAATGCTGAAATTCAAACTTGTATCAAGACAAGACTTTTCAGGCCATTTCCAAAGTGATATTTTCTATTTGCATCTTCTCTCCATATAGTTTAAAACTTTAAAAAAAAACCCAGTACAGACATTTATCATGTAAGTATATAATTTACATATGCATAACGGATGTGAAGGGTTATCTATCTGGCTGGTTCTTAACTGCATTATCAAATTGGTGAAAATGAAAACTGGTAGAAATACTTATATGAAGTTTCTATATAGGGTTTTAATCTTCCCCATGTGTAAAATAATTCTTATATCTGGAATGAAAGATGTTAAAATTGGCAGTTTAAAAAATATGCAGAGGAATTTTCATTTGGACAATAATGTGCCAGTGCTACGTAATTCACAACACTTTGGTGATGGAGAAAATAAACAATTCTACTGAGAAAAATAAACATTTTGTGATTTGTTAAAACTGTTCCAATTATCGCATCAACTTCATTAAAACATTTCACTGAATATTAAGTGTTTTTAAAAATGGCACTTATGGATGCATTCTATCCTGTCACACACTGCCAACAGCATTAGTTCTGTTTCCACATGGAACAGGATACCCCCTACAAAAAGAGGTATTTTCTCAGAATTTAGCTTGAGGAGCATCTAAGTATTCAGATTGGTCTAACAAGATTTAACAAAACAACTGCATATACTATCACTTCTTCACTTATTGTGAAAATGGGAAAATAAAGTTTCTAACATAACCAGAGGAGAACGTACCCATTTTTAAATTTAGAAATCACCATCACAGGACCAAAGGACTCTTCCTGGGCAATATACATGTGGTCTTCAACATCTGTGAATACAGTGGGTTCCATGAAGAAACCTAAATAGAGGATAGAACATCATCTGAGCATGGTAAAAGAGCTTAATGGTTTCCTACTGTCCAGGCCATCTCTTTCCTGTACTTTGAGGTCACAGAGAAGTTGTGACTTGAAAGAGAAAATGGGTATAATTGAAGTACAGATGGAAATGTATGTGCATAAACACCAGCGAAATGGCAGAAAATTGGGTAAAATTGTTTGTATTGATCGGTGACAACACACACTGTTCGCTGCCAGGCCAGGTCTGCAATGCCACAGCCCAGGTGAAGGCCCTGCATACTGACAGCAGGAAGACAAGGTTACAGCTTGTGGCAGAGGCCACTGTTTCTCTTGCTACCCAACAACAGACTGTAGCCATATACAGATATGCCAAACAGGGAAAAAACACACGATGGGCAGCAACTTTGCCTAAGGTGAAGGTCCGCCTCATAATGACTGTTCATTTCTGAAGGGTGTAAAGACCTGTCCAAGAGTTAGCTCATCATTGCCAATCAAAGACTGTCCTGGTGCTATACACAAACACTGCTATGTCTTGGTGAGTATATTCCACTTTAAGTGGGCAAAATCAGCTTCAGAGATTTTATATAAATGCCCTTCTCTAAGATTTCCCATTTAGTTTTGTTACACAGATTTCCTATAGTTGCAGGTCTTTATTTCTATTTTATTTAGGGATGCAATAATCATGTTTCGAAACTTTGATGGAAATGTTTCTCCTTCATTGTGAATAAAGGACAGATGTCCGTGAGAAAATCTTGTTTTTCTGTCTGCCCACTGAACTTAGCATGTGTGTTGTCTGTATAGCAAGAAAGGCTTTTGATAATAATACCTCTGCTAGTAGTTTCCTCAGTTAGCCTTAGTGTAATCTAAAGGAATATACTTATACTTATGGCTCTTGACAGTTCAAGGGTTTTGCCAAAAAAACCTGTAATAAGCAGAACATTCCCATACAGACTAGATTCCGATTCGGTGTCATAATTTACACTTGAGTTGCAGTTTCTCATAATGTGAGACTTGAAAGTCCTGTGCTATCATGGGCTTACCTGGTACTGTTCCCATGATACTGCAACTTCACATAACGCAGTTGAGACAGTCGTGATGGCTCCTGCATGAAGTGTAAAAGTTCCAAATAGCTCTGGAAAGTATTTTACCTGGTCTATGTACTTGTCTTCCTCCGTACACTAGAGTGGCTCCTTCTTTTACTCCAGTTTCACAATAATGAAGCAGCTTTTCTAAATGTGCCTTGTGATTCTGTGGGCCATGATCTGTAGATCTGTCAAGTGGGTCACCAATTTTCATCTTTTTTATTTCTTCAACCTATGGGTTACCCAATTAAAATGAAGTTACATAACACAGCAAATAGTTGTTAAAGTGACCAGAGATTTAGGATGCTGCATTTCTTTGTGCTATGAAGACAGACTCTAAGAAAGGACTGGATTCCTAGAAGATGTAATGTTCCTCCCTTTTTAAAATAAGGCCTTGCCTTTTGTTTCATAATCTCTAGTAAATTCTGAAAGCTTTTGATGCTGTGCTTATGTATATTTTCTCTTCTGCTATTAAGAAAGGCATGTAAAATGTTAGCTTTCACCAGTGGTAAATGAGTTATGACACTGATTTCCTGTTCTTGAGCAAAAGAAATTAATTATCCACTGGTACAGTTTAGTGACTATTGGATTTTTAATAGTGACATTTGTATTATTCTAGTTTTACTTCCAATATGCCTTTTTTTAAAAAACTTCACAGCAGCCTTCTTCAGCCACATTGACCTAAGTTCAATAACTATTTTTAATCTTACTTGCTTTGTCAAATATGAACTATCACTAAAGGTGCAGTATCTATTTAAATGTCACTTATCTCCCTTCAATGCTTGCTCTTAATCCTGCAGGAGGTTCCTGAGAATCAGCATTGCCTATCATAAGCAATAACAAGAAATTAAGCAACTGAAAATAAGAAACACAAATGTCTATAAAACTAGTGGATGTTTCTGCCACAGTAAAACATTACTTAAACTTTAGTCCTTGAATATCTTACCACTTTTCCAACAAACTCGTCATGGATTGATTCTTCCACAAACAGCCTGCCAGCTGCAATGCAGTTTTCTCCTTTGTTGAAATATACTGCTCCCATACCCTGTTTGGGAAAAAACATTAATATTTATATGCATCCTTTTGTTCAGTCTTCCTTTCATTCTGTTCCCTCGGGTTCCACTCAGTGTCTATGACTCTGACAATGGAATGCACAATGTAAAGGAGTATCATCAGTGCCACAAGCAGACTGATCTTATAACTCCCAAACATGCTTCCATGGACACAAACAGCTCAGGATGGAGTCATAAGCACTCCTCTTTCCATTTCCATCACCCTTCCCCAGCAACACTGGCTGCAGCATCACATCATGCTGGCAGCGTGACCACTAAATACAAAACTCTGCTAATCCACTGAGCAATACTGCTTGTGTCAAAAGTCACATGGAACTGGGTGGACATTACCTAACTCTAATCTGCAGAGAACCTCCTCTTTCAGGAGTGTGGATTCAGACCCTATGCAGTTTGTTCCTTTTTATTTACAAAGAACTGACATTTGCTGTTGATTTTCCAGGGGGTTAGGGAGATGGGGGAAGTAAAAGCGGGACAAATAAAATTCCTAAATAGTACTTTTCTGGTAGTTGCAAAGACCTAGAGTCCTGGCATTGGTAGGTATAAACCAGGCTCATGCGTTAGTGTCAAGTGTGTGGCAAAAAAGCACTGCTTCACAATCATTTAAAGCCAGCAGTGCAGGGAATAGGTCAGGCTCTGCATCACCCACTCCCTTGTACAGCTGAGAATGTGCATTGACTGCACTGACTGCAAAGTTCCAGCTTTTATTATTTTCCGTGTATAGTTCACTGTGCAGTCACTCACACTCTTGTGCTGCCAAAAGACACTTGAAAAACGGTGAAAGTGTATATTAGTTTCTTCCTAGTAGAAGTACCTGCTTATGCTGGTTTAGAGAATTCACAGAAATAGCACTTTGGGTAAGTACAGTGTGAAAGAACTCTGTTTACTTCTCAGTGAGAAAACTGCATCTGCTGTCATTTTGATGAATCAACTTACCTGAGCAGGAAATAATCCCCTTAAATGCACTCAATTTCTCATCTGCATATCTTATTTATGAACTTGAAGCATTATGGCTGGATGGGAGGGTGAATTATTATGACTGTTGGTGAATTTAGAACTGTATGGCAACAGGGAGCTCAATTCTTTGTTTTGTTGTATTTTCTAATGTATATTTCTTGTAGTACTGATCCCTGCCTTTTTGGTGCAGCATGAATGGTTTAATTGTGCTGGCATAAAGAAAAAGGATCCTGTAGAAAAAGAATCTGAGTCTGTTTTCTAACAGATAGCATGGTTTTTCACGCAAGGGCTCCCTGGTTATGTTTTTTGGCAAGTCAAAGAGAATATTGCAATGCTGTGAAAATGTATCACAACGGCTTTAAATATATTTTACTTTGAAGTAACATTACCATTTTCACAGCTCTGTCAAGTTCACAGTCGCTGAATATGATCAGTGGTGATTTACCACCAAGTTCAAGAGAAACTTTCTTCAGATTAGCAGCTGCACTGTAAAAAATAAAAATAATCATATAAACCCAGTTTTTAATATCTTATTTCATATTTACTTTGAATCATAACTAGTGAAAATGTATAAAACCTCTATTTTCCAGTAGTGACTTAGTAGAATTCTACATAGTGGTAAACAACCATATGCAGTTACTCTTTTTCATTACTGCTGCATGCCCAATATAGCTAATAAGATACATCAGAACTAGATCAAGAAGTGTTAATTTATGAATCTTTTGCTGAAAGTACCTCTTCATGATCTGTTTACCAGTTGGTGTTGAACCAGTGAATCCAACTTTGCGAACATCTGGATGTTCAGACAGGTGCTGTCCCACTAGGCCACCTATCAGGGTAAGGAAAACTGTATAACTGGACAGTATACAGGCAATTTTTACTACTCCAGCAGCAGCACTGTAACACAGAAGGAGCTAACAATATGCAAATCAAGTACAATAAGACATCCTTATTTATATTTACAGCTTTTTTCATATGACTGTGAAGTATTTCATATTAGTTAACTCAGATGACATTAGTGTCTCCAAATTCCCCCATCAGTTTGGACTAAAGAATTTCCCAATATTCCACTCTATGTGGAATTATCTAATTTTTAAGCAAGCCTGACCCATACAGTTGCTTTGTCACTTTTCTTCCTTGGGGCAAAGAGGAAAATGGTGACTTCAAGTAACACAGTGTGGACTGTGACTTACCTATAGTGGTTAATATGCATCTTACCAATTTGTTCGAAGTCTCACAGTCACATTTAAATACTTCCAAGCAATCATAAGATTAGAAGAAAATTAGGTTCTACAGGCAGTGAAACATGTTTCTCTGTAACACATTGTTTTTCAGGCTGTTCATGCTATTTGTGTGAATTTGCAAAGGGCATAGGCTGACAGCTCTTACCAATAACTAGAGCCAGGTGACATACAAATTTTTCAGATTCTCTTCTGAAAATATGTGAAATCACTGTGTGACATAGGTGCAAGTCTATTGCCTGTGGAGATACATGCACTTATGTAATAAGTAAAGTTCTAGTTCACCAGTTTTAGCATGACCTTCTCTTCCCAGAAAAATGACTAGTTGAAGTTTTACCTGAACCAGGCAGAATATTTATAACACCCTTAGGAAACCCAGCTTTGGCTGAGAGTTCTGCAAACTTCAAGGAAGTCAGAGGTGTGACCTAAGTAGAAACATTTAGATTAGGTCTCCTGTTTTAATTAAATGCAAGACGATATCTTTTACATTCAATACATCTTAGTTTTTATACAATATTCCTCTTACAGTACTGACAAATCAAAAGTGATGACTTCTTGTGGAAAATAATTCATTCTTGAAAATGAGAGTAGCACCGGAGCACAATTGGAGACAATCAGTACCTTGTATCATCATGGCAATTTGTCATATTACACATGCACTTTAAAACACATGACACAGTCAACCTATGGGTACATATGATGGATCAATCTATGGGTGAAATCTGCTACATTGCCTGAATTGTTTTTCCTGAACAGGGGCATGTGTATATTCCCTTTTGCTTTTACCTGAGCTGGCTTGAGTACGAGTGTGTTGCCTGCAGCCAAGCATGCAGCGCTCTTCCATGCAAGCATCATCAGTGGGTAATTCCAAGGGATAATTATTGCACAGACACTTAAGGCAGGGAAAAAAACAGGGAAAGATTACATAGTTGATGGCAGCTTTTCAATGGCTTTTCTTCGATGGCTGTCACTACGAAGAAAAAGTGATACTTACCCTATTGGCTCTTTCTTTGTGAATGTTAGATTATGGTTTGGCCGGGCTTGGTTAATTGGAATTGTAGCACCCTAAAAGACAGAGAAGGGACAAATCTGTGTACTGTTCAATAATTTTTACTCAAGTATTTTTGCCATGTAATAATGTTCTGGAAAGATACAGAGTAGGCTTCAAAACCACAAGCATTTTTGCACCAGGGAAAGGGACAGGGATGCTTCTACTGTATGATTTCCTACTGTGTATATTGCAATCAGCTCCTGACTGTCATCTGGATAAAATGAGAGATAGATAACAACAGTATGGATGAACATAAAGTGAGTGTCGAGTGGACAAAAATGTGCTGAATGACATACTTGATTGTGGATCTTAAAGATAATTGGGGAAATGCTCCTGAACCTGTGCCACGTGCCGTGCCAGGAAGCCTGGGTCAGAGTGTAGCATAGAACATGAGTCTCTGCTCTTACCTGCATGATGAGCACAATGACATTCTGTCCCATGAATAATCAAGAGCTGACTAAGCTTGCATATAGACTGTGACACCTCAGCTGATTTCTTAGATATTTAGAGTCACATTCTAAATCCATATTCTCCAGTTGGAGGCAGACTACCTTTTTATATTGACAGGGAGACCCATTCTAGGTAAAATTCTGATTTTGCTTTAGTTTTTGATTCCTTGATTACTTTTCCTTTTACTGCTTTTTGGCACTGTTTCAGAAAAACAACAACAAAAAAGAAATGTAGAGAAGTACTGCCATTGATTTTCTCCTTTGCATATTCACTTGCCTGAATTTTGTCACACCATCCAGCGAAGTATCTGAACGTTTGCACAGACATTCCAATATGAGTTTTCAAAGCTAAAGTGTAGACAGCTCCTGAGTCAATAGACTCTATTGTTGCTAACTCTTCTTGATGTTCTTCCATCAGGTCTGCAAGTCTAATAAAAGTGTTAAAAATCCACATCAAAGAGAAATGGTGTCTAACCAGTGACAACCTAAAATTATACTTGGTATGGCAAAGAAGCACAATTAAAATAGCATTCCCACTGAACTTGGAGGTGGAGTAGTGGAGCAACTGCTTAACATAAGTAAGGGATTGAACAATTGCCCATTAGTGTGCAAATGTCTTCACATCAGCTGTAGCAGACACTGGATCAAGACATGAGCAGGGTAAACTTGCCTGATTGTTCAATTATGGTTTTGTAAATAAAATCATAATTAGAAAAGCTCTACTTTTTCTGTTTTACTGCAAGGAGCCACTAATAGAAAATAAGACCAGTAAGTCAGAAAGCAAATACACAATAACAAGGAATGTAAACTAGTCAGAAGTACCAAGGAGGAGTAGTCGGGATTCTTGCTTAAGATTTGAGAAACCCAGCTTCAGAATGCTGTTTTGTATTGTCTGAACTTGGACTAAAATACTTAAATGTTAGAAGCTTCAAAGGCACCCACGTGCCCCAAGGCAAAGCACTTAAGCTGCAATACAAACTTAATTTTACATGCCTTGGTACATTTGCAAATCTCTCAATGGTCTCCTTGTGCTTCAAGCTCTCCACCTGCTGGATTTATGAGGTGTAAGTAGGACTGTGATAAACATTAGTAAGTTGATAATAACTATCAGACTGTCTCAAAAATGCACCTGCACAGACTGATACCTATACTTATGAGGCACTACTGTTATTTTAGTTCAAGTCTAAGTACAAGTCTGTTTGCATCAATGAATTTTCACATTCAGTCCTTCACATTCAAATTCTTTCACATGCATCAAAGTTTTTCTTAACCTCCCTTCTGTGATTGGATACTCAGACATATAATCAATACTCCCATGTGATTTTAAGAGCTTAAAAAATGTGCATTTGAGATCCCATAAAGAGTATTCAAAACTGGGAGTGAAACCTATTTTCCATTATGTAAATTGTGCCCACATAAATCATTTGCCAAGATTTGAAAAATGTTTTTTAATACCTGTTTTAACTGTATCTTGGAGACCCAGCTACAGGTCAGGGCATTGACAGCATTGTGTTAAAGAATAGATACAGCACGTCAGGGACAAAGGAGAAGGTTCCATTTAAAGTGTGCTTAGTATCTTTTATGAATGATTTCTTAAGATGAAGAAGCAGAGCCAGGAGCTTTAAAGGTACAAACCTTCTCTTTGGCTCAGCGCTCAAAAACTCTAGTTTGAACAGAGGCCAGAGGAAAAAGACCCTTATTTGAATTAAGGTGGTCCAGAAGAGAGCCTTCATTTGTATCAGGAATGGTTTGCAACATAAGTACTCTGGTGTAGCTATCCTAGAGAGCCTGTGCCCTAAGTGAAGAGTTTAACCCAGGGATAACCTATGTGGTGTAGGGGAGCTGCATTTTCCATACACCGAACATAGTTATGTTTGCAAATCTTGCAAGTGTAAAACACAGACTAGTAGTTCTAAGACCATAAAAGTTTCTCTTCAGGGCAGAGTTAACTTGGGCTCTCAAGCACTCTACATTCCTAATACGAATTAAACACAAGTTTGTGCATGCTTTCTATATGTGCCCACTTGTGAAAAATTTAAGTGACCAGGTGTATTTAATGCTCAGTTCTGACTTGCCCATTTTCTGTTGTGATGACTACTCAACTCTAAAAGGGTCCTGCAGGCCTTTTTCCACAGCCTGGTCACACACTTTACAAGACAAGCAGAATTTCTGGTTTTGCTTTCCTTCTCTTTTGCTAAGCTGCCTGCAACGTCTTGTAAAACATGTGGCATTTTTTGATACATTTTTTTAAATGCCATCTATTTGGTTCATAAGGACATAGTAAAAGAGGGGAGGGGAATTTACATCCAAAACATTCAACTAAGTAAAAAGTCTTACAGCTCTATTAATGTGATAACAACTGATCTGCTGCATACACTAAGCAGAACACACATCCATGTATCTCAAGTGCAGCATCACGTTTCCCTGTGCTCCTCTTCCTTTGCTGCCAGAAGACAAACATGGAATGGATTTCCTACTCCTTCCTGTCTTAGTAGGCTGAACCCGTATGAGGAAAGGGTCATCTTCTAGTTGCATATTCCAAACCTCTGATCAGATGGATCTTCAGTTTCCAAATCCTCCCAGATGTTATGCAGAAAGCACTGACCCACCCCTGCACCCAGCCAAACTGCCAGACTGCTATTCCACCTTGCCATTCAAACTCACAACCTGCTGCCTTTTGGCAGCTACCAACTGTGTCACTGATCATTCTGCTGTGTATTCTGATGTCCAGGGCAAGCCTCTGACCCAGCACAATAAAGGCTTGCCATAGCAGTGTGTATGGGCACGCTACTGGAGATGGTATTTTTTTGAAGGTGAAAAAAGGTAGTTCTTTTCCCTATAAACATGCAGTCTCCTCAGTACAATTAACTTTGCCAGGACATCCAACAGTGATGTTGATGAATCTGCAAATCACACCTTGCAAAAGGAAGTTGCTCAATACACAGGATCTACTCCTTCATGAGCTCCTTGGGGCAGGAAGTTTTAGGTCTATTCAAGTGCCTAACTTCCTTAAAGCCAACAGGTATGTCAAGTACAGTAACTAGTAGCTTTCCATCTACTGAACAGGAACAGAATTTGCCTAGTATTTGTCCTCTGTGCTGACAGTTGATTTTCCACCATCACATTAGCTAAATGCAAGCCTAGGACATTCAGGAATGGCAATCTGTTTCTTTACTCATGTCTACTCATTCATTTGCATGTTCTAGAACTAAAAAAGCAATGAAAGCTCTTCATATAGCTCCACAAAAGAGGTTTGCTTTGTAGGGAAGCTCCGAAGCTTCTAGTCAGCTGAAGTTTGCAAGACAGTGTTCTCCCCTGTGCTTGCTGTCAGGCAGCAGAAGCTTCATGCTGCATATGGAGCATAACTGGGCTTTTACTATCTGCCTCCAGCATCACTCCCACAATATATGGCCAGCATGACCACCTTTCCACCAAACCCCACCATTTTAATACCATTAATTCACCAAACCCTCTGCTTATCTCCCAAACCAATAATAACACAGCTAAAATGAGAACCAGGCATTACCTAGACACTGAAACAGATACAAAAGAGAGATAGAAGTGTCTCAGATAAATGTTGGATTTAATTTAGAGAATTTCTGCACTGGACAATTCTTCCACTGTAGACTATAACACATCACCTAGAGTGGGTCTTTAGCCATGTGAGAAGTATGCTGGAATATAATCCTGGAAAAATCTAGCATCAGTTACAGTCTATTTCAAAATCAGTGGCAATGTAGCTGTATGTTTACTGCATGAAGTGTAGTTGCAGGCAGGCTTAGCAAGACCAAGTATCTGCCTACCTAACCCAAGCAGACTCTGCCTTTAAAACTTAGCCTCATTTCTACAGAAGGATTTGGACTTTACAAGGGAATTTGCAATCCTTGCAACAAAACCCATATAGATTAAATGAAACCATCACGCATTTAAAATATATTTTCCTCAAATTCTTTGTTTCCATTCATAAATAATAATGAAAGAAAGGTGGCAGTGAGACAACACAACATTCTTCTCTGCCACAAGGAAGGCTGGCCAGCTAAGACCTGAGGCTGGTTCACTGAAGTAAATCAGGGGATGAGAAGATGGCTACTTTGGATCCTCTGACACTGGGATTATGAACATCCCTCATATTCAGAAAATGTGTACAACAATTCTTCAGAGAAACAAATCAGTAAGATTTGAGAAAATGAAACAATCACAAGCTGTTCTTTACATACCTGTACATGAGTTGCCCCCTTTCCCTTGCATTCATTCTTCTCCATTCACCATTTTCAAATGCCTCCTTTGCTGCTGCTACTGCCTTGTCAACATCAGCCAGTGAGGCAGAAGATACACTGGCTATTATCTGTCCAGAGGCAGCATTGTGTTAGCTCAAAATGAAACACTGGGATGAAGAGTGTTATTCCTTCCTCCTAAACTTCTTGACTGGGTATAAGGAAATATTTCATACCCTCATCCATGGCAGTTGTCATGGGTGAGTCAGGCTGCAAAAAGTTCAGACACAACTGAGGTGGCAGAATTTGGAGGACACTGCAGGACTCAGATTCCTAGATCTTTTTCAAAGCAAGGTGCCACTGGACTTCACCCTCTCTTTCTATATGTAAAACCAATGTGATACTACAAAAGTTGAAAATCTTCATATGTGGTATTACATTCTAATATCTAAACATCCTAAAACAACTGCCACATGTTCCATTTCTAAGGAGTGGAGCTTCTGTTACCGTGAAGCACCATAAACACACAGTATTTTATGATGGCTGTGTTCCACAAATAACACAAACTGTAAATTCTAATACAGAATTGTTATGACTTTTATTCCATTCTCTAGTGAGTTTCAGGAAAAGTATCAGAGTCTGACTTCTGCTGATAGAGAAATTTGTGTCATTGATTTCAGTAGAATTTATTATTTGTAATTCATAGTTTTGAGCTGCTCAGCCAAGATTCCGTAATTCAGGACTGAACTGCAACTGTCCATATTTTCCTATTGAAAAGTAATTTTTTTCCTACTGGGAATTTAAAGAGACATTTTAATGTCACACTTATCAATATCAGATTTGTAAAAAAAGTAAAAACGAAATGAAAATGATTACTGAGATATATATATATATATATATATATACATCTTTTATATATTGCTGACATTTATATATATCTTTGAGGATATATATACACTCTCCTGAAAGAAACACTTCCTTAGCAACTAAACTACAGCAATTTCTGTTTGCAAAGCTAAACTAGAATAAAAGCAAGGTGAAACATAGAGCTGGGTATGGCAATTGATGTAGTAATTGAAGTGGAAGTAGGTTATTTTTGCTTTGCAGCTTGACTGAAAGAAGTGTAGAATACACACACTGTGAAGTAAATTGAAACTTGAAATTATTTCTAGAGATTTTTTAATACATACCATATGGTTTTAAAATTAGCAATACTCAGGTAATGTTTTAGATTTTTTAATAGGCAAAAAAATGAAATTTAGAAATCACTTACTGATACATCTGCTGGATTTATAGTGTCATATGTTTTTCCATCATCAGCATTTATAAACTGCCCATTTATGAAACACTGATATGGCATATTCACAGTCATGTTGTTAATATTTTTTGAAACCTGAAAGAAATAAACAACAAATTAATTTAAATTTTAATATTTAATATTTTAATGTAGTTTAACAAGATTTTGATATCTGAACCAATATCCAGATGCATTTTGGCATTTATATATGGCAGTTTGAAGTAAAATGTAACAGAAACCATATTCTCCCTCAATGCTAATGACCATACTCAGACAGTTAAGCAGATTTCTGTATTTTTTTATCACTGGATCACTATGTTTAAACCACTACCAAGTCCTGGTTAAGACCAGTCTTAGTGGACTTCAGTCAAATGCATAATTCCCTGATTCAAGAAAATCTGACATGCTTAATGACTTAAAAAACCACAGAATCCCCCTCTCACACAAAGTTTTTAGATTCTTAGGAGAAAAATCTGGCACTGTACCCCTGGAAAGCAGAGGGTCAGGAACCATTCTGGCTGAAGCACACTGGCAGGACAGTGCAGGGGAGGCAGGAGTATGTGCCCAGGTGTGATCTAAACTACTGCATGTTCTTGTCTCCTGGTCTCTGCAATGCTGTGACATTACATATACACTTCCATTCCAAAAGAAAAATATATAAAATTTTGTATAACCAAATATTTGTTTGCTTTCCTACTGCATTAAGCAGTCTAATAAAATCCATTGTCTACCTTTCCCTACAGCCCAAGGACTAAGTAATAAATGCAAAATAAAAGGTCTTACATAATCAATTACTAACTCTTCCTCTTTGTCTTCTCCTCTGAATTTTCTGACAGCCATTTGAATAAAATCTGCAAACTTAGTGGCCATATACACATCTTCATTCTGTAGTTGAAGTCCACTATATTTCTGTTTGATCTCCTCTAGCATTCTAAAGATTTTGAAGAAAGAATAAGTTAAATTACAAATGAAAGAATTCTTCAGCTAATAGAATCATTAGAAGGTCGAAAGGGACCAAACTGAGCACCAGTTTTTATGCTCATGAATATGTGTGTATGTTTCTCTGACAACAAGGGCAAGAAGTTGTGCATTTTACTGAAACACGTTAGTTTAATTGGGGTGCTATGGAAAAGAAAACGTCAGTTTTGGAATGCTCTCAGGTAAACTTTGGGAAAGAAATGACAGATAGGAGATACTGATACACTTCTGGAAAACAGTATTTGGGACTGCTCTAACCAATATATGGAAGACATTGAGACTGATAAGTAATAAGCATAGTAACCAGTTTGTTTAAAAAACCCTGAAGTGCTAGTTTTATATTATGGCCTGAAATACCTGAGCTGCAAACAGAAGGTAAATTAGGTAACCCAAACCATGAAGAACTCAGTGCTTTTGTAAGCGTGGGCCCAATTCTTTCTGCGAAAGGCTCCTCTTTCCCTCTGGGGAGCTCTTTGCTTGGGTCCCCAGTCAGTCCCTGGTCCTGAGATACCTGTCACTGCAAGCAGACAAGTTTGAGCATCCCCATGCTCGCCCATGTGGCTCATGTTCCTGAACTCTACAGAAATCTTCCTTCACTAGAAAGAGTAGGATCACATCAATATCTCATAATTTTGGGAGAACTGTACTACATTTTCAAAGGTAGAAAGGGGAATAGTTAAGAGTACTGGAAAACAGAGTGGGATTATTTTTTCAACGCAACTTCATCAACCCTGACTTAAAAGTACCGTGACAACTTTATTTTCATCAACTTTGTCTTCAAAATTTTGTTATTTTGAGTATTTTTTACCTGACCACATGCATAGATGATGCTCCAGATTTGAAGAAGTCTGTGGAATCCTCAATAACAGCAACATTGCTTAAAATTCCCTTCCAAATAGCCTAATAATATACAAAATAGCAGAGACAATAATGAATAATCCTCTAATTACAAGAAGCATTTATCAAACTGTATTTTCTATGGTATCTGGGCCTACAACATGTATTATTTCCAAGGTCTCTAAAACACAAAGCTTTTTTATGAGGATCTAGAACAGTCTAGAGACCTGATGTCAGACAATAATTTTTTCAGCATAATTAGCTTATCAAAATATATTATTTTGCCCATGATAATTTTACCTTATCAGGCAAGAAACTAGAACTTCCAGGCCCACTTTTTAAAGATTTTTATTCTTCAAATAACAACTTCCTGTTGCATTATGGAATACGTTGTCTGTGGAGGCAAGGACAGCCTGGAGCACTTTGTGACTGGATTGTTGGTATTTCAGGTCCCTGGACAGAGCAGGTAAGTAGCTTAAGCTGCATGCATGACAGGGCAAAATGAATAAATAACTGTCAATGTATATTTCAATTTATTAAAATTAGGTTTCAGAGTTAGCAGGTAGTGTCATGAACTGATGACTTTATATTTCTTTTTGCTATTTTCTCGGTCGGTCAGTAGCTCCAGGCAGCACTTAGGTTGCTGGCAAGCAGGTTCAAGGCAATCTGGAAGCAGCAGTTTAAAATATTAGTGCATCAAGCTGCCTTACCTGTGCCAAAAGTTAATAAACCTGTAGCAGAGTTAACAAAAGAGAACATATCTATGACTGACTCATCTGCTCTGGCACAGACCTTCAATGACAAATGTGGCTTTCAGCTAAGCCCCTGACATTTACTACAGAGGGATGGACTTCAGGCGAGGGCAGAAAAGTGCCTCTCTGGCTATGAAAGGTTTCTGCTCCAGCTGTCCCATCCCTCTGCCGGACATCCCCATGTGCATGGTTGTGGGAAGTGACAGCACACACAGGTACAGCAAAATAACTGCTGCTTTTGCTTTCAGAGACACCCTGGGGCTTGTTCAACAGGACCATTTTGAGCACATCCTAGTGACTAACACCACAGTGAGGAAAGCATTCCAGAATTGTCCAAGTGTCTCAGTGTTGAAAACCTCACTGCTATGAGGTGAAGGTTCATTTGTTTTTCCTTGCTCCAACCTTCATCATTCATAGATACTTATCATAACTGATGTCACTGTCTTTGTATCACTTTTATCTGAAAGGAAACCTTGTAAAGTGACATACAAGTGCTCTTGTGAAATCCCTGTTTCACCTAAATTAATGTCAATAGCTCAACATTCACCCCTATATTGAGTACATTTTATCAAAAAGCAATTTGCATGACTAAATAAAAGAAATGCCTTGCCAATAATAAGTATGCAATGCTTTATTGTGAAGTAATATCTACTAAAGCAGTGTGTTGAATTACCCTAATATCTTCTGCCATCTTTTTCTCCTCCTCTGTAAGTTCCAGGGCAGTTGTTTCATCAGCGGAGAAGTATTTGGATGCAGGGATCATTTTTCCATCTTCAAACTGCAAATTTCTCACTAGTACCTAGAAAATGAGAGTATATGATTTTAAATTGTCTAGGAGGTAGTACATCCTTATGTGAAGAGCTTTTAGCTTCTATTGAAATAGTAAAATAAATAGCTTGAAGGAAAGTTGATATGATGCAGGCAATTTAGCACAGGCCACTCCTACCTGTTTTTCAGATTCTCTCCTAATATTAGTACATTTTATGCTGTATTGGAAATGAATATGGATTGAGTGAGAAGCAAAACATTAATTTCTTCTCTATAGGATGGTAGGGGATTGATAAACTCCAAGCGAATTAGCTGTCTGTCATTAGCAGCTGGATTAGTGTAGCCTGACAATTCCACACTATTTGTACTTCTTGATAAAGTTTTTCTATCCATGCTAATCTTTGCCATACGGAGCACTTACCATCTTCCCATCATTTCCAAAAACAACAAGACCATTCTTGGTTACAAGTCCTGGTCTTGAAGCACCTTTTATTGCCAGCTCTTGTCCAGCAGGCACTGAAGCATCAAATAATGATGACCCGTAAAAAGTGACCACCTAGAAATAGATATAATTAAAAATGCACTAAACATGCTCTAAAATTTTAACAATTACATGACAGTGTTTTAAGCTTTAGTATAATACAAAGTATATGTACCTATAGATGGAAAACATGTTACAACAGTATTTCTAGATCTTTACAACCCAGAACACGTGAAAATTCACAAGCTGCCTAAACCTGCAAAGCTGCTTAGCTCTAACAACGTGCATGCTGGAACCAGGGCAGGAAGGGAAGCAGCTTTTGTCAGTGCACACCCAGAGTGAGACCAGCAGCAGCCTGACTGTGACTGGTGGGGTCCAGCTCTGCTCCCAGGCTGGCAGTGCTGAACACTGCCTCTCTCTTGGTACTTCTGTTCCTTCTGGCCTCTCAAATCAGCAACAGTTCCTGGACATTAGAGCAGAACCAGAATTTTGGAGCAGCCTACCAGCAGATGACTAATAGTTAAATAACAAAATCTGGACATCACATCCAGGAATGATAATGTGAGTTTTAAAATATGTAAGTACAATCAAATATATAAAATATATAGTATCCTTAATACACTGGAAGGAAATAGTTGCCCTTGGATAAAATGAGATAGATTTATTTCTGCAAGTGACCTAGGCCTAAATCTCCTTAAAAATAAAACCCTCTGTTATTTCCATAGTTCACAGGGTTTCATTTTATTATCAATACTGTGATGTTGTCCACTGTACAGCATTATACTGTAATGCATGTCTACTTCCCAAAATGACTAGTACTGTCTGGTTCTACTCTTCTTACCTTTTTTACCACGCCTATTTTTTTCAGATATTATTGTTATCTTTCTTCAAATTAAATGAATCTATGATTAAAAAACTCAGCTACTGTGTTCTGTACATTTTGTTTAGAACATTCCGTTCTAGATATAGACAAAACATATGGTCATAAAATTAGGGCCACTACAATGTAACTCTTATGTGTATTCACTTGTATGCAGACACCTTTAACTTTTATAATAAAAAAGGGTAAAAAAGAGGGTGCAGAAAAGAACAATATCCTTCTGGTGTTCAGAGCATACCTGGCCATCTATTGTTGTCCATGCTCCAGGCACTTTATCGTGCCCTCTAATCCAATTGTGTAAAGCTGCTGCAGGTTGGTCCCAGGAGATCTAGGAAATCAAGACATGCCAGCTAATTCTTCTCTGTTTAGGTATAAATCAAGTTAGTAATGTTTTCCTATATAAGAGTTAAAAATTCTCCTTCCTTCTCTTTCAACCATTCATGTGTTTAAGAACATAGAAAGGGTCTGGTGTAATAAAGAAGGATCAGTGATCTCCAGATGGCTGGAGATCAAAGACCTACCAAATGCTCCTAGCACTTCTCACACTAATAAAATGAAAATATAATTCCTACTACTAAGTATTCATTCTTAAATAATGAATACTATGATTAACAAATGCAATAAGCATACTATGAATAAAAATAAGATTATGTCAGGGGTATCATCTTCTGCTCAAAATTATCTATATTTCTTGGATAATAAGTTCTCTAATAAATCTACAAACTTCTATTAAAATATTTTCTAATCATGTATTGCTCCTTTATAAATTGTTCCATAAATGGAATCACTACCACAACTTGCAATTCCTGCAAACCTTTGAGGAAAAAGGAAGTAATGTTTTAAGAATGCCATGTACATTTAATATGAAACACCAGTGAAATTGTATTGCTTTATCTTTTCAGAATCGTGACTTAATCTGCCAAAATGAACTAAAGTATCAGAATATCTATTAAATAACAAAACTCAGGTATTCAGCATCCTTCTTAGGTTAAACAGAAAGAATACAGATACTCAAGTTTCAAGACAATACAAACAGTTTTACACCAGGGAGACTAGGCTACTTCTCTCCAAGAAAGCTCTTTTCCTTAAATAGTATGTCATACTATTTTATATTATGTTCTATTTTATGGATTAATAAAAATATCCTTATGAAATTATTTGTTTATAAGTCAGGAATTGAAGTGTTATTAAAAGCATCACCTACAATACTTCAGGTGAAAAGGACTTCATTAAGCAGGGACAAGAGATCAAAGCTGTTGGAATAATTTCTAATTTTTTCTTTTTTTTAAAAGAACTTTTGCACTGGTCCAGAAAAGTTAAAGCAGGTATTTCGGGCAGCATTCACTATTATTTTATGGTGGTCTTTCCAACCACAAAGAATATCAGCTAATGCAGGTGGTGCTAAGATAAAATAATTCTTATATAGGTATTTAAATATTTTTTTTTTATCTGTTGTTTGTTTACATGACCTGTGTTGGGTTTTCCTGGTGCTAGCACTTGCTTTTCCTAACATCAAGTCTGTTTCTGATAGAGACTATGGCCTGTGGGTAAACAAAGACAGCTATCTTGATTCAATGTTGAATTTACAAGTATGGTAACATATTAAGAATCCACTGAAAGTGCAGATGCCTTCTAGCTGCCTGTGTGATCCCAAACAGGACAACAAGTTTCTAAATACTTGTAACTGCTGAAAGGTAATAGGAACTAAAACTAGGGCTCCATTACATGCATCCTTGGAGTTAACCCAGGAAAAAGAGGTGCAGAAACAACTCAGTTAAAATGCATGTTAACTTCATATTGCTGCTATTGTAATCTGAGTTAATAACTTCTCTAATGCTATGCACAAACCCCAGTGTTATATAACTCTACCTCTGCATTTTCCTTTTTCTGGATCCCCTCATATGTTGCTCCTTCTTTAGGCTGAGGTATACGAGGGGCTTTCCCATCAGCAATTAGATGTACAGCTTCCACCTAAGTGAGAAAGGAGCAGATTTAATGTTAGCTTGCTTCACCTTTCTTTCCTCAGTCATACTTGTGAATGACAGCAAAAGACTTTTTGCTACAAGGTGAACTGGTTTGTTTTGTTTTTTTTTTTAAGCTAGGATTTCCAAAACCTAAGGGACCAATGCTGCCCTGATTGGCATATATATATGTTTCACTTCTTTGGCAGAAGAAATAGCCTGAAAAATTTGATGGGAGTACCCAGTCACAAAACTTAGAGCAGCTGCCTAAAATTCTGCAGGACAAAAACGTGGCTCAGTATGATTGCCTTCAACTTCTTTCTTTTTCTTTCTGCAGAAAGTTACTTCTCTGTATTTCAGTGGAGAGAGGAAAAAAATCTCTAGTGAATAATGCTGAGTACTTTTTATTAATTTTCTTTTATTCACTTTAAAAATATAGAAAAAAAAAAGCACAAGCATAAAAAATCCAAAGCCAATCCACCAGAACTCAGAGCTTAAAACACCAACTCCCTCCCCTTTCTTTAAAAATGTCACTCCTAACTTTTTGCTCTCTCTAAGCTTCAAAAGATTTCATCATGTAAAAACATTTTAAAAAATCTATGGAAAGAGCCACATTCCAAACAAATTCAACTTGTTGCCATCTGTGGAAACAGAATATGCTCTGCCTGCTGTCAGCAACAAATATTCCGAGGTCACATCCTCAGCTGTTGTGCAGCCGCACAGCTCCACTGAAGTCTAGAATTTGGCTGAGCACCACAACCTCTGTCTTTCCAAATGCATACATCTTGTTTATATTTCCTTTACTTTCAAGCTCTTTTCCACTTAAAAAGCTGGTATTTAGTACAGCTAAACATACCATAGCCTTTATGCCTTCCGGGAAGAGAAACCGGTTATAGAGGTCATCCACAGTATCATTTTGGCCAACATCACATTCTCGCTGCAGGAGTATTGGTCCAGTGTCCAAACCATCATCAGCCCAAAAAATAGTAAATCCTGCTTTCTTATCTCCTTGAATTAAAGTCCTGGACATAAAAAAAAAAAACCTTACAGTAAATACAGAGAGTATGAAAGTAGCCAGGGGTGTCCTTATGTGTTACACAATCATTTTCTTCAGGGAGATAGAAAAGAAAATCCTAACCATTTTCAATATACTTTCATTGCTCACCTTACAGTCAGAGACCCACCATTTTGGTACTGTTGGTGTGTGGTTGCCACAAAGTGACACAAGAAATGCTGCAACTGAACCCAGACTATCACACAGATCATTATGGTAATTACTTTAGAAGTTATTATTAGCAGTAAGACAAACTGAGCAAAAGGTCTGCAAGAGTTATGACAGAATTTGAAAGATGGAAGCATCTAACAGTATATTATCTTAGGAATTCATGGTTGCTTACTGTAATTAGCCCAGCCTCACATCTCAGCTGCAGGTCAACAAGGGAAGTACAGTTGTCACACAGCTGAAAAAGAGCTAAGCTCAGAGTGAAAAATGATGAACATACAACTGTTTAAAGAAAAGTTATTAAGGGAATTAAGGGTATTCCAGCCAGATTCTCAGCTGCTGTGCATGAACACAGCAATGCTTACAATGGGCCTATGCTGGTTTACCTCAGCTCAGGATCTGCCTTTGAATCTAAAGGGAACTTCAGCCACTTAAAATTTTCCAGTTCTCCTTTGGCATGTGCCTCAGAATGATGGAAAACCAGACTGAAGCATTTTTAAGGGAGCAGCCAGAAATGGAGAGGTAAAAAAAATTCCTGCACAATTTTACCTATCTGTCTGCTTGCAACACCAATGTTGTTTTAAGTAGTGCATATCTCATGTAAGGATCATACTGTAACAGGATCATCCAAGACATGGATTACACATAAGAAAATTCATTATTAATTGTAAGTACTGAAATCTACATTACTGAAAGATGTAAAGCACACATATATGCAGAACAAGGGACAAACTGCAAAGACAACTGGGGAAATCGTCAGATATAACAGAAGTGAGAGCTTACACGAGTTTGAGTAGCCCATATCAGACCTTTCAAACATTCAAGCAGCATTTCTCCTGTTTCCTATTATTTAAAAATTCCAAAAGAGCACTCTGGTGAGAAGTGGATATCATCAGCATGGCACTGGAGGAGAAGGTTTTGTAGGCAATTGCCCCTGATTCTGAATAGGTGACAGGATGAAAACTACTGTGTGTCCTCTCCTCTGTCCACCTGCAGGGGGCTGCTGATAACAGAGTGGTCCTTTAGCCATGCCTAATTCCCAAAGGTTTTCTTGGTCACATTGTGGAGATAAAGGGTCTGAACAGCACCAGGGCTGTAGCCATAACATATGAGTAAGTAGTGATGAGAGCAAAGGCTGAGAAGGTGAAACACAAGAATAGTCAGCCAAGGCCAAATCCTAGTTTAGTTTAAAGGCCTCAGGACAACAGTCTTTACCTGGGAAGGGCAGGAGTAGATGCTTACAGAAGGAATATGCAAAACAGAGCAAGATGTGGTGATACAGCACTCTGATACATTCCCATTTCTAGGAACCTTCACTTCAGGAACTTCTTGAAAGAGTTTGTATCTTCCTGTGTAACAGATCTTGATGAACTTTTCCTCCATGAGAGCCTCCTTCTGGAGCTCTCTAGGTGTGAAGTTCCACACTCTAAGAACAGACTGCATGGAGTGGGAGCACCTCCCTCATTTCATCAAATCCTGCTAGCTGGTCTCTTTGCTGGCTGCCCCCTAACTTTTGACTTGTTCACCTTTCCATGTCTTTCACAGCTTAATGCACAGCTAGCGTATTTCCTTCCCAACAACCTCTTTTCCAGTCTGAAGACTACATGCTTTGTCTCCTAACATGTGAAAGCTGTTCTATACCTTGACTACCTTTCTTAGCCTTTTTTGAACATATCTAGCTCATATTCCAACTGAGATGTAAACAGTATCTAAGAACCTTCAATGGTCTCTTTTCTGGGTTACAACAATTACCTTTAATACTGCTTATATATAGTCAGGGGGGTTTGCTGCTTGTATACATTACTTTATGACTTTTAATTTTGAATTTGACTTCTCATTTTCTTTATCTCACTTTCACGTTACCACATTTATCCATTTGCATAGGAACTGCATTCTTTATTACAGCTTGAAATCAGAGTGACTGGTCTAAAGTTCCCTGGCTTTCTCTTTCAGCCCCTTTAAAACTGGTCTTGCTCTTGCTGTTTTTCCAATCATCTGTACCAACATGATCTTAAGAAACAGAAATGCTGCAGGTTGTCTCAAATCTGCAGCTTCAAATTTGCTTGAAAGTTCCCTGATCGTGAATGAATACGAGATTCTTATTCATTCATCAGTTTACCTAAAATCTCTTCTACTCACAGTTTAGCTCAAGAGACTTGTTTTGATTTATGCTACACAAGGAAGGGCTGTAGGATAGAAACATCTTACCCTCCTTCATCTTGAATACAAATACAGAGCTCTTACTATGGTATTCTCTTTCATAAGCAGCTTTGTTAAATCAAACACCTCTATAACCCTATATACCTCCCACCTGTAATGTATTTGAGAGAAATTGGTATTATTCAATTCTATGCCTTAAAAATTGGTTCTTTATTTCTTTTCTGAACTGTCTGACTTAATTTTCACCTGATTTGCCAGAGTTTGTGACCTTTTGCTATTTTACTCACTTGGGCACAAGGGACACATTTTGAAGGATTTCCTTACATCTGTAATAGTCTCCTTTACATCTCAGTTTAAGTACTTCAGCTTAGCATTTTTTCCAGTAAGGATAAAAATTAACAATTAACAAAACAAAACAAAATATGTTTTTACTTTGAAACCACAACACTCTGTCTTTAGATAATCACAATGCTGCCTCTAAGATTCTTTTTAAATTGTTTCTTTATATTTGGACAATTCTTATTGAATTTAAACACAGATAATGGCATTTCTGCTGTCACAAGAATGCTAGATCTGAGTCTTCTGTGGTCATTATTGCAGTGTAGTTCTTTCAGGGTAACAGTTTGAACCTAGCCCTGTGCATTGCTCAGAAGGACAGCGAGATAAGGTTTTATTCTTGTGAATTCTCTTCTCTTCTCCCATTCTGTGAAATCTTAGGCACTGCATAAACCCTATTGTGATAGTTATCTAGTGTTTGTGGGGGATGAGCCACAAGGGGAGTGTCCTGTTTATAGAAACTCCAGATTGTCAATTTGCCTCTGTGAGTAAAATACATGAATGTACAGATCACATCACTCATCTTCCCAGAATAACAGCTGCACTGGCATTGGAAATAATAATGAATCTTAGGTATGAAGTGCAGTTCACGAACCAAATAGTCAGCTGCTTCAGAGAAGTTCCTTCAGAGCAGTTGCAAGTCAACAGAACTGTGCCAGCATTTACATGAGTAATGGTGCAGACCAACATCCTAACAGGACAAACACATAGTTTTGAGCACAAAACTCACCAGTTGATTGCAGAAGCTCCTCGGTGGCGAGGTAGGATGGATGGATGGTAAATAATAGAGCCATGTTTTGGACAGTCAATAACATCCATGGGGATAAACTGTGTACAGAACGGAAGGACATTTAGCTCTGCTCCAACTGATTTGTAGGCTTCAACTACTTCCTGGATAGGCTTGCCTTTAGCTCTCCATCTGGGGAACTTAAAAACAGGAGTGCCGTCCTTCTCCGCTGCCAGTGCTGAGGGGCGAGAACAAATTTTTTTTTAATTCATGTTAAAATTTCAAACTGAAATCAGCAGAGATATGGCATGACAACTCAAGTAGATCATGGAGTGTGTGATTACAGAGCCCATTGTACTGTTCTGTATGCTATTTAAAAACCTTTGTCCTTTTATTCATCCTGTATTTGATTCTCATTCCTATAGCTTATGTCATTCTCAACTTTAAGTTCACTCTTATGACTTGGCTAATAAGTACCAATGAAAGTAGAAAAGAATGATAAATGACTGCTTAAGAGTGACAATTTCTTGTCCAGTCATTACATTTTCCTGCAATTGGTTTGGTTTAGCAGAACTTAATTTTCTATCTTCAGCAATTTTTATGTGAATATAACTATGTAAACCCAAGATTCTTTCATGTCAGCAGCATTTTGCCATGTGGTGTAAATAATTCCAGATGCTACTGGACTTCAGAAATTTCTTCAAAATTCTGTTTACTGATGCCTTCTAGATACGCTTTCATTTGTCTGTGAGACACAATAGCTACACCCAAACTAGACCAAAGGTGAGAAAAAACAACTGCACTAATTGCACAGAGGTATTTGATAAATTCCATTGCACAACCACTTAATAGCTTATCACACAACAGGACAGGAAAGTCAAACTTTACATCTATTGAGTTTTTTGGGTCATAGGAAGAAAACGGGAAAAAAGAAGAGGTATGGAAAATTCATCCAATTTAATTTATATTTCTAAAAACATATTTATGCTTTACTTTCTCTTTTTCACTTCTGAAATTAGATCTTGAGACTGACTTGAAGTATCTTTAGTGTGTTAACTGAAGTCTTGTGTAAACACTTACTACAATATCATTCCATGGAAGTTAGTGTGTGCTGCAGTAGGTTTTAGAAACAAAAACTGGAGCTGTCTGAGGATACAGAAACTTCAGAAAATTTTACTTGAGACTTAAGCTCTTTGAGTCATCTGGAAGTAAAAAGCAACAAAGTATCTAGTAATTTCCTTTCTTTTTTTTTTTTATTTCAATCAGGAGAGCCATAAACTAACCCAATAGTTTAGTTAAAATAAATACCTAATCAAAAGATTTGAAGATTTATTTAGTTGCATTTTTAGTGTAATAACTGTACAAGAATGTAACCACATTATCCTACATTGTATCTAATATAATACATATGATATTTAATCCACTCAGAGTCAGATAGTGAAATTTTTTTCTTCTAAACTACTAGTTGCCTCCTCTAATTCTTCCAAAGTGTGATTAAATCTTTTAATGAGGTAGAGTTGAGAATCATAAGCTAACCTGTGGGTTCCTTAACCTAGGTAAGCAAAATTTGTGTTTGATTCTTCCCTCATAAGGGTTGTGTAAAAACATGTCAGGACCAGACCAAAACGAGAAAAAAAAAACCAACCAAAAGAGACTTGAGACAGCTCATGGAATGTAGTTTTAATTTTAGATTATCCATAAAGGCACATTCCATTCTGGCATTTCTATTTGCTAATCATATTAACTCACTAACTTTGTGCCTCTGGAAAAAACACAAAACAAAACAAAACAAAACAAAAAGAAGTTACAATTCAGATGGTTCCACAATGGCTTCTTTGTCACGCTACATTCTCTTGTACGAGTACAATTCTGAATAACTGTCAAACAACTTTCTTTAGGAAGTCTAGAAAATCCTTATGCACCTTGGCAATGGAAAAAAGGGAAAAAAGCCTCCTCTAACCTTTCTAATGTGTTTTCCATACTCCAAGTTGAAGAAAAACAGACTCTGCAGGTACACTGCCACACACACACTTGTCAGAAAGGACAGAAGTTCAGGGACAGTCTTGGCTCCATGCCTTGAGTGTCCCAGACAGCGCAGTGGAGCAAGGGCCAGACATTTGTGCCTGAGTACAGGCTCAGCAGCTATTTGCTTTAAGATAGAGAAAGAGTTCAGGACAATTATCCCTGGGATGTACATTCAAATAAGGCACCCAGATTAATTTTATTTTTTCCAGTATCATGGGTAGAAACAACTTTTAAATACTGATACACTGACAAGGTTAAACCGGTTCTGGGACTTGTGTTTGCTAAAGCGTAATTCTTGTGCTGAATTCAGTATAATAAAGGCAATATATGCAAGTCATTCCCATA
This sequence comes from Myrmophylax atrothorax, assembly GCA_026770055.1. Lineage (NCBI taxonomy): Eukaryota > Metazoa > Chordata > Aves > Passeriformes > Thamnophilidae > Myrmophylax > Myrmophylax atrothorax. The sequence continues at coordinate 54,675,945 of JAOXXN010000265.1, read as the reverse complement.
TAGATACCACCTTCTGACGAAAAGGCAAGTTTGTTATGCATGCCTGTAATTTTAACATTTGAATTAAGGTTACACTTACCCAACGGATCAGCTTGTCCATTCTTGTCAGGCACTGTGAATACACCCACAACTTTATGTCCCTCTTTTCTCAGTTTGTTATAAACTTCTTGTCCAAAAATACTTTGACCTATAAGGGCTAGCTTTAGCTTATGTTGATAAGCCTAGTAAAAAGAATTAAAACAAAACATGTTCTAGGATGCAAAGAAAATATCTTACATTGCTGCTTACATTTCTCTCTTCCTCTTTATTTATCAATGTTCATTTGCATTTAAAATGAAACAGTCTTTCTACCCTAATCACCTTTGAAGAAATAATAATAATTTTTTTTATATTAATGACAGGTAACATACATTTTAGAGAGACCATACTTCACACGAAAGTATCATCTGATACTGTCACTGATGCTTACATGGCTTTCCTAGAATTGTCATTATGCAGATGCACTGCTTCTCCTAAGAGGCTCCATGATCTTATTCATAGTCAGAACTAATAAGAAATGAAAATACCTTTTTTGAAGCAGGTACATAAAACACTTTTTCTAGGCATAATTTATATGCCTGTAACATGCCCTCTAAATCCCCATAATTAAACAGGGGTGTATTATCTGTGGTTAACATGTATAGGCTAAAGAAGACAAGCTTGCATTGTTCCTGCCAGGTTAAAAGTAATGATCATCCATTTGATCCTTCTACAAGGAAATTCTGCTAAATGTGAGGTTCTCTTGCTGGACTTCCACTGCCTGCTGTGTTTGGATCCCAGTACACTGGACATTTGCTTTTAAACTTCTTCAGGATGAGTAGGTGCAAGTAACCACCTCCACCTTTTTTTTTCTTATTTATGACAGTTAGAATCACAACACCATGATAGTAGCAGGATATCAGGTACCGCTTTGTTTTTCAAGCGATTGCACCCTGAGAAAACTACTAACTCCTTCAGAGTCCCTTTAGATTTAGGTTACAGTTGTGCTCCTCTCCCACCCTATCCCCAGTCCCTCACTTCTAATACCTCCTTTATTCCAGAACTGGTATTCCTGTAGCTGCACGAAGTGGATTAGGGTACTGAAGGAGGGAGGCACTGACCTGACAAAATGTGGCTTATTCTTAACTGGATCTATTTACTGATCTGGTTCATTGCACTGCCACGAGTCCTAACAAAGGTCCAGCAGGGGAGCAAGAATGAGCATGCAAGCATGGCAGAAGGGTGAACTGTCTCTATACACACTGTCTTTGCATTTATAGTCAGCTTCAGGAAAATGAAAACTGGAAACCTTTGAAAAACGAATGGACTAGTGGAGCTGGTTAAAAATGAAAGCTCCACAGAGTATAAACAGAAAACTTACCTTCCTCAAGGCTAAATCTGGTACAAACTATTCCCAGACTCAAACCATACAGATCCCTCCTTTTAGGAGGCCTGAATGAAAGGTAGAAAATAAGTCCACATTCTCCCCACCTTTATTCTTAACTTCATCTTTCCCAACTGGACTTTAACTTCCACTTTTTGCTTATGACCCACTAGAGGAATTAAAGCACTGTAGGAATGTCTGAACCACTGACATTTGTTTTGTTTGTGTGTTGGCACTTGTATGTTCTTCTCTTTCCTTCTCTTTTCTCTTTCTTATGGTGCTGGTACATTAGGATACTTTGATTAAGCCAGCTATTGATTGGATAAAAATGGTCTACACTGCCATCAGATCAGATCATATGGCAAAGAGAAATGTCCTGAAAAACAGGTTACTCAAAACCACAATCCATTCATTGAAATTTATTTCACAGATGACATATTATGGATGTGTTTTCAAGTTACATTGTAGTTGTGCAGCCAGGCATAGAAAAAGGAGTTAAGAATTGGTAGGTTCCATCACAGGAATATTGAATTGGGCTCTTTATTTTTGATATGTAACAATAAGAAATACCTATTTCTTCCCGAGACAATGTTTTCCCTCAGGATGAAACTGCATGGTAAAACTGTCCCTGTATTGCAGCATTACTCAGCCACCAGTGTCACTGCAGTAGAAACAGGCAGTAAGATGCAAAGGTGGGCATAACTCAGGCTCTTGCAAAATCAAATTGTTACAATTGGCTGGTAAGAAACATCTGTGAGACTGGTACCAACACTGCACTGCTGGCAGTTATATCTAAAATAGTCCATCCACTATTTTGTTCTTAATAAAGACAAGACTTTGTTCTGATTTACCATGAGCACAACTTATCCTTGCAATCCTTATGCAACAAGGCTCAATAGATGCAGGTATCATTCACTACCAATGCTCTGTGATGGATATCCTTACCTATACAGCAGAAATGTTGCTGCACTATAAAAACCATCTATCAGATTTTCCAAAGTATTTTCATTATAGCAGGCAAGTTGGATCACTGAACATGTCTGGCATGGTGTGAAATCCTCTGATTTCTGTACTGTGCTAATTTACAGGGGTAGACCAGCTAATATACTAAAGAAATGTAAAAGGCAGTCCAGATGAGAGTTACTTATTCTACTTCTGTCCTTTTCCTAACATCTGTCAGTGAGGACACATGTCTGGAAGAGATCTTCTTAGCTAACAAGTCCAGTCCTCTGCCATCACACTCCATTATGTCATATGATTGCTTTTATAAATTTACCTGACCTTCTTTTTAAAGTACTTTCAAAGTACCCACTGCTGTACACTGCTGCTTTTCTGATATTTTGCTGATCTTCTTCTAATTTTAAGTTCCAAATTTATCACTATTTTAGGAGTTATTTTTTTCTCCATTAATTCAGAAAGTGTTAATAACATATGCATCCTCCATTATGAAACTTTTGGTTCACGTTACCCTGTGAATAAATCTGATTCTCTTATTACACAGAATGGCATACCAGTTCTGGTTCCAAATCAGGAGTTGCTTTAAATTGACACAGTTTCAGTAAAGCCACCCATGCTTGATTTGTGCTAGTTGTGGAACTGAGTCAATAAATGGGGAGAAGCAAACAGAGAATACAGTCCCCAAATGAATAACAAAAGAACCCAAAACCAAAACACAAAACAAAACCTCCTACAAAAAAACCAAACCAAAACAAAAAAACAACAACCCAAACCAAACAAAACACAAAAACAATTTTAAAACTCCAACTTAATCCAAAACTGGCAAGACTAAGAAAATTGCAGAGCCGTTTCTTCATTATAGTGCACAAAAAGATTAGCATGGCAATAAATCAGTTCTGCTGTCTCACCCTTACAGAAAATAACTCAAATGGGAACTGGTTTCAATTACAAGATGGATCTGGTAACTGTGCCATGACCAGTGATTCTTGAATTACCTCTCCAGTGAGTGGTGCACGTGTATTGCGTGACATCTGGCTTAGACTGGTAACACATTAACACAAGCAGTGCCATCAGTAGAAAGCAGGAGATGAACCCACAAGTCCATCACATACAGATTTTCTACTGAGTCAAAAACAAAGAAAAGAAATCTACGTGGAATGGCTTGCATGGTAAGACAACAAGTTCAGACCTCCATTTTCTGTTTCATTTGAAAAATTAGTTGAACAACTGCATGAGATCTTATAGACACCCTGTATCTTCTTTTGGAAACTTTCCTGAAGCATTTTTACCTAAAATGAGTTAGATCTGCAAAAGTGGGAAATTATTTTAGAAGGATTTATTGTTAACATAACACTTAATCAAAACAAAAAAGTTTTATAATATTATACATAAAAGAAAAACACTTTGATGTTTTCTTTCTTATAAAAATGGCTCATTTTGGCCAGTGTACCATTGCTAGTATTCATCAAGAATCTGTAGAATATAAGTTTGTTAATGAACACCGAAACAATCTTGGTTTTGAATAATGTACTAGCTGGATACTTCATCATTATGACTAACATACACAAAGGTTGAAATTTTTATTGTTTCTGAAAATGATGTTAAGAAATTATATTACATTTCTTTTGCAGTTGCCTGTCTGAGTACGAATGTGCAGCACACACGAACAGCTGCAAGTGAAAAGTAATGGTCGTGTAGTATCAGAATAGATCTTTTGCTGCACTTTTGTAAAATTACCCAATTCCTAGTTATAGGAAACAATGCACTTCAGGTGGCTTAGGAAGATCTGGCCTTTCTTTTATGACTAGTCATGGAATAACAAAGTTATGATGACAGTGCTGCCAAAATCTAAGAATTTAAGAAAGCTGGTGTTCACACTACTATAATTCTGTTGTTTTCCTTGTCCGAACTTTTAATTTCTTAACTTTCTGTTTTGTTTATAACATAACACAGATTAACAGTAATTATATTTCCTTCACTCAAGTACTCATGATTTGAATGAAAAAAAATAAGATAAAGTTAAAAGCATAAAACCTGAGAACTGTTTGCACAAGCAATCTTATCTTGAATGCTCAATATGTTGGAAAGTTTTCCACGTCTATTTGACTGCCTCAATATGAAAGCACAGATTTAAGTTTAACTTCCATATTTAAAAATTGTGTCCACATGATCTGTTCCATACTGGAACTGATTTTACAGTGGCTCATTAGAAGATACACAGTATTTTAATGCTTTATTCCATTCTGGGGGGGGGGGGTTCCCTCCAAAACACTTAACCAAAAATAAAACTAACAAACAGAAATAAGCACTGCATAGATAAGCAGCCTGACAAATGCTGATAACTATCTTGTCAAGTTCTAGTTCCTAAAAATGGAAGAGAAGTACAACAGCTACATTTTCTTCTCTAAGAGAGTCTAAAGTTACAAAAGCTCTCCATAGAATATTTATTTCATAGATAAAACTAATTTTCTGTTACTGCCTCATTTGTATGTGTGTCTCACATTCAATTGGTTATCAGTTTCTAATCAAATTTCTTGAAAACTAGGCTTTAGTAACTGCTACTCTGGTTATGAAGCTTACTATCAAAAAAAAAAAAAACATTGCAGTGTTTTACTTAGTTTGTGTAAGAATTTAGTGAGGGTAATAAATATTTTAATGTTATATCTTTTTAGAAGTAAGATAGAATTATGCCTCCTTTGAAACCCACTACTGCAACTTTATTTCTACTGAGATCCCCCTACCTGTGCTAAAATTCCAGTGCCTACAAATAGAAACCTATAGTAGAGCTCCGCCCCCATCTACATACACATCCACGGCAACGTGTTCCCACCATTCACTCATTCAGTCTTGGTTTTTGGCATTGCTGATTGCATTTCCTAAAAGCCTGTGTTAAACCTCCTTATTCTAACATTTTTCATGTAGATACCTTCAGAGGATTGCTGTTCTCATGCTAGACTGAGCAGTGAAACACGAAAGAGTGAACAGCCTCTAGGAAAGAAAAAACCCCTTCTCGTCGCCTCATTCAACTTGCAAGATCTACACATCTGGACAAGTTGAATTGGGCAAGGCCTTCAGGGAGCAGTTATTTTCGGGAGTTCTACAGTCTATATATTTAACAGAACATAAAGAATAGCTTGAAAAAATGCGCAGAGCTGTAAAAAACCTAAATCATGGAGCACAGAGGAGTTTAGGCCACCAACTTCAACCCTGGGCAACCCACCACCCCAGAGCGAGAGGGTCACAAACGAAACACTCTTCCTAGGCCAGAGGGGCTTCTCTCTGGCACTAGGAACGTGCGTGGTCCTTCTGAACTGAGAAGGCAGCCTTCAGCTTCTCACAGGGCAAATCTCAGCGTGAGTGAGACAGCGAACAGCTACACTCACATTGTTCTTGACACACGGTTACTGGCCACTATCGCAGGATCCCGGTGCCTGTTCGCTGCAGCTTCCAGGCACATCCCTGCAAGATGCAGCGCCCAGATGATGGCTGCGATCCCGCCCGGAGAACAGCCGGGCAAGATGCAGCTTCTGCATCCACATCAAGCCCCTACCCGAACCCTCCCGACCTTCCCGTGCCTGTATGAGCTTTACTAGAACCTCGGCAGAGACAATACGCATTACATCCTGGAAAATGCCCCTCCCGCCACTCCCCGCTCCTCGCTCAGCCCCCGGTTGCCCCCGGACCGGCGCGGCACGCTAAGCCCGCTCGCTCCCGGACTCGGCACGGCACAGCCCAGGGGAACCGCCGTCCCCCGCGCCCGCCCCGCGCTGCTCACCGCGGCCGTCGTGCAGATGGTCCGCAGCAGCCGCGGGGCTGTCCGCAGCATCCTGCGGCGCTGCCGGGCCCCGGCTCCCTCGGCCGCCCGGCGAACACAGAGCTGGTGGCGAACACAGAGCTCCGCGGCCGCGGCGGAGCG
>JAOXXN010000265.1:54619966-54644275 GCA_026770055.1 Myrmophylax atrothorax | reverse complement strand
ATGAGAACGCAGCTGCGCTGGGCAGGGCACGTCTCCAGGATGGAGGATCACCGCCTCCCGAAGATTGTGCTCTATGGTGGACTCGCCACCGGCTGCCACAAGAGAGGAGCCCCAAAGAAGAGATACAAGGACTCCCTGAAACAACACATCAGCCTTGGCCATATTGACTGCCATCAATGGTCCACTCTGGCCTCCAATCGGGATTCATGGAGACAGACCATTCCCGACGCTGCTGCTTCCTTTGAGAACGCACACAGAGTCGGTCTCAAGGAAAAAAGACAATGCAGAAAGAACCGTTCCTTGCCAATATTGCCTAAGGAGACGTTCCTCTGTGCCTTTTGTGACCAGACTTGCCTATCCCGCATTGGCTTTTTTAGCCACCAGCACACCTGCAACAAGTGTGGGGAGTGCCCTTCCTAAATCTTTGTTGGCAAAGCCTAACCATGATGATGTTGAAAGTGTAATAACAAAAATATGCATCTAGTTTCTTAGCATTAGCACATCAAATATTTTCTTTATAAATGCTCTTTAAAGGAGATGGGAAATAAATAAAATGGAGGTTTGAATGTCAGGTATAAGCATATTTTAATATTTCCTGTTATTATACTAATAACTGTTAAAAGCATAGTTAAAACTCTGTATGTTGTAGAAGCTTGACTTACTTCAGGTTAGTCTTAAATAAGTCTGCTCCTCCAGTATTCTTCTCTTGAAAATCACTCTTTTGGGGTCCAAAATTCATGACATTATCATTATGCTTTCTTTCCCTTTTTGCTCAGGCCTGTATAGAGCAACAATTTGATTCCTTAAATGGTGGAGTGTCAGTGTCGAAGAACAGCACATTTGCTGAAGAATTTGCTCATACTCTCCGCACAGCTTTTGCAAATGTTGAAGCCAAACTTGGTAATGCAACTCATTCTTTTCCTTCCAGCTTCTCTGTTTTTTGTCTGGGAGCAAACTTAACAAAAGGTGTATTTCTGCAGGTGAACCTTCAGAAATTGACCAGAGAGATAAATATGTGGGCATCTGTGGCCTCTTTGTACTGCATTTTCAGATTTTTCGGACCGTAGACAAGAAATTTTACAAATCATTGTTGGATGTCTGTAAAAAGGTGAATGCTTTATTCTTTTGTCAATAATTAAGGGGGGAAATAAATCTTCAGTTATGAAGGAGATAATTTTCTTAGTTGAATAGCATAGCACAGACATGGGAAAACAAAGGAAACACAATTTTAAAAAAATCAAAAAGCAGAATTAAGGATTTTCTACTTTTTATAACTCCCTGCCTCCTGCCATTTTCTTCCAAGGATGGTTCTAAAATAACTTGAAATTACCATTAAAATGTTTCTTAAGATTAAGGTGGTACTGAGGACAAAAAAACTGAGTTATAAGTACTCTGGTACTGAATAAATGCTCTAGGTTTAGATCTTGGCTATAAACATGTCTTTTGGAAGGCCTCTAAGTCCAGAAGTGATTGATTGAGGCTTTTTAATATTGGATGGTATTAAGAAATTAATAAATAGTCTAATACTGTTTAGAGTCACTGAGAGTGGTGTTAACTTTGCCTGTGGTGTCTTTAGTGACTTCTAGGGAAGAAGCTTTTTTTAACATGAATGTAATACTTTGCAGAAAACAGTTATGCAGAACTAAATTGAACTGTGTGTTTTGGCTTAAAAGAGGCATAAAAAACATGCATCCTGGCATAGTATTTTTGTAGTTAATGATGTCTATTGCTACTTGGTAGTATTTCCCCCCCTTTTTTTTTCACAGGTGCCAGCCATTACATTAACAGCTAACATTATCTGGTTTGCTGACAACTTTCTAATTCAGAAGATACCATCTGCTGCCAAACTTCTGGACAAGAAAAGTATTCATACAGTTAAAACACAAAGGGAGAACTTTCTACAGCAGAGGGCACAGTCACTTACCAAGTATGCTTTCTAAATACTTCTTCGTGATGCTGTTTGGCAAATAGTTTATAAACTATGGGTTTCTGGGTTTCTTCATTCAGTGTACCTGCCTGTTGTGTAGTGTTGCTCAGTGCTGTTAATCACCTGTTCTACTTCACTGCAGCACTGAGCTCATGTGTTAGTGTTGCTGCAAAAACTTTTGGTCCAAACTAAGCTGCTTTTCATGTCATGCTTTCAGAAAAATGTGTATTATGACACCAAAATAACAATGTTCCTGGCAGTTCTAAACATTTGTTTCAGTTACTTCGATTTCCACACTTTCAAATTCCTTTTTATTTTAAACTAGTGTCTAGTAACCCAACCTGCTCTGTTTTCTGTTAGGGCCCTCTGCTTTCTATGTGTTTATGGAGGTAAGTTGCTAGTAGGCCTATAATTGAGTTTTTCTCTTCTTGGTGGTGATACTTTCTTTGCAAGCATTTCTTTCTTTGTCACTATTTTTATTGCTTGTTTAATGATCTTTGAAATTATCTGTATTTGAAAAAAGCTTCTCCAGTTTTGTGCTCTGCATGGAGTTTGCAGCTCATGTCCTTCTCTTCTAAAGTATGCTTAAGATAAGATGGAATTTTTTTAGTTGTTAAGAACAACTGTACTGCATAGGAAGATAACAAGGCTGAAGTTTCTGTTTATATTTCAGACCAAAATGAGAAAGTAGAAACTGGGGTCTGTGGAATAGCAGTAAAACTTAAATTTTTTCATGTTGTCTTCCAACTCTTTAAACAAGCTGGCAGAACTGAATTCGAGGGGAGGAGGGAAGGGGGAAAAGCAACTCTGTGCCTACATGATTCTCTGACAGATTATTTTCTCTGCTGCCTTTATTCAATTCATCTCTTCCTGGTTGTGTCCTATATCCACAGAAAGATTTAAGAGCTCTGATTCATTCTTTCCTGGGCTTTAATTCCTGGATGGGGCATAATTGTACTGCTGCTTTGCATCTGGTCTTGGGCAGTGGTACAAATCTTAGGATTAAGAAGAAGTTGAGAAAAAACCAGACATTTCACAGAATCAGAGAATCATTTAGCTTGGAAACGACCTCTAAGATCATCAAGTCCAGCCATTAACCTAATTACTGCATAGTCCACCACTAAACCATGTCCCCACTTGCTACATCTATGTGGCTTTTAAACACCTACTGGGATGGTGACTCAACCCTTTCCCTGGACAGCCTCTTCCAGTGCTTGACAACCCTTTTGGTGAAGAAATTTTTCTGATATCCAATCTAAACCTCCCCTGGCGCAACTTGGGGCCATTTCCTCTTGTCCTGTTACTTGGGAGAAGAGACTGACCATCACGTCGCTAAAACCTCCTTTCGGGCAGTTGTGGAAGGCGATAAGGTCTTCCCTGAGCCTTCTCTTCTCCAGGCTGAGCAACCACAGCTCCCTCACAGGACTTGTGCTCTAGACCCTTCACCAGCTTTGTTGCCCTACTTTGTACACACAGTTTTGAGGATACTGCAATAAAATCCAGACTTTGCATCTGCTGATTTGAATAGTACAAGTAACTTTTTCTTGCTCTTTTACAAATCCTTGCACTGTTTTTGATAATTGCACTATTGTATTAAATAAGAGTACTCTTTAAAATGTAGCTTTTGGTAACAGAATCAATGACCTGAGTATGTTCCTGCTACAACTGCTGCAATAAGTTGTATTGAAGTGTCACAATTCGATAGCATGGAAAAAGAGTTTATAAAAGTGAACTCTATTTAAATGTTTAATTAAAACTATTGTAATTCAAGCAGATAAACTTCTGTGGAGGTATTACTTAAGAGCAGTCCAGTCTGGCATTGATGTAATGACAAATTATATTTGTGTGTGTGTATATAATACAACAGAAATTCAAACTTGGATGAAAAAACTTAACACCAGTGTTGGACTTTTTCATCTACTCTTTAAAAGCATTTTCTACCAGTTCTATTTACTGTTTTAATTTAAGGAAGTGTGGTATATGTACTGCTAAGAGGGCTATTTGTTCTCTTGAAAGATGATTTTTGGCTCATTGTACACATATAATTGGCAGGCTAATTCTAATTAAAATGTAAATGAGGATGCAGTTCTGATACTTTTGGGAATGATGAGTTGGTGTTTTGGGGACTGAAGGTTTAACATATTTCCCTTGGAAGAATTTAAGTTTTGGAAAGAGAAAAGAAAATCTTCTTACTGTTCTTATTTGAAGTGAGCAGCATTCTTTGTTTTCTTCCCCAGAGATATGCAGTCATACTATGTTTTTGTGAGCTCGTGGATGACAAAAATGGAATCCATCTTGTCAAAGGAGCAACGCTTGACCAAGTTTTCTGAAGATCTTTCTAACCGCTGCAATGTCTTCATCCAGGTGTGCAGTGTTTTAAATGTGGGGATGCAGCAAACTGATTCTGATGCAAGTTGTTGAACATAAAAAAGAAATCACAAGAGTTCTGTGGTCTTTGGTGTGTTAATTGACAGTGTGGGAATTCTAATGAAACTTTTAATGCCCAGTAGATATTCTTTAAGTAAATCTGCAAAAGGTGTTTCCATAAAGGTTGTGGGGAAAGGAAATCTGACTACTGAGCAGCTAAAATTTTGGCTTTTTGTCTTGACTTAGGAAATCATGAAAGCTTCATTTTCTCTGTAGGGAAAGTTTTGGGATTTTTCCCTTTTGAGTGATAAGGAACTTAAATTGGACCAAACCAGTGTCTAATTTAGTTTTGTTCAGGAGTAAATACTCCCAGTAAAGGTTTTGTGTGTCACTGTGATTTGCCTAGTGATGGTACTTTCCAAGAATCTTACTGCGTTCCAAGACAGCTGGTTTTCTTTTGGCCTATTAACAGCATGTAGACTTAATGTAAGATGCATCTTATTTCTGAATTTATTTTTTGCTACCTTTATATGTATCTATCTGCCTGATAGAAATTTGATGAGAATTGGTGTGTGAAAGAAGCATGATCCTGAATCTTTCTTAGCTAAAGACATACATGTACTAGGATCTGTGGTTTTTACACTGGGATTGTTTGCAGTGGACTTTAAATTTTCCTCCATGCTGAATTGAGTTTCCTGCAACACCTGCTGTCTTTTCCTAATATTTTGTTATTGTTACTACTTTTTCTTTTAAATAAGTTTAGTGGCATTTTTGTGATGTTATATATAATCAGTGTTGTATTTAAAAGCTTAGCATATATTGGTGTAGAAATGATTGATTCCTTTATTATGGGATGGACATTTCTATTTAGAAAGTGTAAAACTGTGTAAATACTGTCAGTGTATTTATTCCACAGAATCTGGAAAACTTAGATTATTTGTGATAGGATTGTTTTTGGGGGGATGGAAGTTGTTTGGTGGATTGGTTTACAGTAGGTCTGAAATTATTACACCTTTGAGGCTCTGTGATTAATAAATTAACTAACCTATGTTTAATTTTAATGGCTTTGGAAGAGGTTAATCAGATGATCTAATGAATCATAGGCAGTTTCATATGTCTGCTAATGAAAGGGTCTCATTCAGCTTTGGGATCTCAGGCTTGCTTATTTGAGTGGAGTGGTAGATCCTTCAGTGTGCAGAGGCAAAAGTTTGCTGTCTGTCACAAATGAAACAAAACAGAGAGGACTTGTTTGATTGACACATGGAAATACTATTTTTTCCTTTTCTCCCCTTGTCTTCATTTTATTTTTAGGGTTTTCTTTATGCATACAGTCTCAGCACCATCGTGAAAACTACAATGAATCTTTACATGTCAATGCAAAAACCTATGACCAAAACCTCAGTGAAAGCCCTCTGCAGACTTGTGGAACTTCTGAAGGTAGGTCACTGCTTGAAAACTGTATTCCATGTAGGACATTAGAAGGAATATTGATCACACATCCCATATTAAAAAAAAAAAAAAGAGATGGGAAAAGGTCTTGAATGGATGGCTTCTTGTTCAAGACTGGTTTGGGTAGAGAATAGGAGATTTGGGAGGCTGGGACTGAATTTCCTCCCCCCCCCGCCCCAACCCCGTAACTTCTAACTGGTTTCCTTAGTTGATGTCACAGAATGATTGAGGTTGGAGGGGATCTCCAGAGGTTATCTGGTCCAACCTAACCCTGCTCAAGCAGGGCCTTCTAGAGCCATTTGTCCAGAACTGTGTCCAGTGGCTTTTGAATATCTCCAAGAATGGAGACTCCACAACCTTCTTAGGAAACCAACCTGTGCCAGTGCTTGGTTCCCCTCTCAGTAAGAAAGTGTTTCGTGACATTCATGGGGAACTTCCTATGTTCAGTTTATGATATTGGCCTTTGTCCTGTCACTGGACATCTCTGAAAAGTCTGGCTCCATCTTCTTTGCACTCTCCCTTCAGGCATTTATATACAACAATATGATCGCCCTCCAAGCCTTTTCTTCTCTGAACTGAACAGTCCCAGCTCTCCGAGCCTTTCCTCATACACAAGATGCTCTAGTCTGTTAATTGTCTTCCTGACCCTTGTCTGGACTCTCTTCAGTGTGTCTATGTCTCTTTTGTCCTGTGGAGCCCAGACCTTGACCCAGCATTCCAGATGTAGCCACCAGTGTTGAGTAGAGGGGAAGGGTCACCTCCCTCAACCTGCCAGCAAAATGTTGTCTATTGCAGCCAAAACTACCATTAGTTGTCTTTGCACGAGGGACAGGTTGCAGCCTCACATTCAGCTTGGTGCCCAGGTCCTTTTCTGCCAACCTGCCCACCAGCTGGATGACTACTTAGATCAGTCTTGAAACTTCTTCATGCTCCTGAGTAGTTTGATTTTCTCAGTTTTTAAGGGTTAATTACAACTGCTATTAACAGTACATTGCAAAGTGGAAAAGAGTCTGTGTTTGCAGCGTGGATGAGTCACCCAACATAAAACCAGATTATAAAGGCAACAATTTCAGTAACTACATGAACTGTTGTGTTTTGGCATTGACTTCAGGCAATAGAACACATGTTTTACCGAAGAAGTATGGTTGTGGCAGACTCTGTGACACACATCACTCAGCATCTGCAGTATCAGGCTCTTCACTCTATTTCTGTAGCCAAGGTATGTAATCCAAGTTCTAATAACTCATCTTCCTCTCTAAGTCTTTAAAAAAATTAATTTTAAATTAAAGTATTTTTTTGTATTTTTTCAAGATCTTTAGTGTAATGCTCTATTATAATCCACAGATATATAAGCTTTCCAGTAGTTCAGAGCTTTATCCTAGAAAACTGTATGACATTGTTGGTTATCTGTTTTTTTGATGAAGAATGGTTCCCCTCTTACTCTAAACTTCTGCATCTCTCATCATCTTCCTTTTGTATTTGTTTTAGTTTTTATTTCTAGTGATTTTCACAAACTGACCTTTGCTTACCTCTTTTCTGATGCACATTTGGAAAGCAATGTGCTGCAGGTCTAAGCAAACAGGCTGCTATTTAAATCTTTGCCTGCTTGACAAAATAGCAGTACATGATGCCTTACAGGAGTCTAATATGGGCATAAGGTCACTATTTCATTGTGGGATAAATTGGCTTCTTTTGCTTATCATCTTGAATTTCAGCACAAAGGGGAAAATGAGGGTTTTAGTATTCCTGTTCTGTTACTGATTGATTTTGTTGTTTCATCACATTCAGTAGCAGAATGACAAAGGGCATAGCTATTGTTATCATTGCAGCTATTAAATTTCCCATTTGTTTGGCTGCAATCTCAATTTATATATCTGGCATCTCTGTATTTTCTAGGATAATAAAAAAAAAAGAAAAAAGTTGTACTTTTAAAAAATTTATTTATGTATGTATGTATGAGGAGTAGCATGAGCAGAAGACATTCCAGGCTTCAAAACTACTAAGAAAAACTGTTTCCTCAAAAAATTCACATATGTTTAGTAACTTTCATAACCTTAGTATATCTGTAATTACAATTGTTTCTAAATGCATAGAAATATGTTAAGATTTGTGCATTGAAGCATATTAAAGAGAACAATATGCAAACAATTCTTGATACTTTGCTTATCAGAAAATATGTAAAAGGCAAATGTTGTTAAGTAGAATGATCCAATAGTACTACTCTTTGTCTGCTTCACTTTGTTTCTAAGTGGTGCAAGGTCTAAGGCATATGGCAGGTGAGGTTGGGAGCTTCCTGTTGAACACACTTTCATAGAATCAGAAGACATTTCCTTAAACTCTTCCATGAAACTGTACCTCTTCTGAGTTACACTGCTACTCACAAATACATCTCTGACTTTAAGTTCTTAGGAAGAAGACTTGATTCCCTTCATTTGTTCATGCAAATGTGTTTGCACTTAATCTTTCTGGTAAATCAGAGTTTGTAGAAAATTGCAAGCTGTTATTACCATGTGTGCCTTGTGGCTTTTCAGCTGCAGGCTGGATTTCATTACAAACAACAGGGAGTTGCTGATTAAAAATTTAAATTACATGTTCCTTAGAACTAAAATTGGCATGCAGTTACATGCAGCTTGCACGGTGTTTGGATACTGTAGGACCTATGTTCATGTTGAACTGCACATATTCCAAGTGTATAGATTGGTAATATCAGCTGAATTGACAGAGTGAGTTCATCTGGATTCAGTTAGCTCTGTTCCCAAAACATACTTTGTTTGCAGAAATACTCAATTTATGACAAGTCCACAAGCTTTGGAAAGAAGCAGTAAGCTGTTCCTTTTGGACTTAAGTAACTTTACTCTGAATTTCTGTGTCTTTCTGTCATCAAGAAAAGAGTAATTTCTGATAAAAAGTACAGTGAGCAGCGTCTGGATGTCCTCTCTGCTTTGGTGTTGGCTGAGAACACCCTCAATGGGCCAAGTACAAAACAGAGGCGACTGATTGTCTCCCTTGCACTAAGTGTGGGAACACAGATGGTAAGTGCAATGATTTTTCCACCCTTTTACTTGTTTGGTGTAGTGTCTCATAAAGGAATATAATCTTGTGCTTTTGTGTTTATTTTTTCCCTTTTTTTATTTTTCTTCTTTTTCACAGAAAACCTTTAAAGATGAAGAACTCATTCCCCTCCAGTTAGTTCTGAAAAAACTAGACTTGATCAGTGAACTTACAGAGCGGTAAGCAGTGACATGTAGAATAGAGAAGACAGTGTGAGAAGACAGTCTCTAGGAGAGCTGGATCTTCACTGTGTGAATGGCAAAATCTGGTTGCTGCGTGCTGGTGGTGACTTTCACATGTTTTGTAGACCACAGATGGACAGAAAGAATTTCAGAGTTAAGCCTGAAGCTCAGTGGTGTTTGGGCAAGTCATATTTTACTGAACTGTTTGCCCATTAGGTAATTCGCTTTCCTGATTGTTCAGAAATCCTGTCATTTCCTTGGATAACTTGGCTTTATGATAAGCTAAACCTCTAAACCCAAACCCAAAATTTTGGAGTTAGAACCAGTTTGTTTGTGAGATCAGGCTGTTAGCTCACACTTGACACCATGTTGTAATTTCAGTGGACACTCAAGGTACATAGTGTTGGCCATTTGAAAGCCAGGTGAATATCTGGGTTCCATGCATAACTTATGGAGAGAGACAAACACCTTCGGTGGATGACTCCTCAGCTAAATTCATGGGAAAAGTGTACACAGGTTGTATCAGGACAGGCCTGTTTCTGCTTTGGCTTGCAGGAGAAACTTAGAAGATATGTTTGACCTCTAGGCTACTCATTGCATGTAATAAAAAAGTAGTTATTTAGGGGTTTGCTGGGTTTAAGTAAGATTTAAGTCTTTCAGAGACTTAGCAAACCTTTTTTCTAAAGCAGGTACCTTTTGTTTATAAATAGGCTACTGGGAAACAAGAACTAAAACGTTCCATAGTAAAGAACTTTCTTTTGAAGAACAATGCATCTGGAACGTTAAAGTAACTGTGTAAATCTTCATCTTGAAAAGCAGTTTTCTTTAAACACGCTAAATATCTTCCAGATCTGTGTCTAATAAGTAATCTTATATTCTAGAGTTCGAGCACAATGCGACTGTTGTTTCTTATACTGGCATCGAGCAGTCTTTCCAATCTATTTAGATGATGTGTATGAAAATGCAGTTGATTCTGCTAGACTACATGTAAGTAATAATGTTAGCAACTTAGTTTAACAAGTCACTGTTGTGGGAGAGATTCACATGAAGAGATGGTAAAGCTTAGACTGAAGCTCTTAAAGGAAAAGCTCAAAAAACCCAAACAAACCCAGGCTACTACTGAGGCAGAAACTTCTCAGTTGGAAGGTTATAGACGCAATCTTTGTTCTAAATCTGAGTGCATCTGTTACATTGCTCTAAAAATCATGAGTTGCCACTGTTAGCTCTGGGTCTCTGTTTTGTCTGTCTGTCTCTTTGTTCCTCTCTTCATTCTAATTTGAAATGAAGAGTTTTTGCCAGACTTGAAAACACCTTTGTCCCTCTTTGTGGTTACACATTTCTAAAGCACATATTACTGTGTTCAGTGATACTGTGTGAGATAGTTGTCCTGTAGCTTTTTCCACCCCGGTTCCTCTTCCCCTCATTGAAATAGTATATATTTGCTTTGTCATGATAATTCTGATAAAAATCAATCAGCTGTTTTAGGGCTGTACATGCCATGGTCAGTTACAGTACTGAAATTAATATAGTGCAAATAATTTCTGATGAAATAGCTAATAATTATGATTTTCCAGTCAACGGATCAGTAGCAACTGAATATTTCAGATGTACAATTAAGGACAGGAAATTTGAGTAGGGTTTTTGCCGTCCATTTTTAATAAAAATGGGAAGACTGATGATTTTGATTTTTGTTAGCTTTGAATACTTTTTGAGATGCTGGTGATGTCTGTCAGCCTGTTAAGCATGATATGTTTTTTCAGTATATGTTTAGTGCCCTGCGGGACTGTGTACCTGCTATGATGCATGCAAGACACCTGGAATCTTATGAGGTGCTTCTGGAATGCTATGACAAGGAGATCATGGAAGTGCTCAATGAGGTAATTTGTTGTGAGTGGAAATTAAAGACACCACTATGTTTGGAATAATCTTTGCAAGCTAGCATCTGTTGTACCAAACCTGATACGATCTATAAAAATAGCACAGAGAACTTGAGATTGGTGTGAAGTATTTTAATAGATAAGAAGAGATCAGTTTGACTGATGATTTTGGTTATTTAAGACTGTAGTTAATGCTAATGGTGTCTCTGTTGGGTGGGAACATGGAAATACCACTCTCTAAATCACAAAGGTTATCAAAACCTCAGTTACAGATTTGACTACACAGACAAGAGTCGTGCCTTTTGTCAGATTAGCATCTGCTTGAATGAATACCTAAAATAAGCGCTACTGTTCTTAGTATGTATGGCTTTTAGTAGTCAAGAGTCTGCAAATGTAGATGGCCTCTTGAGTGAATTATTATCTAGAACTATGAAGGAGGTTTGACAGGGAGAAAATGCAAATTTGGATTTTGCAAGTCCTAGTTTTTAACCTTTGAACCACTCTTTTTATTTGACTAATTCAAAACCAAACATTACATATTCTTCAGTTAATCAGGCCAAATTGCTAATTGCAAGACTCTTCCTCACTGAATTAGGTCTTAACTATTTAGATAGGCAGCTCTCAGCCTAGTTCCCCTTAAGATGAGAAGTGAGAGTAACTCAAGCTTAAAATGTGTTAAACTCCTATGTGGAGATTTTAGTCATGTAAACAATGGCATTAGGTAGTTAAACCTATGCATTTTCTGAGCTGTGTAGCTTTTTCTTGCTATAGTGTACTAGAACAAGAACACAGGAAATAAATATCCTTCTGGTTCCCAAGTATTGATTCACTTTGACTTGTGTGGCTCTGCCAAAAGCAAAGTTGTCTTCACTAGTTTAATCAGTCTTTTACGTGTCTGTGGAGAGACGTGTTGATTCTGCTAACAGAGCATTGTGAGTGGACACTGAACGTGACTTTTTTGTTGTTGCTGTTTTTGTTTTGTTTTGGGGTTTTTTTGTTTCATTTTTTTAAATTTTCTTAATAGCACTTGCTGGACAAATTGTGTAAAGAGATAGAGAAGGACCTACGCTTATCAGTTCATACGCACCTAAAGCTGGATGACAGAAACCCCTTCAGAGTTGGCATGAAGGATCTGGCTCACTTCTTCTTTCTGAACCCCATACGTTTTTTCAATCGATTCATTGACATAAAAGGTGAGGAGTTACATGTTTTCTTGATTCTATTATTTTCATCTCTGTTACACTTTGGCTTAGTATATATTTTCACTTTTTTCCACACTTCCCTAAGTAAATAGGGAATATTATTTTAATTCATCCTTTTATGTGTTTACAGCACACGTAACTCACTATTTGGACAAGACTTTCTACAACTTAACAACCGTAGCTCTTCATGACTGGGCCACCTACAGTGAAATGAGAAACCTGGCAACTCAGCGCTATGGTTTAAGTATGACTGAGGCACATCTTCCCAGCCAGACTCTGGAACAGGTACTGTGCCCAGAGTATTATTTGTTCCATTCCACTGTCATACTAGCCAGCTAGTCAAAGGACTGAGTGATTGAAGTTAAAGTACCCAAGAGCAGAGAACTGTTTGGAAAAAGTGACTTTTGATTTCTGCTTGACTTGTGAGACAGGATCTTAACCTCCTTTTGGAGATCACACTGATATCAGTTAATTTCTTGTTGGACTTGTATCATTCATTTTTTTAACATAAGATTTAATGAAATGACTCAAGTATGCAAAGTCAAAGAATGTTTTCTTGAAAATTCAGTGTCAGCAATTTGGCAAGCAGTGCATCTGGAATACAACTCTCACAATCTGGAATAACTTTTGAATGGTATGGCTTTTCCTTGGTTTATTGTTTGTTTCTCAGCGAATTCTCCACAGTGATCATTGAGAGAAACTATTTCACAGGCTGGACATTGAAGCTGTTTGGGACATCTGTGCTGAGATTAATAGGAGAGTGACTTAGAGCTTACTCAAAACTGCTAAATGTGGTTGCATACAGAATAAAGTTGCAGTGTCATCAAGTTAATAGTGAACATATTCACTTTTATAGGGTCTACAAATAGCATATTTCTGAAGACTTTCCTTTAAGAGTTTTAGTACCATGGACATTTTGGCAGTTAGCTTCATTCCCTCCCTGGGATTAGCACATTGGTGAAAGCTTGTAGAAATACAGCCCCTTTTTTGCTAATGTTCATGGTGGCTGTGTCTTCCTAAGTGGAAGGAGAGAGTAGAACTAAGAACTCTTGGCTGCTTTATAGTACGAAAGTGCTGTAGATCAGTTTCTGGTTCCAGTTTTGGGTTTCTATTGACAATATTTGGTCAGCACATTGTTTAAAGAATGAAATGATTTCACAAAATTGGTTTCGGAACATTCATTCTGGTATAAGCTTTACTTTGAAACAAAGACATCTCACACTCCACAACCCTCCAGCCCCAGCAAAATTGTGATAAAAAATCCATGGCACAACTGGAAATAAGGTATATAAATTAAATCCTCTCTATGGACATTGACAAAGAAGGGACACTTTCAAGCAAAATAATTGTAAAATTTATATTGTAAATAGCAAAGCTTCAGTCTTCTAGACAGATTGGGCAAAACAATATAAAAATGTAGCTAGTTGCTTATGTCTCTGTAGGCACCCATATGTCTGTAGAAATCTCTAAGGCAAGATTCCATTTTTTTGAATCTGAGAGCAGCAAAATTAAAATTTTTGTTTGTTTGTTTTTTTAATTGGCCTTGTGGAATAGACTGAGGGATTCCTTACTTTCTGAGGAAGCTGGAAAGAAACAGTCAGGGGTGTAAATGCTAAAATATGGGCTGAGCTGCTTTTTTTTCTCCTCTAAACATTATCTTACAGACACTGAACAAAAATTAGGAGATTCTGAATTTTGCAAAGGAAAACTTTGCTTTCTAAAACACTTGCAAGTAACTGCAGAGATAGTATTTCTACACCTTAGTGATTAGACATGCCAGTAGTTCTTCAGGAATTTTATTATAGTAATTCTCAATAACTTATATTGTTTCAGGGTCTGGATGTTTTGGAAATCATGAGAAATATCCATGTTTTTGTATCCCGCTACCTCTACAATCTGAATAATCAGGTAGGGTATATCCTGTACTTTTCCCAGCATTTGTCTTCAATTTGAAGGGATTGAGAAATGCAGAGTAGTATACACATAAGAAAAACCCAGGCTGAACATACAAGCTGTAAAATAGCTATTGCTGCTCTGGAAAAACATCTCTGGGGATACTGTAGCTTGGTCTTTCTTGGACAATGTTGTGTAAACGTGTTTTGGATGTGATGTGCCAGTAGGATCACTCCATGTCAATTTTCCAGTGAATCTAGAAGGCAGCAAGGATAATTGGCTGCTCTATAAGGACATACTAAGTATGTGATTTTTCAACTTACAAAGTGGGTGTCTGAAAATGGATTATTGGAGAGATGAAGCAGTGAATGACAGGGAGAAACAGCATTAGGGAACAGACCTTTGGGGATTCTCACAATGTGAGAGTGAGGGGCCCACTACAAAAATGAGCAGCTTCCTTAAAGAAAAGGAAATACTTTTTCTCACAGCACATAATTCAGTAGTGGAACTTGATACCATGGTAAATAGTTGGGCCAGAAGTACAAAAAGGTGCCAAAAGAATTTAGACCACTTAATGTACAACATTGTCTCAATAAATATGGGAGTCTGAGTGGAACATCTGCCTTGGAATTGTTGAATCACAGCTTTGTAGAAATGAAAAGAACCTACCAGATAAAGTTTGTGTGCTGTATTTCCTCAGTTCTTTCCCTAATGACCAGTTATCAGCTGCTTTCAGAAACAGGGTATGTGCTACTTGATTGATAATTTGTCATGCAACCAATTTTGAGTAATTAACTTTATTTTTCCCTCCTTGCCTCTCAGATCTTCATTGAAAGAACAAGTAATAACAAACACTTGAACACCATCAATATCCGACACATTGCTAATTCAATTCGAACTCATGGAACAGGAATCATGAACACAACAGTGAGTATCTTGTGCACTGTTGTTGGATTATTTTATTTTAATTGTGAACAAAAACCTCCAAAATCATGCATCTTGTAATAGTTTATTTTGTTATGCAGTTTTAATAATGCAATAATCTCAATACAGTGCCAAAGGTATTTTCAGGTGCTTTCCAGTCTGCTGTTTAACTTTTACCTCTTTGCTGTTTTCTTTTTTCTGTTCTTCCAGCCCTATTTAAAAAAAAAAAAAAGGAACTTGCTGACATACTGAACCCACTCTCAAGTAATTACTTTTAAAGTGGAAATTATTAGAAAAATAAAGTTAATGATTTCTTGCACTATTCTTCTGAGAGTGGGGACTTCAGTTTCTCAAATAAATGCTGTTAATTCGCTTTTTCTGGTGATGTGGATTTACTCACTTCTTATTGTGAGTAAAGTTATTTATGCAGATGTGAGAAGTATTGAGATATGTAGTGTAGAAATGTACTTCTGCCTCATGGAAAAGTGTTTTAGAAAACTGAGCAAGTGAAAAAGGTGTGTCAGGAGGTTATGCAGGTTCTATGACTTGACTGAGGCAGTTGAGCTTGTCTGCCCATTTCAACTTGAAATGTTTGTGTTGCTTCAAAAGGCCAGTTACAGGATATTCCAGACAAACTATTGGCTGTAAAGGGTGTGTCATTGACTGAAATAGTGAACTTGTCCCTTCATCACTCTGACTTTCCTGAAAGAGAGTGGTTCTTCCAGGAGCATGATTTTCTTTATTCTTTTAAACCAGTGAAATTAAAAAAATAAGTTGAGAACTTATAATACAAGTTACTCAGGCATCTTCTGAAAACTGTGATGTGTTACTTTGCTAACTTTCTTTATTTGATCGGTTTTTTTCTTGTCCTCTAGGTGAACTTCACTTACCAATTTTTGAGGAAAAAGTTTTATATTTTTAGCCAGTTCATGTATGATGAACATATCAAATCCAGACTTATCAAAGACATCAGATTCTTCAGGGAAATCAAGGATCAAAATGATCACAAGGTATAGCAGTTTTTGAAGGCTTGAGAGTAACTTTGCTAAAAGAAGCACTACTTTTGTGTGACTGGAGGTGCACCAAACCATAACACTCCTATTATTTAAATGTGTATCTCTGTGCAAAGTGAGAGTTTTTGTCCTAGCAAAGTGCAGTTTATGGATGTCCATATTCAAGGATGGCTTTGTTTCATTCTGTCTACTCGGTAAATATGAGGTTGGCTGAAGTCATTCTCTCAGGGACCTGAAAAGCATGATTTGATGGAGTAGTAATCTGTTGGAGGTTCTAAATTTCTGGTCCAAATCATGCTTAACAGTTGTCAGTTTTGAATAGTAAGCTTTTTTAAATTGAATCCAAAATGATGTGAGCATGTAGCAGTCATTCCAGTATGTCAGGATTTGGGGATGAGGCTCTGATTTTCCCTGCTAGAAAACTGATGTCTCAAAAATGTGAGAGGCAACGTATTTAGTAAAATGGACTGCTAACTTTTTTGTATGTCAAGTGCTTATTTCTTCTACAAATGCTTTCTCATTCTCAGTAACATTTCTATTTCACTTCTCAACTTGCAGAAGTGACTCAGCCAAATGACTTTTGTGAATTAATACACACAAGGAGGTGTATAATTTAGATGTGAAGACTACATTGGAAATAGAATTGTATTGATACAATGACTAAATTTTTTTTCCTAAGGATAGGTAATTATTCTTACAAATTATTCCAAAATATTTTTCTAGTATCCCTTTGAAAGAGCAGATAAATTCAACCGTGGCATCAGAAAACTTGGAATAACTCCGGATGGCCAGAGCTATCTTGACCAGTTCAGACAACTCATAAGTCAAATTGGTATGAAGTGCTGCTTAAGATGTTATAAATGTTATTAAGTGGAAGAGATCCTCATCACCTGGTAACTGAACTTTTAGCTCAGCTGAACCTGGATTTAATTTCAGTCAGATGGAAAGTAGTTCACTTGCAGCCCATGCTAAATAAATGCTCTCATCTAATTACACAGAAATGGCCTTTGCATGCCTTAATACAAAATACAGTTACAGCTTGCATAGATTCCTGTTCCCTTTTCCATTCTTTTCTTTATGTTATTGGAACTGACTGTTGTCCATATTGAATGTATTTCCTAGTATAAACATAGAACTGTTAAGTTGATGTGTTTCAAAAAATGGCCATATACTGAGCTTAAATACTATTTCAGAGCTTATAGGAGCTAGGAAAAATGTGTGTATTTAAGTAATTACAAATTGCTTCTTTGTTTTTTCTTATTTTTAAAGGCAATGCTATGGGCTATGTACGAATGATAAGATCTGGTGGACTTCACTGCTGTAGTAGTGCAATTAGGTACTTCCACAAATATTTCGTTTTTCTGTTTATTCCTCTGCATTCCTTTGCTCCCTATTCTTGTTGATATTTCCTATACTCTTATCCATCCCAAATAAATTTTGAAAAGGTCTATTTATATTTCTTCATTGAAGTGAAATTATGAGACGGTGCTGGAATTCAGAACTGTACAATCATTGCCATAGACCACTAAAAGTAAAACAAATTCTATGGGAAGACACTGCAAAAAAGTTAATAGAACCTACATGTAAGACTTTAGTCCTTAATTAAGTCAGCAATTTCTGATGTTAATCACTTGAAGGGTGTATTAAGGAAAAATAATACAAGCCTTGAGGAACTTAGAAAGGGTATTTCTTGGATGCTTTTTGTCTGTATAGATATTGACTGTGTTTATAGAAGGTCATCAAAACAGTGTCTTTTACATAGTAAGAAATAGTTATTTTTCTGGCAAATAACAGTAAACTTAGAGTTACTAAGGGCATCAAAAGATAGAGGGAGGAGATGGTAGCCCAGTTAGAGCAGAAGTGCCAATAATGGCGTATATGTGTTTAGAAGTGAGATTAATAGTGCCTGGATGAAAATGGTACAGCAGATATGATACAACTTGAAAGTAAGTAGTTTAGGCCCAGAAGATTAAATTAACTAACTTATAAATTAGTGTAGATATGTCAGTGAACATAGAAAGTTGAGCATAATCCTAACAAACAGTAAGTTTTCAGGTTTGTTCCTGATCTGGAAGATATTGTTAATTTTGAAGAGCTGGTGAAAGAAGAAGGGCTCTCAGAAGAAACGCAAAAAGCAGCAAGGTACACTTACATCATACCTTTGAGGTCTGGGGCAGGGATGGGATGAGAGAATTGTAACTTTATATTTATAAATGCAGCTATTAGTTTCATTTGTGTGTGTGTGTGTGTGTGTGTTAAAAGTTCAGCTGCCTTTATGCAAAAATATTTCCTTTGAAGCAGAGAAAACAGAAGCAGTGGTTTTGAAAATGTGAAATGGCATTGATACTAATAGACTGTTAGAACCTGGTTTCTTGATGAAATCCTCATTGTTCAAAGGCTAACAAGCTTTCCTCCCCATGTGTCTGACTTCTACTTCTAGAATTTTTAAGGCCTCAGGTAAAAAAGATGCAAATATTCTATTCATAGACCTTTTTTGAGAAAATTAAATCAAGAAACTTGATTCAGATTGGCTATGGGGAAGAGAGGGTTGTAATCCCAAGAAGTGACTAAGCAAAGAAAGATCCAGCAGAAACCAGGTAATGCATTGTTTATCCTCTGCAGGCAGTTGGACTCTGTGCTCAGTGACCTCACTCGTAATTTTGCAGAAGGAACAGAGTACTTCAAAATGCTCGTGGATGTATTTGCTCCGGAATTCCGCAGTCCAAAGAATATGCATTTGCGGAACTTCTACATAATTGTTCCCCCACTGGTGAGTATTTGCATTGCACCAGGACTTATTTTAAAGAAATGTATCAGATCTGGTTTGTGTTTAAATATTTTGTATTAGACTGTTGACTATCATATTCTACTTTCCTCCCAGATCAGTTATTGTTTTGAGTGTGGTTTTGTTGATAAGTTGTCCAAAGCCATGTTATTGTTTATTTATGTCAATTCATGAACTAGCACTCAAAAGTAACTTAAGAAATTTCTTCCTTAACTTGAATGAAATTTGGAGAAGCCAAGTGAGTTTAAAACATGTTCTTTGGCTCCCTTATGTGTCTGCTGTTTTTCATCACCTTGGGTATCTTTAGACTCTTCTAGTGTTGTGTTCTGATGCAGTAAAACTGGGGTCCTCTCCACTGCAGTTGTACCTGCTCTTTCTAATAAGCTTTGGTTAGAAAGAGTCCAACTAAGTGGAGGTGATGCACACTTGAGTCCAGGATTCTGAGCATTTGGAAGCAGTTCAGTTTAAAGGCCAAAATTATCTAGACACGTTGATGTGTAACATCGCATTTTAGAAACTAATTCAGTAGTGTCAATGAGCCATAAACTTAAGACTGAGATGGCAGGTGTGTTATAGAAGTGAGGAAAAGTAAAGACTCATGAAAAACACTTTCGTTCTTTTTCCTTTTCTTCTGAAGATTTTTTTTTTTCCAGAAATACAGTTTCAGGAATATACCATCCATTTTAGTTTTAAAAAAGCATTTCAATGTAGTTAAAATTGAAACTATCATACATTTTCAAGACGTTAATTTGCTCACATTTCCATGTCTCAAGGGTTGTTACTGTGCATACAAACACATACCAATCACTGGACATTACTACCTGAATCTATTGTTCAACATCATTTTAACTTTATTGAAATATTTCCACTGTGGTCTAAACAGAGTGAAGTAACAACAGTAGCTTTCCAGGAACCTTGGCTATTTTAATTATTCTTTACTTGTTCATTTGTTTGCCTTTAGTGATCACCAAGAGAATGTGAAGTAATAGAATCTGACAAGAACAGTGAACATTAACATCTACCTTTGGGTTTTTTTTACTTACACATATGCAAATGTTTTCCAAAGCTTAACTTACTTTCTTCAAAAAAAAAAAAATCTAGAAAAAGGATGTTTTCATAAAAAAAATGCCTAAGGATGGGCCACACCACACAATTAGCATGGCTTTGGGCATGCCATTATATTCATAGGTAGCAGCATGTATGTGAACGCTGTGTGAAATTTGTCTCTGTGATTTCAAGACAGCTTTTCACTCTTTCAGACTGTCAATTTTGTGGAGCATTCAATCAGTTGCAAGGAGAAATTGAATAAGAAGAACAAAAGTGGAGCAGCTTTCACTGATGATGGGTTTGCCATGGGTAAGTTGCAGCACACTCATTGGCCTTTGGGTAAGCCAACATAATGGATATTTGTGAGAAAAGATTTGTTTATACTTTGTCTGTTCTCACAATTAAAAATGCCATAATTTAAATTTGATTTCTCTTGGCTTTAGCACAGTGGATTTGAGGGTTATGGTTGTGTTCAGAATCTCCTGAGCATGAATAGCTGTGTATGGGAACAGACAGTGTTATCATATATTGGTGATTGCAAATTTCTTTCAAAGCTTGTCGATCTTGGCCAGATGAGAAGGAATGCAAGTATTCAGAGTTGTGAGGGTTTAAAAAATTGAAGCTTATTCTTTTTTGTGATTTTTTTCCTGATAGATTAATTTAAATTAAATTAATTGCAATTTAAATTAAATTTGTGTGGGAATTGTCAGCTTAGGGTGATCCATTAAAGATGTTCACAAAACATTTTGGTTGACTTTGGTACATGGTTTGTTCATGACTTAGGTGTGGCTTACATTCTGAAGCTTTTGGATCAATACCAGGAGTTTGATTCTCTGCACTGGTTCCAGTCTGTTAGAGAGAAGTATGTGAAGGAAATAAGAGCAGTAGCAAAGCAACAGAACGTGCAGTCCACTAATCAAGATGAAAAACTACTACAAACCATGAACCTTACCCACAAGCGACTGGAAGTTTGTTTACAGGTACAGCATTGGCCTGGTTACCTGTTCTGGTAACAGTATCTGTTCTGTGTTTAGTTCAACACTTACTTGTCACAAATCAGGTATCTGTTTTCTAATGGAGCTTTATCAAGAGCAAACCCCAAAGTATTGTCTACAGCAACGATGCAAAAAGAATATAAACACTTGAGGTGTGTGATCCGAAGGGGATGTCATCAGTGTTTGTGATATTTGAGTGGAGCAGGAAGACCTGATTGATTGGAATTCTTTGTCCCATGGAGTTTGAAATACAATGCAGCTGAATTCTCAATGCCTAAATAGGAGAGAAGAACCTTCCGGTTAAATTTCTTATAAAAAGATTGTACATAACCCTCAGAGTTGCCTGTGTGTTAATTCTGAGCTGCTACGTTGAATGATGCATTAGCTGTCAAACAGAGGAAAGATGCATTTGAATTCTGAAGCATAGCAGCTTGGGTTTCCTCTGTGGTGTGGTGCTTTCTCTCTCTTGCTTTGAGAAGGCTGTAGGACAAATCTGTAGTTGGCAATTCATGCAGCCCATGATTGCATTCTTTAAAAGTGTATCTGCTGTTGAAATAGATAAAGCCCTGTCTGTATGTTCTCATGATTCCCAGGGGTGTGCACTATGTTTAGTCCTCTGTTAAAAAACCCACATGTCTGAACCTTGTTCATAAACTGATCAAGGTTGTGGTTGTTTAAATTACTGGCTTGCATGATTTTCCATGGGCAAGTTGCTGCGAGTTCTCACTGCTGCCACAAACCTCATTTTCAGCCTCAGTAGATTAGTGACAAATTTATTGCAGTAATGCTATTTTGATTAAGTTGCCCTTTAAAGGAAAGGCTGACGTTTGCTTTGTGAAATGCATGTGAATAAGGTATGAAAGAAGAAAGGTTTTTCAGGAGCATTTCAGGATTTAGATACTGAAATCTAGTTGCCTCAGATGCTCCTGGAAAATCCCATTGGTATCTGTCTACAAATTCATTCCTGCAGTATGCTGATGCTTCTCTTCTTTATCTTCTCCCTTAGGAATTTGAACTCCTTTATTTCTCACTAAGTAGTGCAAGAATCTTTTTCAGAGCAGATAAAACTGCAGCAGAAGAAACCCAGGAAAAGAAAGAAAAAGAAGGTGAGCAAATGCTACACGTAGAACATTTTGCCTCATGGGAGTGTGGGCCTTAGTAGGGAAGGTGCTTTTTTTCCTCTTTTCCATAGCTGCTTTCTTGCTAGTAGGTTAATTCAGTATTCTAGGAGGGGGTTTATGGGGTCAAGAGTGATTGGGAAATCAACAATAGCACACAAAGGCCTTCTTTGGAACAGATGAATTTCAGACTGGTCTTCTGGGATGTGGAAAAAAAAAGCAACACCACAAAAATCCCAAAAAATCTGGGACATGGAGAATTGCATACTTGCAGTAATATTACATTCAGCAACTTCAGCATCATAGTTACCCTCTCAATTGGATGTTGACAATGTCAGCCTTTTCTGTGCAACTCCAGCTCCTGTGAAATAAAGTGGTATTTCACATGCTGTTTACCAGCTGTT
This sequence comes from Myrmophylax atrothorax, assembly GCA_026770055.1. Taxonomy (NCBI): domain Eukaryota; kingdom Metazoa; phylum Chordata; class Aves; order Passeriformes; family Thamnophilidae; genus Myrmophylax; species Myrmophylax atrothorax. Next base: position 54,622,041 of record JAOXXN010000265.1, on the reverse strand, counting down.
TTTCAACTTACACAGGCAAGTGATGCAGTTAGCATATGTATTGAAATGTTTATGATATGTTTTGGTCTCCCATTGAACTATATATTCAAAGGGTAGAGATCCTAATTTGTGTTACAGTCTCTCAACTAGGTAACTTGAGTCTTTTGCATTTATTATTCTCACATATATATTCTCCCTCATGAATTCTAAAATTTTTTCTTGGGTATGGGAAAATTCTTTCCAAAGAAAGGAATGCTCCTATGGATTAAGATACAGAAATGCAGTTCAATCACAAGTTACTTAGAAACTCAGACAGCAGTGTATTAGAAATTGAATTAGTTAATTTTCCACTGTAGTTCTGACAAAGGCACAAGTGACCTGTGAAATTATAGTCACTGCAGGAAATGATCAGTTTTTTTCTGCACTAGGAAAACAGTTTGCAAAGAAAGAAATCTTTCAGCCTGAATATATATTTGATCATATTCAGTGCAGTTGCTAAAATAATCATTCAACTCAAAAAAAACCCAAACCCAACCCAAACATTATGGTCAGAACAGACATGCCACTCTAGTGTCTGTAGGAGGACATTCTGTGGAACATCAGTTACTAAATTGCATTTTAGGATGAATATTCACTGTTGTGATACCTGTTCAATTCCACAAGAAACATGTTTTGTGGTGAGAAAAACTTGGAAGTGCATACCAGGGTGGAAACTTTAAAACACTGTAATATCTTTGCCTTCTACTGTGACACTTGAATTTGAACTCTGCAAAATGTGTAGGCAGGTACTTTTAGACAAGTACTGCTGAGTGCAAAACCTTTCACCCCAAATACAGATTTCTTAACAGGGCCAGGACCCTTTGTGCTCTAAGGTCAGTTTACATATGCTGACCATGGTATGCTGCATCAAGTGTTGTTATGACAACAGCATATTATATATATGCTAAGATTGTGTTTTTGTTGCTCTGAATAAAATGTGAAACATGATGCATGTCTTTATTTTTTATTTTTCTAGAAGAATCTGGTAAAGCAAGCAACGGAGATCTTTCCAACGCTACGCCTGCAGAGCCTGTTGTGAAATGACATGGCTGGTACGAGTGGTGATTACTTACTCAAATAACTCATGTTCTTGTCATCATCAGTAACACTCTGTAGGGGTAAAAGCTCTAGAGCTGATTTACTTGCTTTGTTAAACCCAAGAGAAAATGTACAGTAGTATACTAGCATCCAGTGAGGCTAGGTCTGTGTTTGTCTATATTTCTTGTAGAAACTCCTATTTTTCAGGAGTTTTATGTTATTTACAGCACTTTCTTTAGATTGAAAATAAGTATATAAAATGTTGCCCTTGGAGGTAGTTATTTTAAAGTACAGATGTGCAGGTAAAAAAACCCTTATTAATTTCTAGATGCATTCTTGCATCTCTAACGTAACATTAAAACAAAAAAACCCAAAAAACTAAACTCATAGGCTGTTGGTCCAAGATTTGAACTGGCTCATCTCTTCAATCAGAAAAAAACCCAATGCAATCAAGGTATTGTGTGTTGTGCAGTCCCACTGCATTTAATACGGTCACAGATTACACTGTAGGTTTAACAGTGTATGTTGTGAATATAAGTTAAAGCTATTACACAAAGTGGAAGTCCTTACTGCTGTTTTATTCCAAACTCCCTTATTATTACTATAGATAGTATTTGTACTGTGGGAACTTAGGATCCTGTCAGGCATTTATTTCCCCTTGCTGTTTTTACCCCCTTATCAAAGAGTGGGAAAACCAGAAAAGTTAACATGACAAATTACTTCTCATTTCATACCGAAGGTCTGATTTGCAGCCACAGAAGTAAGGAAATCCAGAGCCAAGACAGAACCACAATCAGCTCTTCCTTTTATGACCAGACACTGTGATGGGTGTCTGTAACTATTAAGTGATCTTACAGTTCATGAATATGTTGTGCCTAATTGCAAGTTTCAGCCTCAATTCTGTATTTCCAGCCTTTGTAGGTCTGTTGTACTGTCTGTGTTGTTCATACAGTCTTACATGCCTCTTTACTAACAATAATTGCACTGCAGGCTCAGAAGCTGCTGAACACTGTGAGAAC
>JAOXXN010000265.1:54545716-54556415 GCA_026770055.1 Myrmophylax atrothorax | reverse complement strand
GAATATAGTCAGCATGTTTCTGTGTTTTAAGATATGGGGATATATAGAACTGTGGTTTTAGGTGTGTAAGCATTTATAGGACCAGGCTTTAGGAGATAAAATGTGAGCATCCTACTTACTGGTGTGAGATAATCTGTCATGTTTCAAAAGAGCATCGAGATAACTTAGAAAAAAATTAATTACTAGTGCAGTCTTCAACAAAGTGAAGGGGTCAGTCCTGGGGCCATTACTCTCAGAACTCAGAACTTTCACAGAATATTCTGAGTTGGAAGGGACCCACAAGGATCATCAAAGTCCAGCACTGAAGTGACTTGCCCATACAGGGATTTATGGGCCTTTGTGTTATATAGCACCATGCTCTAGCCAACAGAGCTCTAATCTCAGGGTACTCACTCAGATTAAGATTAGTGGAGCCAGCCAAACTGCCTCTGTCAGTAACAGCATGGTTGAACCTACTCATCAGGCATGAAAAACACAGATCTGCTAATCAGGAACAGCCCAAAATCAGTCATTCTAATATTTCACAGCAGATTTTTATGAAGGAAGTAAAATACCAGAAAAATTATTTTTGTTTCATAGAAATGAACAAAGCAGATGTATCTTAACTAATAATATAGATTCACAAAAGGTTTTATTTTCCCCCTTTTTACTTTCATCAGCTAAAGATTAAAAGTTTCTCTTAAAGCAACCACATTATTTTTTGCCATGAGGTTTCAGTCATACTGATTCTGATTCAGAAAAGCATTTAAGTGTGTCCTTACTTACAGCACGCTTTTTGATACAGAATCTACTCAAGAGATTTCTCATTTCTTGACTGTGACTCATTGCCAAGGCATCACCATCTCCTGGAGTGAGCAGCCAGGTGAAAGGAGGCTGGGCTGGATCCTGCTCTGAGTGCTCCTGGGTGACAGCAGGGAAGGTGCTTTGCCCTCTGGTCCTGGAGTTTCTCCACCAGTAGGATAGGGATGATGATACGATCTTCCTATGCAGAGTTCTGTGAGACTGAGGTCTGTGTGGTGGCAACAAGGACATATAGTCTGAGAACATATCTCCTTTGTGTGCTCCAAGCCAGAATCTGTCAGCCAGCTTCAGCCTGTGCTCCTGCCTCACTAATAAGGAAAAGTACCTCACTGCTAACTGGAAGAACTTAGATGTAGCAAGGGTAAAGTATGTGCCGCAAAGTATTGCAATGCCTTGGAAGTATTGCAGTACTCGGAGCGTGGCTAAGTCCGAAGGATGATTATTAACACTAGGAAGAAAAGGACACAGCAATTCAAGCCTGTTTCAAAATATTGTGAGGAAATCCATCAAATACAAGTGACAGGCCCTTGTTCCCAATAAACAGTGAGAATCTGAGGAGCAGTTGTCTGTCACTTGTGCAAAGTTTAGTGAATCATTTCTGGTGGGACTACTGAGGATGGCTAGAAAAAGTCTGTGTAATGGTCAGCACAAACAGAGCCATAAAAGGTGAGGCAAGAAAAATGTGGATTGAATGAATTAACATGAATGCCTGTCTTTTTATATTTAAAATATCATGTGAGAAATGGCAGCTTCTTTTACCATCAGGTGGACATAGGACTGATGGCTGTAAAAGCTGACAGTTCAACCAAGCATGTTTTTCAGACTTTGGGTGACAGGAAGCCTCTTGGGACAGACAAAACCCTACCAAAAGAAACACTTACTCAGCTGAAAATAGAATGCTGTTATGTGGATTTGCTGTTAAATCTAGCTACAGGACTCCACCTACGCTACCAGCTGAAAGCCATGCTCTCGGTTCCTCTGCAGAAGATGCCAACAACATCTGAGGGAAGAGGCAGCGACACAGCAGCAGATCAGCACAAAGCACATTGGACTGTTAAGTTCCTTTTGCTGTCTATTCCTGGTGCAGAAAAGCTTATCCTAGCTTGCTTTCCCTGAAGGACTGCTGAACTCCTGTATTTCATACCCTTTCTGTGAGTCCAGGAGATGTGGCAATGGGAGCACTGCCAAAACCAAAGTTTCTTCTTTCCACTCTCATTTCCGTGTGGTTGAGTGTTGCCATTGTAGCTCTGCTCCCCAGAGCCACCTGTGTTCACCCAGCCTGGGCACAGAAGCAGCAACTGCTGCAGTGGCTCAGTACTCATTTGAACATGTGAAATTAGTGGGCACCTTTCAAGAGGGGGCCCTGAGCCACAGTGTGTGAAGGGAAGAGGTGTATGAATATGTCTAATAAATAAACTGGAGCAGCACTCTTTCCCATGTTGCTTGGAAAGGAGTCCCTGAAAGGTGTGGAAAAAGGCTTCTTCCTGAAGTGCCATCACCAGAACTTTTCTTTCTTTTCCCTCTCACACTTCCAGATTCCTTCTGTCTCTGCTCACTTCCTTTTTCCTGGCAGGACCACAACAGTTTGCACCCAATCATTACCAAGCCCAGGAGCTGTGGTCTGTACAATCTCAGATCATTTTTGTTGTTGTGTATTTGAAGGAAAAGGTATTGCAAAATTAGACTTTGACTTATAGCTATTAAGAGGAAAGGAAGAGAGTAAAATGTTTAAAAAACCCTCCTATCTGCTTAATCATAGACCTGAATAATTTGTTTTGGTGAGAGAATGACAGTAATAGTCAGTGATGCCCCATTACCAAACATTTCTGGAACAGAAGAAAAAGCCCTCTTGCCTAGTAGAAATTTTTTTAAACATTAATTTCCTGTTGGACAATATTGATTATTATTCTTACAACTCCATTTTAGAGGCTTCAAACTGTGCATGAGGTTGCAGGGCTTTTAAAAGATTCTTTTCTCTGGACAGTAGTTAATCTGGATTATAGAAAATGTTTCCAGTTGTGTGAGAAAATCAATCCTGTGACACATTCAGTTGCTTCAACAGAAATGATTGTGATCTTTTGGCACTCAAAGTCCCTTTCTTAAAGTAATGTTTGGTTATTGTGTTTATTTTCCTAAAAATACATCCTTATTTCTACCCAGTGATATACACAGGCTTTCCATTTTCTTCAAGAGAAATTGGCCCACACTAGGACAGAGCAGCTTCACAATATTCAAGGAAAATTGTCTCTGCATTCTTCCGGCTGTGTGCATGAGGGTTTTAAGGTGACTCTCGGAGTCACAGGAGATGGAAAATGGCTTCTGAAATGGCAGTAGCTCTTCCAGGGAGGGATGGCAGGAAGGCCAGGGAATGAAGACTTTATTGCTAAGTCTCTCTTGAGTGGTAAAATGTAGATAAAGACAGCAAATGAGAAGGCTCAGTGCTATGCCCTGGATATCATTTAACAAAATTGCAGCATGATTAGATTTATCCCAAAACTCTACTATTAAAAGGACCTGTGCACCCTTATTCATTGTGCTGATGCAGAAAGGATGGTTGGTAATGTTCTGCCACTTAGAAAGAAGGTAGATGTAAGAAAATTTCCAACTTGTAGCAGTATTTTTAAGGTGTTTGCTACCCTTGCAAAAGAGAGCTGAGTGAGTTTTAAGGGTATTTTTCTTGCATTTAAGACTTCATCTTGCTACAAACTAAAATCGCTTCAGACTAAAATCCCATTGACTTCTTGGGCCCATAAGGGCATACAGCCCCAAGGATTTGACAGTAGGCACATCAACCTTTTAGAATAAATAAATTACAGTAAGAAAGTCATATACTATTGTTCAAGGTCATAGTTCAGAAATGCCTTTTCAGGCTACAGTATGGATTTAGCCCTAATGCTAGGTAAAGGCCAGCTCTCCGATCAGAAATGCATGGATCAGCTCGGGATGAGGGAGTATCTTTGCTTTGCTCCTACAGTCCAGGCAATTAGTCCTTCAATGGGAATATTCGAGTGAGGATATCTGGATGAAGAGCCTGTGCATTTCCGCAGCAGAGCCCTCCTTGGATCATGGTGCAACTTTGCTCTTTGCAGCCTTCCCTGAGGCACCACTGTGGCCATATTTCATGGCTCCCTGAGCTGCTGCAGTGCATGATTCCTTCTTGGGCAGTTGTCACAATTGCCCTCAGCAGTAGGGAAGGTGTGAAGCATGTCTGGGGACTTGAAGGGCACTCAAGTTATCTTGCATCTATTTTTATTACTAGGTTGGTAGGTTACAGATCAAGCTAAAGTGCAGCTGCTGCTCCACCCATCCCCAGCCATGCAAGCAGAGCTCAAAATCCAAATATTTAATCAAAGGTGGATGAGTGATTTGTGTGGAGACTGATAATGGTGCACAGACAGACTGCAGCACAGGCACTATACCCTGAGGGAGTAAGAATAAATTTTCTATATTTTCCATACTACATTTACCTTCACATCAATGCTGATTACTTTACCCCCTGCTCTGGTTCAGCTACATTGGATAGTATTTCAGTGGTGGGAATCCAACCTCTGTAACTCCCTATGGATCTACAGACTGACTCATGATTTTACTCTAAAGATAAAAGAGAGGTAATTTCCCATTTATAAGGGATTAATAGCAGTCATTTGGATTGCAAGCAACAGAATTCAGAAATTGCAGTACCTTGTTTTATAGAGAGACCCTGTAGCAGCTCTTGGGGCAGCTGCTGTGAAAGTGTCTCTCTCTTCATCCTAACTCCAATTCCAGCAGGGACACCCAGTCCCTCCCAGTCCTCTTTTGCGGGAATAGCATGCTGGGCTTGTTTCTGTTCAGTGTGAAGCAGTGTGAGGACTCATTCAGGAAAAGTGTTAATTTACCTCTTTCAGCTCCCAAATCTACTTTCAGGCATCACTGGTAGGGGTCATGAAAAGTAAGCTGCATTTATTCTCAATCCTTTCTTTCTTCTGTACATTAGATTGGAAAATTGACACTCTTTCTGTCCATATGTGAGTACTTTATTGAATGGGAGATGACCTGAATTAAACTGGGGTCAGTAATAATCCCCTTCTTCCCTTACTCCTGAATCTACCCAGATGGTCACAGAGCACTCAAAAGAAACAATCTGCTAATGTGCTTTGTATCTTTTGATGTTGCAGAGCAGAAGAATCTGTATCAGATGATGACAAAAGGAGGTAGGTACTCACCTGAAGCTGGGCTTTATTTGCAATAGGCTGCAGTAAGTGTTGCCAACTTATGTACATCCTTCCTTCCTTCCTAATTCCCACCAACACAAAGCAGAGAAAAAAATAAAAGAGAGGAGGAAATCTCACATAGAGCCTGTTATTGGTGAGTCCACCCACCCTGTTGCTGAGATGGGGAGATGGGAACTTTGTGGCAGAAAGAGCACATTATCTCACAGCTGTAGGTGATGTGCTGAATAAGGGCCAGTGGCTTCTGCCTTCACACCAACTCTGTCACAGAAGATGCCATTAGCACTTGTGGGAGAGCTCTGCAGGGCTGGAAGTTGAAGAAAGTATGAGTCTATCATCAAACAAATTAGAAATCAACTTAGAGCCCCAGGAGCTGAAGCAGGTGTGATTAATTTGGCCCCTAATGGGGCAGAGCAGTGTAGTGGGAGTCTCTGCAAGTAACTCCAGACACAGCAGAGGCTCTTAAGCAGTCATTTATTTACCTCCATGCATCACTCAGTCCCTGCTTTTTATGCAGACTTCAGAGCCAGACAGTATGCTCAGTAAGGCTATGAAGGGGAGAGGCTTGGGCTATGAAAGTATTTAACACCCTTGGGCTTCCTCCTACTAACAGTTTTCTCCAAGTGTGACCCTAGGCAGGTGGCAGCTGGTCCTACTTATTAATGAAGTCAAAATGCTGTTTAATTGGTGTGTGTTGTTTGAAGTGAGTGCTTTGGTGGTCCCAGTGTCAGACACTGGTATGAGATTAGCACTGTCCTCAGTTGAATATATTCAGTATCTAGAAGAAGCTGGGCATGTGGGGTTTATTGTCACAAGACAGTTGGGATTTAATGATAAGTATCAGGAACTTGAGTGAAAAAATAGCTCCTTTCACAGGCTTTAGTCCCAATTAAGAGTAAGAGGTGGCCTCAAGGTTTTTTGGTTCTTTTTGTTTTACACCATATTAGCAAGCATGTGGTACTTAATATGCACTTCTCCCATGTTCATGGGAAAGGGAGGGCTCCTCTGTGGATGCTTGTGCAGAGCTGCTCATCTCGCTGACCATCCATGGCCTTTGTGATGCTGGGGGATGATGTTGCCATTATAGGGAGAAGTGTGACAATTAAGCTCTGATGTTTCCTTATTTGTTTCTTTAAACCAGGAACTATGGTGGTGTCTATGTTGGCCTGCCATCAGATGCAGCTGCCATGGTCTCCAGTCAGACGAAAGCTGCACCGAAAGGTATTGAAAGGTTGAGTATTGCATTTCTTCTGCTTTCTGTGGTTAATATTATCTAGTATGTCCTTTAAAAATCAAGTATTATTTCAGATAGGCTGGCTAGCCTTGGAGCCTCTTAAGGCAGTGGGCCTATTTATAATTGTCAAAGTGATTGTTCCCCTTTATTTCAATTTTAACACGCTTTTGCAGAAGGATCCTGGAGCAGATGCTGACAGTAGGGTACATTGTCTTGAGAACAGCTTCTCTCACTCTGAGTGCTTTGTGAATTGAAAGAAAACAAAACCCTGTTAGGACTAGGAGGCTATGATAGATGCACTTGTAGAGCCTCAGTGCTATTTTTAGTTTTGAAGATATTTACTTGCATTGTGGTGAATTCCAGTAATAACAGTTACTAAGTGCTTCCTTTCAGGTTTATTTCTGTTCTTATGTGAAAGCCAGCAGAAACTGTTTCTTTTCCATGATGTATTTTTGAGCAGTGGGAAAAAGCTTTACCTTTATGGATACTTAATAGAAAAGTCATAAACATATGATTATGAAATAATGTAATATTCTTTTGATTTAATACAGCAAAATGCTGCTGTCCCACATGTACAGCTCGGAGTTTAGTCACTGACTGGCGCTTCTAAAATTTGCTGCAAAACAAGAAAATTAAAACCAGTAACATTATTAACCAAAATAATAGTAGCTGATTTTGGAACAGTACTATCTCTGTTGCATAGTTTTTTTTAAAAATGGTATTCTAAATTAGTGATATGTTACAATGTTTTAACCATCTTTATCTTTTGTTTTCTAATTAAGATTAGAAGGAACTAAACACATCAAGATGCAAACAGCTGGAGGTAGAGTATGTCTTAATTAACATTTTGTGCATTGTGTGCTTGGCATGTATTTGTTGAATGGGAACAAGGTAGCAATGGTCCCTGTGCTGCTCTCAGGTGAGGTACATCAGCAGTGCTTAGACCAGTATCTGTAGAGACAAACCATTTTCCAGGAATGAGCAGTTTGCAGTTAGAAAACATCTCTGTTTTGAGGAGGACTTTGATGACCAAAGCCTGTTGCTCGCTAAGTAATGTACTGGAACTTTCCTCTTGCTAGGGAAGAATCTGGGGGGGGGGGCTTCTTTTTCCACCAGATAAAATAGGGCACTGAAGATTTATAGCCTCTTCTCCTGACTTAAGAGTTTTAAAAAGCTGACTAAAAAGAAGTCGTTTATAAGTTCATTTCTGCAGAAAAGTAAAACAAGCTAAGTTTCTGTTCAGAATTTGAACTAAGTAAACATGGGTGATTTTTGATAGGGAGCTGTTTGATGTCTAGCAAGTGGGGAGCAGGAAATTATAACGCTGCCAACAATTTCCATAAGAAGCAGAGCCCTTTCCTAATTTAGGTGAAGAGACAGAAACAGTTTTAGCTGGTCCCAGTGCTGGACACAGGCCTAGTAGACCAGAACTCTCATATAGTGTCTTTAATCACACGAATAGTTAAAGTTCCACGGGCTTTTCTAGGAGCAGTCTTAAACAGGAGGACCTTCAGTTGGTCTTGACATCTAATTTCAGGAACTTGGCTGAAATGTCTCAGCTAGAAAAACCATCACCCTTGACCAGGGCAAGGCTGAAACACCTTCTTCAGGTTGCAGCTTTCCATCTATGGTTTATGAACAGAGCCTGAGTTAGTTAGGTCCTTGTCTAGGTGCTTTTAGTTAAATGCCTGAGGTTTGGTAGCATCAATCACTTGACATTTTTTGCTATTTAGAATAGTTGAAAGTGCACTTTGCCTTTGTTCATGCAAGATCAGAGCTTGGCTGCTGACTCAGGTCTTACACAGATAAGCAGCTTTAAATCTGCAAAGGGTCCTCTGAGTGCCACAAGTTTCTGCCTGTGTGTCTGCGAGTCATAGACTACAAATGTCTCATCTTCTAGTGATGACCTAGTTCTCTGGTTTATGTATAGAGTGTTCCTTTTTCACTTTACCTGAATCTGTTCCTTTTCTTTCTTTTTTTTTTTTTATCAGTCTGCTCAGACCAGTTGCCAGTGCTTTAGAGAGAGCTGTCTTTGTGCTGAAGATTTTATATTTACACAGCCTTCTGGAGAGCAAGAAAGATCAGAGCACCAAAAAATCTAAACTGTTGCAAGTTCCAACTACGGGTAAAGCTTAAAGTACAGCGTTGAATCAGTTTCCTGTGATGGTTGCATTATGGAAACCTCCTGCTGTTCTCCAGTGAAAAATGACATTAGTGAACTCATGGTGGGTGTTTCTGCACAAGAGCTAACTTTGATGATCTGCAACTTATTTCTCTGTGGCCATATTGCAGATTTCATCAGCTATCAGCTACGCTTCGTATATTTTCTCCAACAATTTTTAATAGATTTTATATAGAAAACCATCACTGCTGTCCACTCAATAGTTCCTATGGTAGGTTCCTGTAAATTAATTGTTAATTTACTTCAGAGTAATATATTTGACAGGTTTGCATCTTTTTTGGTAATATTGCAAAATTTAATATTTTTGCTGTGAAAAGAATAGGGTGAAATAAGCGTAAGATCATCAGGTTCTTTATAATTACTACTGTCACTTTTATACAGTGAGACAAATACTGGTGTTTAATTTTCACCTTTTAAAAAGATAAGCTCAAGGAGATTTATTTCAATAAGAAGAATGTACTTCATCGTAATATTTACGTCTGTTTATATTTTTCTCCAGCTATATCTCTTTTATAAAGCATTATATGTAAAAAAAACCCTAATGAACTGCATTATTATGTTATGTGTTCCATTCCCTGCAATATTATAATGACATGTCCTTGCATAAGGATTAAGTGGTGGTGTTTTCAGAGGTAGTGGGACTAAACTCCAGTGCTTCATCCTCCTGACCTTTAGAGGATTTTGGATCACTATTAGATTTTTGTATCCCTGTCTCATCCATAAGCATCTCCAGTATGGCAAATTGAAACAGAATGAGTGTTATTGTTATTACTTTAGCAAATTGTTGAGGTTTTAAAGTTCATGAAGTTAATAGCAACTATAAGTTTCTCACAGAACATAAAACAGATTGTACATTTCCATATGGCTGAACATGTATTTAAATTATTAAATTCTCTAGTAAAACTTTTTTAATGGTATATGACATGCCATGCACTTTAAGAAAACAAATAAACAAAAAAGCCAAACCACACCACATTAACATACTACTGTAGATTAATGAGCACTTTTAAAATTAAAAGAAAAAAACAAAAATCTGAACATAAAGAAGTAAACCCCTGTGAACCATGAAATTCCTGCACATTTAACTGATATCGATTGTGACCAATGAACAGCCTTTGACTATGATTTCCAGTAACTTGCAGCTTTGACTTTTAAATAGTGGTAGTTTGATGTGAGGCTTGCAAAAGTAGATATTTAAAAATATTCCTTGCTTGTCCTCTTTTAAGTATTTGTGACATTATTTATTGCTATTCTCTAGAAATCTGCTGCTTGGGTTATCAACGATTTCAGGCTTCCAGCTCCTGAAGACAAATATGCATCTCATTCTTGACCCCTTCGGCCTCAAACCAAGATGAAATAAGCTTGAAGATTAAGATGTGGTGTTAAAATATCTCAGTATGAATGAATGTCTGTTGATTTTATCTGCAGAGTCTTGTTCTTGCAAGCCAAGCTGATCAGAAATCAAGTAGCACTAAGTAATAAACATGCTGGCTTGCTTCCCACCTGCTTACCATAGCATAAGGGTATAGTTTCCACTTCACATGTTCCACAAATGGTCTAAATGGTTTGCACAGCACAAGTTTATTTAGTACAAAGCAATTAGGCCCATGCCTGACCTGATCACGATCGCCTTTCCCAAAGCAGAAAAACACCAGTTGTCTCAGGATACATCATTGTTCAGCTTGTGCTCAAAAAGCCAACAACAGATGCCAGTAATCAACCCAGCTGTTTGTCCACTTCTATCCCTCAGTTGCTAGGAAGAATCATCAAAAAGGTGGACAGGGCTGAACTCAAACATCACTTGTTTTGCTACTGACATCTGAACCCATATGTGTGGGCAGAGGAAAAAAAGAGGTGATTGCCAACGAGTAGCTCCCACCAGTTGGTGGAAGGACAGTTGCAAAGGGTACTTTTCTTGGTTTATGTCATTGCTTGTTTTTACTGCACAGAGCTACAGGGAAGCTTGGAGCACTTTGCAGAACTGGTCTTTTAATGTTCCATCCTCTGAATGTGTGGGAGGTACACTGGTTTCTTAATATTTTTGTTCCTCTGCATCATTTAGTCTCAAAAGCTTACTGATCAACTGCAAATGTTCAGCATCGTGGACTGGAGTCTCTAAAATAGATACATGTTTACTTGTGCTATGTGGGCCTGTACCCATCAAACTATGTAGGTAGGGCCATGCCCTTGTCTTCATTTTGCAGACTCTTGTCTTTTGTTTTCCCAAGGACAAGATCTAGAAACTGCTTGACAGGACACTATATTTTGTCTTGG
>JAOXXN010000265.1:54515122-54530394 GCA_026770055.1 Myrmophylax atrothorax | reverse complement strand
CAGAGCCTGCAAATATCCTGAGGCAACTGCCTCTTAAATTGTTTTTGCCACAATGCCTGGCCCAGGCCACCTCCCTGGTATCTGCACCCAGCACCCTGCTGCAGGTCTCTGGTCCCCTTCCACAAACTAGGCTGGCCCTACAAACATCACACCCCTGATGTTTTCCCTTGCAGGCCATGAAATCAGCCTCCTACTTTCAAACCACTTGATTCTCCCTGGTGTTTGTTTGCCACCTTTTTCGTCCATGTGTTCTCTATCTCCTTATGTGGTGCTTTTCCCCCAGGACACACCACCTTTCTCATTTGTACCATAGGCAAAATTTGCTGCACCTTGGGTTCTTAGCATGTGTATCAGTTTTTTCAGAAGCAATACTTTTCTTTTTTTCAGAAAGCCTGAATTTTTAAATACTAAATTGCATTAATGTCACTGGAATAAAGTGGTGCCTGTGTAATTGGTTGATTGAATATAGGCTGCTCATCATTAACAGTGGTCAAAAGCAGTATATGTATTAGTCCCAGGTAATATGTGATATGACAGATGATAGGTTTGAGCTTTAAGTATAATGCTTTTGGAATAACTGGTGTCTTCAAGGATTATCTGTGAGTTCAGTAATGAAATAATTCAAGAAAATCACATGCAAACAATTCAGACAAGTGCAATGGTGTGAAAAACAACCTCACCATGGTGTTCTCATTGAGGTACCTCTGCTGTCTTCCCAGTCAATGGCAAAAGTATGCTCTCTTCTGGAGGCTGGGAGGAGTCAGGGCTCAGGTGTTACGGTCTGGGTCTAGCTTAAATCAGGGCTCGGGTGTCAGAGGGGCAGTCCTTGAATCAAGGTCAAAAGTTATGTGTCAGATCAAAGGTCAGGCGTTTGGATCAGAGCTCACTGCTCACAGGTGAAGGATTATGTGTTGGGGCCAGTGGTCACAGGTTGGTATCAAGGGTCATGGTTTGGTGTCAAAGGTCATAGGTCAATGGCAAAGATATGGGGCAGATGCAAAGGTAACAGGTCAAGGTCAGGTGTCACTTTGGGGTTTAAGTGTCAGGAGTTGGGGTCAGGGGTCACTGATCAGTGTCAGGGGTCAGCATCAGAGATCCTGACCTCTGACTCCTGGTCAGGTGTTTGGACCAGGGGTCATGGGTTGTGGGTCGGGAACAAAGCTCAGAGATCAGGTGAAAAGTCTGGGATCAGGGGTCAGGTGTCATGGTCTAGGGCCAGGGGGGTAGGAGCTTTAACACTCATTCTGGTAGGTTATGTGTTTGCCAAAACAGTGCTTGTTTTGTACAAACCATAGGCAATCACACCCAGACCTTTCTAATTTGACCAACACTTGGAGAATTGTTTGTCTTGGAAAATGGCTCAGGAGAAAGTTAAACACCTACTGAACTACATCTGAAAGACGTCTAAACTAAAAGTGAGGGGAGAAGAACCCAGCAAGTCATCCCAGTTTCCACTTAAGTCAATGGAAAGACTCATATCCTCTTCTCTGAGAAACAGCAAGAGACCAAAGTATTTAAATATGGCCAGGGGCTCTCAGCAGAAAACATTGACTTTGGGAAAGATTTCTCTGGCATGTCACTGATATCTTTCCACTGGGATAGCCATACCATCGTACAGAGGCACCATGTGGGAGATCTGCTTACTCCTCTCTCCTTCTGTGAACATGACTTCATACTTGATGAGCCCAGAGCGTTAAAGACTCTGTTGGCACTCCACGGAATGTTTGTCCCTTGACTGTTCCTATATTATTATTCTCTTGACCTCGTGCAGACCGGGATACAGCTCTATCCTGCCTGTTTACAGTGAGACTCTGCAGCATTATGGGCTAGTGATGGGAGAGAACACTTTGGTGGTCACTGTCTCAGGAGGACAAATTCACTACCTGTTTGCAAAATGCTGCTGGAGCCAGTCTGAGAAACAAAGCTTTTAACCATCCTTCTTCACTCCATTCCCCTCTGACTAATCCAAAGACACTCACGCTTTCTCTTTGCCTCTGTCATAGCTCGAGACAAAAGACTTGGAAATTTCTGTCCCTCTGCATTTGGAAATAGTGGAAAATGCCATTTTGGAAAGGGGTTACCAAAATGTCAAACAGAGAGTCCGGTAGAACCTTTTGCCAAATCCTTGCAGGATGGCTGAAACCCAAGCTATCCCAGGGAAGCATTTTTACTGCATCTCTTCACGTCAAATAAAACACACCTCTGGGTAAGCTTGTGTTTCAGTATTTTAAATAAGAGAAGATATTATACCCTTGCTGAGGTGTCTTAGTTTAGAAGACAGCTGAGATATTTATATGGACCAGATAAGAAGGGCTTCCCCCCAGAAATCACCACAGCTTTGTAATTTAGGAGTTTTAATCAGAAAAACGTATGTGAACGTCGGATAACAGTTCCTAACTACAAATATATATATGTGTGTATATGTGTATATATATATAACCAAAACTAGGACAAAACAAACAACTACCCTGTACTCCCAAAGAAAAAAACAAAGGAACAGAACCCTTTAAATGACACTGAATTTTTTGTCTGTTCCCTTTTGATGCAATTAGATTTATGGACAGCAGGAGTCGCTGCCACGCCTCGCCTGGCAGGGAAGTGACTCAGTTTCTCTGGTGAGACAAAAGCAAAAGGTGGTCTGTGAATTGCTGACTCCTCTGAATGACTCACGTGGAGGGATGGAGGCCACAGAAAAGGATAGGTTGGATCCCTCTGGCAGGCAGTGCAGAGTCTTCTCTTTTGTCATCTTGTCAGGGACAAGAGACTAGGGACAGGGGCTGGCAGTTGTGGTGTTCTCTCCTCTGCAGACAGAAGGCTGGTTCCTCTCTCTCTCTCCCTCCAACGAGCAGCACAGAGCACCAGAGTTGAGCTGGGGTTGTGACTGGCTAAAACCAGGGCAATGCAGCTCCCTCCAAACACCTTCACCAGTCCCACAAACGGTGGGTTTTTTCACTCACCTCAGCTGGCTAAAAAGAAAGTGATGCCCCCCCGCGCTACGAGAAACCTCTCCCTCCCCCCTCAAACAATCAAGTTGGAATTCAAAGCAGTTGACTAGTCCTTTTGTTATCTAGTGGCATGAGGGTTGAGCATTAGCTCCCGAGTTCTGTGGTGGCAGGGAGAGAGAATTTCCTTAACATCCCAAACTACACTATCCACTCCAAATTCCCTTCCATGCCAATACCCCATACCGAACTTAAACTTTTCAAGTATATACAAATAGGAAAAACTACGTCAAAGTGAGAATTTTGGCAAATCCGGAAAAGGGAAAATCAGTCAGTAGCCTGGGTGGGAGAAGTGGCAATAGAAGTAGCCTAGAAATTCCCATGGGATTTGATTGAAATGAAAAATTAGACGAAACCATTTAACTGGGTCTGAGAGATGATTTCTTTCCTGACCTGTAACTTGTTCAGTTCCTCAAGTGATTCTTGTCACCTTAACCAAAAGTGATGGGAAAGGGAGCACCAGGAAAGCAGGGGCTGTGCCTCAGGACCTTGACATACAGAGAACCCAGAAAGCCTTACATCAGTCATCTTTCATGTGCCCTCTTGAGATCTTTTGGGAACTTCAAGTAGACTAATTGAGCTGGCCTTCTTCCCAAAACAAAACAGACTCCCTGAACAGATCTCGTCTGCCTTAACTCTCTTGTCTCTCTTCCAGCCGTGTCTCCTTTCCCTCAGTAAAGTCCTGAACTGAACTTAAAGACAGAACTCCATTTTGCAATTGTTTTTGAGTTTCCTCTGTTGTGAGATTTTAAAGTCAAAGTGGCCTGGTGTCAGCAGAATGGAGGAGACTAAAGAGCTACTGGATCCAGACATGCTTCAGGTTGTGTCTGCCTGGAATGGGTGGAAAGAAGAGAATCGCATGCAGGAAGATGAGGGAGGGCCGATGAGGTGGGTCTGCACTCCCAAATCAGGCTGACAGGTTCCATTCTTAACAAAGGACTAGCTGTGGAAAGGGGGAAGCCATCCCAGCCTGGGATGCAAGTACAGAGAACCGCTGGAATGCGCTCGGAGCTTAGATTGAAGCAGTGACTGTGGCTGAAAGGCTGTGGTTCATTTTTCATCCTCAAAGGCCTGCTTGCAGACCTTCAAGTAGCCACCAGTTTTGCCTCCTCCTGCTTTAGTTTTGGATCCAGTGGATTCCAGACACAAAGAAGCATCAGCACCTCAAGCTGCAATGCAGCCCCATGGGGTGTGCAAACACCTTGTGCAAAGAGACCATTTGTGCAGGTGGTTCTGAAAATCCACTCTCTGACAGCTGGGCCTGTGGGTCTGAATAAGCTGCATGTGAATTTTGGGGCCAAAATGATGGCTCTTCCATGAAAACAGTGCCACAGGCCAGCAAGCCCCTCAGAGCTTTGGAGAGAAGTCTTGGAGATTCTTGAGATCGTGCCCAAAAACTTCTGGTTTGGCAAAGCCATTGCAGGAGTGACATAACCACATGGAAGTGCACTGGCTGTGGCCCCATTCCGCCAGCAATTCCTCCTGGTCCAGCCACCCTGACACAGCTGCAGTGCCACTGGATCTTTGGGAAGTCCAAGCAGCTTAGCTATACTGCAGAGAGGCTGCAAAAGAAGCTGAAAGCATTCCCAGCCATGTCAATTCCGTAGCAACAGATTTTAAGTATTTTCCAGGGAGGTTTCTACAGTATGTTGACAAAGTTGGACACATTACAAATTTCCCTTTCAAATGCGTTTTTCATGACCATGTGAAAAAAACACGTTTTCATTTTTTTTTATCTAGTAGTGAGTGTACTGTTAAAGTATGCATGTCTCATAAGAGCACAGTGATCATCAGGCTCATTATTCAGAGTCAGACAATAGCAATATTAATGAGGCTCAGACATCTGTCAAATTAATCTGTAGTTTAAAGTTTAGGAAACAAAGGCAGGATTTGTATTTTCTAGCTGTGATTTCCCATGTCTGTCAAAATCAGAGTGGCTGTGAGTTGCTAAAAAGAGATGAATTTATATTTTTTGACTGTTGATATAACTATAATAATGAGGAACCTAAGAAAGTTGATATACCAGGTCTTTATAGAAAACTCTCCTTTATCTTGCCACTTTGGAACAGGAAGTTGGGAGTGGCTCAAACAACATAAGCTTACAGCAGAAGCGAGGGAAATTATTCCATGGACATGCACTAGTATGTAGAAAAAGCACATGCATTCAAATTCAAGGCATATCCCTTATTCCTTTCCCAGAAACAGGGAATTCACTCCTGCCATTATATCAGGGCTGTAACTCTGTCCTCTTACCAGCATCCAGAGGTTTGTGAGGGGACAAGAACAGCCTGGGACTTGTTGCACATTTTTTGAGGAAAAATTGGACTGTTGAGGATGAATTAGGGCTGCCGAGGTTTTTTCTTTTGTACCTGTCTCATTCTCCAAGGTTTTCTGTTCTCCACTAAGTTTATGTAACTCTTCATCCTGTATGAAGGATGGATGAAGTCAGTATGAGTGTCGAATTTAGGATGAGCAAGGGGATGCTTCTCTGATCCCCGAGAAGTATTAATGGAGCCTCCTGGTGAACAAGCTGCCTGTGCAGTAAATATATGTATGAATTTCATCCCACTTCAGAATTTAGGAAAGATAGATTGCAAATATGTTGAGTGCATGGAGCAGGTCCCAAGCTTTGAGGCTGCTGTTTGCCATTTCTTCGGCAGAGTATGACAGGTGTAGAGAGCAGCATGTGTCAAGCATCCCTTCTGAGAGGTGAAAGTTTATGGTGGGTGGGTTATAGGCAGTGTGCCTGGTGCACACTGTCCTGCTGTACCCGCTACACACTAAGCTAAAGCTGCATGAGCTAATCCCATTGGGCTTTGGGAAACTCTCTCTTCTGCCAGGCTGAAAATAACAGGTTTACCTTAAACCTCCAGATGTGCAGAAAAGACGATGCCATGAACACAGCAATGGGATTGTGGAAGATAAGAAACCAATGCACAGCTTCTCATTGTGCAAAAGGTGCTTTCCTCTCCAACTCTTCTCTCATCCAGTGCTGTGTATCTGGAACAGCAGAGGGCAATAAATCAGTGAGCCTCTGAAAACTCTTCTGTTGCTAAGAGAAAAGTGTCCAGCAGAGCAGCCACCCCCTGTACTACCAGTGAAATGTTGTCTGTTTGAGGTTTGCATCCTTTCAGTCCCTTCAATCTACTCACAGATGTGGTTTCACCTGTGAAGAACTTCCATGAAATCAAGTTTGTAGTACTGCTCCTAGTCCTGGAGTTCAGTGTTTTGGAAGTAAAGATAGTCCTGCTACTTCTCCTGGTATGGGAAAGCCTCTGTATGGATGAGTTTGGATAGAAATATTCTGACAAGTTCAGGTCCTGCATTAAGTGAACATGCTGGGTTATTTGATAGTCCTGGTAATGAGATTCTCATTCTGACAGGCATTATTTCAATGGTGTGGGCTCAAAGCATGTGGGAGAACGCTCCATGTATGAGGAATGGAAAGAACACTTCAGAAAGTGGGCAAACAAGGATGATGACGCTGCGGATTGACTTGGACTGAACAAATTAGAGACTGTTATGGTTTAAACTAATGAGTTATGCATTTAATGTACAGTTTCTGGTTTTTAGAATTATTGTTACCCCCTTGCAGGTTTCCCCCTCAGGTTATGCTCCTCTCATTCTCTCCTTTTCATCCTCCATGTTCTCTTCTTCCTCTCACAGCAGTTTTCCTGCCTTTCTCCAAGACCCTGTTTTCTCATTGGTTAGTATCCCTGACCTTGACGACCTTTGGCTACTGGCTCTCCGGTTACCCTGGTTGCATACTCCACCCCTGCTTTCACCCAATCGCATCTAAGTTCTAGAACCTTGCCCCCTCGCCTGAGCCCTATTTAAGCCTGAGCTGCCCCTTAATAAAGGCTTTTCGCCATTTCATCTCCTTGTGGTGCGGAGTGTGTGACAAGTCTGTCTCCGTCAGTCAACGGCTCATCAAAACTACTTTGAGATGCTCCCTGACCTTCACACTGAAGAGCAGTAAGAGAGCTGTCCAAAAGGGATGCCTGCTAGCTGCCCTCCTCAGCTCAGCACTTCTCACCTAGGAGAGCAGATGTTTGTGCTCCACTACTCAACAACTTGTTTTATTGGCCTCTTGTGGGTTTTTCAATCTTGTAGTGCAAGTGAACAAATAAGGAAAGGTTTTTCTGAGCACTCACAAGGCAGAAGTTGTCAGCCAAGACTCCTTGAGCTCCAGTCCCTTGTCTGACATCAAGGGTGCTTCCATTTAAGCAAATTGCATTTCTTTGTGCAAGCATTTCTTTGTGGAAAGATTTCCCTTTCTGTGCAGCTCTGTGCACACACTCACTGGTTTATAAGTCATCTCCTATGATGTTGGGAGGATTAGGCTCACTGAGAGCAGAAATAGCTGAGAGGGTAAAATCCTTTCCTATTGCTGAACTTCATGAAACTTCGTTGTTCTATATATCTTCTGCAGTTAGGAATATGGTATTCAAAAATAAGTACATTCTTCTTTCTCTTATCTTTCTAAATTATGCAGGGAACAGTCCAATAGTATCAGAACAGTCCACTTTTCTTGCTAAGCTCAACAAGCAAGTGCATATTTGAATACATTCTGTCATGCTCACCTTTGCTTATACTGGAAATATAATGGAAACGAGCAAAGTTTGTTGTTTTGAACAACTAGATTCAATAAAAGCTGCTAATTGTAGACTCCAAATATTTTGCCAGTTCAGAAAATAAATAAAAACATGGTTATATGTGATGGAAGTGCTGAGATACAAGACCTTTGAATGGAATAGTGCCTGAGCACAAGAAGTTGTAGGAGTGTAAAAGGGGTTGAATGTAGATTACTGTGTAATGGTTAATTCTTGGAAGAACAGAATCTGTAGCTATTTAAAGGCCCTACTGGAGATGGTAACTTGCAGAATGGAGTTAATTTTTCTGTTGCTTTCAAAATACATTCTGCAACTTCCATGGGCAACATTAGTGATTGTGTGCCTTCAAATATAAACTGATTTTCCTACACAGTTGCACCTGTTCCCTTTACTACAAGGTATTACATGGGCAGAAATCATCCACTGTAAGTGTTCAAAGCACTCATAGTGTTGATGACAGTGGGTTAGATTTTGGAACAAATTAGGGTGCCTAAGGTGCTGACAAGCCCTCAACATGGAACAAATATCTACACTGACTAGACCCCTAACATACATCAGAAATGGGTAGGTGGGCACCAGCCCAAAACTGACTACAGTGCCTGTTTCAATGACCAGCTGTAAGGATGTCCACATTGGAATTCCTCCATGTTCAGCACTTCAGGAGCCAACCTTGTGTGCACCAATTCCTCAAGCTTGTACCAAGAACTTCCCCACCAACACTTGAGGAATGATTTAATGTAAGGCCAGCTGTGATGAATGTCGATATAACATCTGACTCTTTTTTTAGCCCTGCTCCTGCTTTGGCTCATCTAGCAAAGACTATGGAGCACAGTAAATAATTACAGGCCATGAGAATGTTTTGTATGTGTAAGGAATTCTACAAAAATTGTCAACTAATCATCCAAACTAATTCAAAACAACATGAAACCAATCTAATATTTATGGGAGTTGGAGGACTGCAAAATTTGCAATCAGATACAAGATCACCAATTAAAAATAAATTAATTCCCTCTCTTTAGGTGCTTTTGTACACTGAGATCATCTGCCCTATTTCATCATGATCTGCTGAAGAGAGACACTGTGTTTACACCTTTACCAGTTCTAGCAACACTTAAAATGTAATCATCCTGACCAGCCAAAAGGCATAAATATAACTGGCTTGCTGAGTTGTTGCCAGCAATCAGTAGCTTTGTCTCAACTTGGCAGTCAACAAAATCTTTACATTACCTCCTTTCTATCACATGCCCAGCTTCAGTTTTTACCCTGCTAATGGCATTAAAATGTTGCATGTTTACTGTATTTTTCTTCACAGAAATAATTTCTCAAAACACTTTTAAGCACATTTCACACTAGGACAAGTGGAGCCACCCCTTCTCTTGAACCTGTGATCTAATCACAAAACCAGTTAAACAAGGATCCAGAAGGTTTGCAGTACCAAGTGATCAACTTAGAGCAACATTTACATTATTTTCTTAAAATTAAATCCTTGGTGTTTCTGAAAATTTTGCCATGAAAGAGGAACCATGCCCTAGATCCACACTTCAGAAAGCAGGATCTGGCATAGCATAATTTTCCTCAGTTGCTTTAATGTGTCTTGAAATATGAACTAAATAAGTCTACTTAAAGGTAGAGGCATTTTCATGAAAATGCAAACCAGGACAGCAGTGCTCCTGCTCTGGTCAGTCTTTTCTGGCAGGAATACTGCAAGATGTCTCTGAAAATATAAAGTGGTCATTCTCCCAGCACAGTCACTGTAGCCCTTAGGGTTGTTGTGGTTGTCATTGACAAAGACTTTATTTTTAAAACCATGCCACAGGTTATAATTATAAACTCTCCTAGGGCTGTGGGCTGGACTGTACTTAAAAAAGGATCTATGTCAGTGCCAAAGCAGTGACTGCATGTGCCAGTGGCTTAACCTTGTCACTGCAAATGCCAAAGTCTTTTGTAAAGGATTTAAAAGCAGCTGTGGGTTGGATGCTTCTCTGAAGCACACTGCTGCATTAGTCTGAATTTCAAACAAAGAAGGACTAAGCTGTCTCCCTGGTGTGAAGCTGGAGCTTCAGTCAATCAGATTTACTAGGTGTCTTTCGATTTCACTCATGCAAGTCAAAATGGAGAAAGAAATCCTCCTTTTTCCCCCTCCTTTTTTCTTTTTCCTTTTTCCTTTTTCTTTTCGTTTTTTTTTTTTTTTTTTGTTAAGCTTCAGCACAATCTTTTGTTTTATCATGCTAGTGCCCAGGGTTGTTGCTGTACAGCGTGTAAACACAGACATGCTAAAGCCCCTGGGCTGAGATAAGTACTGGTAGCCACCTGTGAAATGTGTCCAGGCCAATCTCATCCTCCTGTGGGTATTTTGTGTTGCAATTTTCTACACAATCTCCTTTTTTACGTATTAGGTGCTGTCATTTTTCTCCTCTCACAAATGTGATCCTGAAGTAGATTGGAAGAAGGACAGCCTCAAGGTGGCTCAGCTCTTCCTGTGGAAAATGTTGTAGCCATCAGGCATGTTCCTGGGGAGAGATAACTGGACACCATTGCTCATTTTTGACAGAAAAGGTACATTGCATTTTAAACCCACTTTCTTCTCTCAGGTTCCCTGACATCCATCTGGCAATCTTGCCTCAGATGCAGCAGATGTATTTCTTTGGCACACTATTTTCTCAGCATGCCTCTTTACTTAAAGTACCGAGAAGATTCCTGTATTTTGAAATATTTAAATATATTGCTGTTGTAGTAAACAATGTTTGAGCCAAGATGATGCAAGGATATAAATAAGGCAAAGTTTGTAGGAAGGGGCATTATTAATTGGTATAAGAAAAGCTATTGCCTTTCTCTGTAAACCTTTCTCTGTTGAAAGGCTTTCACTTCTGAGTTGTTCCCATATAGACACCTCTGGCATCATTCCCCCTCAAAATGAAGCCTGTACAGCTATCAAGTGACACAACCATAAGACTGTACTAATATCCCTCTGACCTAAACTGTATTGTCTTCCACACCACCCTACAAAGGATCATCTCTAACTGACCTTTTTTCTGCTATTAGTCTGTACCAAAAGGCTAAAAAAGTTGCATTCAAGTGCCTAAAGCCCTAAAGAAAACACTCCCAGTGAAAGCAGCTCTGCACATATTTTCAGTGTCAGGCACACAGATTGGACTTAATTTCAAGCATAACGTACTTTGTTTTCTCCATCCGTGTTATTTCATTTTAGCGGAAGTCAGGCTTTTTATTTCTCCTTCCTATGACATCCAAGTTACTGCTGATTGGCATCTACATGTCCCACACCTGTGTGATATAATGCAAGAGCTTTTCTTAAGACTCCAATGTTATAATTTGTGTCAAGGAGTTGCCTGTGTACAGGGAGTCATCAGCCAAACACCTGAGGAACTGGGTACATACAGCTCTGATGCACGGGGAATT
Source organism: Myrmophylax atrothorax (assembly GCA_026770055.1). NCBI lineage: Eukaryota > Metazoa > Chordata > Aves > Passeriformes > Thamnophilidae > Myrmophylax > Myrmophylax atrothorax. The sequence goes on along the minus strand of JAOXXN010000265.1, from coordinate 54,519,362 downwards.
TCTTGTTACCTGCACCATTAAGGCAGATACCAGGGATTTCATCATTTGCTCACTGGACAATCTGAGCATCAAAGGGGAAGGCAGAGTTTACCAAAGATGTCTTTTTGTTCTCCTTTGTCCATAATGTGCAAAAATAACCAGTGAGCATAGTTCTTTCACACTTGCAAGAACTTGTGCCACTAAGGGGGCAGATCCCCACAGAAAGTGCTTTTGTGAAGCTTGTTCCTGTTGAGTTTTGATATGTATCCCTCCATCTGTGTCCTTCAGAGATCCTTGGACACTTAGAAACTTAACTGGATCATGAGATCTTTGGTATCATCTATCTTGCTAATCACTGTGATGAGGTGTCCTCATCCTCACTCCCTGCTGTGACTCCACTGTTGCTTATTTTCTATCTGACCTTCTTAAATGTGTCCCACAATTCTCCAGGCTGATTCCCACGGGGCTTCAAAGTAAACAGGCAGGAATAGGTACAGTGATTTATAGAGCGCTGCTGGAATCAGAGGACTATTGGCAAGTGACTAAGCAACTCTGCTTCAGAAGGAGAACAGAGACAGGGAAGGGAAATAGGTTTATGGCCCTCGGGCAATGTGTCATGACCTGTACTTTAAGACCTGGCTTAAAATATCGCTGGAATGTACAAGGTCTTGGCAGGCATGTTAAGAGATAGAAGATAGTAACATGTTTGCAACAAGAAAGGCAAACATTATCTCACACTGGAAAACACACTGAAATGAGATAACACAACGCCTACATGCACTGTAACTACTTTTGCTTCTTGAATCTGTCTTCAAGACTTCTGTTGCCCTCAGTGAGCTTTGGATCTTTGATAAGGAGACAAATCGTCAGAGCTCACAGAGAAAGAAAAGGGAATATTAGGCCATGGGACATTCTGAACAGTTCAAATACTGGGGGGGAAATATTCTGCTGTGATTGTACTAACAGTAAAGTAGAGGTGAGGCTTTTCTAGAATGGAAATCACAATTCCTCAATTGTATGTGCCATCCTGAACTTTGGTATTGTCTGTATCTAGCTTTGAGCTGTAGAGCCCAGATGGATTTTCTACTGAAGGGAACCAATGGTAGCAGTGAAAATAAGTCCACCTACTGCTGAGAGTGGAGAAAATCTTCATAGAATTCATGCTGAGGATTGGAATCTGATGGGACCTCTGAGGGATAAATATATATCCAAGCAGCAGTTAGTCTAAGCACATGAGGTCGAGGTTTGGCATCAAAGACTGAGATGGATCTTTTTCCTGCTTTAGCTCCTAAATCCCTGTGTATTTCAAATGGGGAATCCAAGGGGAAAAATATCATGGACCCACAGATGATCACAATTTCTCTGTGCTGGCTAAAGAAAGCTTTGGCTCTTAAAATCAGATCTAGTGGCCTTAGTCTGGCTTGATAATGTGTCACAGAATTCCTTTGAACTTCCAGAGACAATATTAATAGTGACATTGATACCAATTTGTATTTTTGGATTTATGTTTTTGTATTTCCATCAAAGCAATTTGCTAGAAATACAACAAAAGTTCTTTGAACTTTGAAAGACTGAATTAATCTTCCTTCTTTTTACCTCTTGGCAGGCTGTAACACACATATTCAATTATGAAGTGTTCAAATGCTTCTGTAATTAGTTTGTAATTTATTTTTGGGTTAGTAACACCTTTGTTTAAAATTACTTACTTGCTCACAGAAATTTGCAAGTCCACCATAGTTCTCTAGACATGGCTAATAAGCAAGTTTCAAAGAGCCATGAGAAATTCTGTGGAAATAAACAGAAGTGTACTATGAATAATGCGTTGAATTAAAATCAATTAGACAGATAACAAGATTTTTTTTTCAATGGATCTTCCTTGTGTAGCTTAGCAAGGATGTCGCCAGCAGTTTTTTAGTGGGTTTTGTATTTTGCATGGCACCTCATTTTTCAGCCTTTTGCCAACTTAAGGAAAATTGAATTTTTCCATATATGAATATATGGAAATGGAAGCTGAGCTGAGGTAAAAATGCACAAATTAACATTTAGTAATGTTTCTCCAGCCATGAAGAAAAGCTCTGGTTACTGTCTGTGCACAGAGATGCATTTAGAGTTACTTTTTCTTGAGAAAAAGTATCTGCATTGTGAGTATGGCCTAATTTGAAGCTCATTTAGATTGAGGAATGATTCCAATCCCTAACACAGAGTTTGAACCAGCAGCCTCCACACTTCCTACCTTCCATTTCTCTGCTGCGCTTATGCTGGATTTTCTCTTGGTAAAATTGCCATCTTTGGTGTCTCCAGAGCAATGCTGATTCCTTTCTGCTGCGTCTGCTTAACTCCAGCATTTGCTAACTAGGCAGAACATTGTAATCTCTGCTAAACAGGAACTCAGATGACAGGATCAGTATAGTTTATTTGAATTTTGAACATAAAAATATTTGCTTTACAGTATTCATTCATCTCTGGTAGCCTAAGGTCCTAGTAATTAATCTTATGAGATAATTAAAAATTAACTGATTATTTATTTTAGATTTCTGGACCTAGCCACAATTAACTGCTTTTTATTGGAAATGTCAGTTCTCAGAGAATTAGAAAACACATTTTCATGATCCATTCAATACCCATGGTGAGCAAGAGAAATCTACATCATTCCCTGTACATTTTTAGAATATGACAGTTTGGGATCATGATGTGCACTGGGCCAAACTGGTTATATTAAAGATGTGGGAAAATAACATTAAGATGTATTTTTTCGGTTACATGACAGCAAGAAATACCTTCAAAGAACCCTTCCTGGAGTTTCTGGTTTTATCAGGGTATTTGGTCTCTCTGGTTCAGTGCCTAGTAAAAATATCCAGCTTTAATAAAGCACAGATGTTGACATATTCACTCACCTTCATCATTGCATGGATGCATTTCATACTGAATTTCACCTGAGGAATTTTAGACTTTACAGATAAAAATCAAAACCACTTTTTGTTTCCCATTGGGATCATTGCTGTTTTTTTCAGATCAAAGATGCCCCATCAACATAATGACTTGAGATGGAAAGTTGTGATTTTTTTTTAATGTACTAATGGAAAGATTAATGCGACTTAAGTATGGTAAGTTTAGCACCTCTGTTCCTTTACCTTGTTTAATGCTTTTGCCATTAGACCATATTTTTGCAATTCTTTCCTAAAATACTTCTTTGTCCTTTGCTATCAGCAAGGGTAGTCATCTATAATAAAGTTAGGATTCAGTTTCAATATAATTAAATATATTTCCTTGCTGAATACATTCCAAGCATTCCTTAGAAATACTTCTTTTTTTACATACAGAAAGCCCAGCATGTTTAAATTTCAAACAGTACCATTAGTGCGCAATCCAGTACTTTATTTCTAATGATACATCGGATCTGGAAATTCCTCAGTCAGTTCAAGACAGGCAAAGGGGCAAGTGTTCAAAGTAGCAAGCTGGAGGTACACCCGCAAAATCCATATAATGGTTAGCAGATTTTTACACTTCCCTTTGAAGATTTATCCCTTTCATACTGAGCATGCTCTGTAGACCATAATAGATTGTTAGCACTGATTAAAAATAAATCCCTTTCCAAAAGTGTACCGCCTTTAGAAGGAAGAATGGTTTAGTGCAGTTACTTTAATGAACAACTCAGTGAGGAATAGCTGAAAAGATGAAGAGAAATGATCCATTTCTGGAATCATGAGAGATTTGGATGTTTTACTCTCTGTTCTACTAATCCTCTGCAATCCCTACATACTGAATTAGAGGGAATCCCCACAAGACAATGGAACAAAGGAATAAATACATTAATGGCTTAAGTGTGTGGACATGGGAGTTCAGCCAAAATAATAAAGTGGATCCTGGAAATCTTTTTTAACAAATATAAGTAAGAAAAAGAAAGAGTGTGTGTGTGGGTGTGAAAAAAGGAATACTGGTGGAAAGAGTGTCTGTTCTGGTTTACCTGTGGAGGGAGTGGTGCTGGAGGAGGCCATAGCTGCAGCACTGATGCTATCATTACCATTTATCACTGTAGCATTGCTTCACTTATTTTCATTCTTCATTGCTGTTTTTGCAAAACTAGCAGGCTCTACTGACCATTTCTTGGCTCTTTACAAAACATGCCATGTTCCGTGCAGCGTTAGGTTTGTAATGCGAGAGACTACAGAACCACCAATGTGCAGGAAAGTTTATCATATGAGCATGGGAAGTTTCTTTCTCTAATGTTCATTTATCAGGGAGACTGGGAAGGATCCAGAAA
>JAOXXN010000265.1:54493706-54508130 GCA_026770055.1 Myrmophylax atrothorax | reverse complement strand
GCTGGGTGACCTTGGACCTGCAGATTAACTTCTAATGTTCCCACAGAAAAGCATATTGTCAGCTTAGTCTTCCCCATGCTCCCCTCGCCCTCACACCTGTGATAACTCTAGTACAAGGTTGTGGTGAGGCAGTGCCCCCCTTGAAGACTGCTCATCCCTTTTGATGTTAACTGAATCACTGAATTGTTCAGCAATGAGATCATCAAGGCAGAACTCACGTTGTGTTTGGCAATTATATGTGCTATCCCTGGGAAAGTCCTGCTTGCACAATGACCTAATTCCAACCTATTGGCTCTTAGGTCCAATTTCAAACCATCTTCCTGAGGCCTCAGAGAACTAAAGCTCTTACTATTAGCTCTACAGCAAACTGTGGCCTCCAGTCTGGAGCCAGACTGAGTCCCTTCACATGAAGGAAGAGTCTCTGACTTCTTCTTGCTGGACATGGACAGATGAGAAGCTGGCTGGTGTGAATCCCACCCCCAAGTCATAGCTGGCTGGAAAGAAAGTGGCCTCCAACTCCAGCTCTATGTCTGGTGGCCAGAGAGTGCTCTCACGTACAGTGGGACTACGAACACACACTGAACAGCTTTAGTTGACAAAGGACAGGAGTTGGAATTGTATGACAAACCAGGCCTGAGTGGGCACATCTCTAACACATCTGTAAATTTACACCTATTTTCTTTCAAGGTAAGGGCAACAGCAGCATTTGCATGGGGTAGGGAGGGCCTATTAGATTTCTTTCTAAACATTAGTTATTTAATCTTACCAACACTTCAGGAGCTGATTGTGCATGCAACAGCATTCTTGAAGCGTAAAAGAGGTAGTTTTTGAGAATGAATCATAATATCCTCTTGTATAAAAATCAAAGAATAAAGGAACATGCCTTGAGAAAGAAAAGAGCACCTTCTCAGAGCCATATCAGGAAGGACAAGGATAGGTGGACAGTGTAGAGTCCATTTTTAAAAACCAGAGGTGGTCAGAAGGGGCAGCAAAAGAAACTTGCTAAGTCCAAACAAGTGTAAGTTTTCAGGAACAGGGAAAGAATGAGGTGACAAGACTAGAAACTGAGAAGTCAAAGTGGGAGTGAGGAACTATTTCTGCTGAAACTAAAGAAAAGAGTTGAGGTGACATCAGTGATTAAAAAAATGTAATGGGCAGGAGGGGAGAAAGTGAGGTAACTGGAGTTATTTTAAATTACTCAGAAATGGCAGGAATTAGTGGAAATGTGGAGACCAGATGCAGCTGTACTGCAAAGAAATGCTTATAAAAATGACTTCTTGGTGCATTAAGGCACCATTCAGTACTCGAGCTGGCAACAACATCATGGCTTCAGTCTTCTCCCCCAGGTAGGTCTCTGCCTGAACTGGCCTGGTTAGCTGAATTTTATTAGAAAATACTGTTTTGCTTAGGCTGACATCCTGAGGGTGACTTTATATATTGGGCTTCATACAGCCCTTATCCAGGGGTATAAGGGAGGCTTAAAGTGGAAAGTAAAATTGAGGCTTGGCATTCTGTTTTGTTGATTTCAGTGAAGAATTTGGGGTTGTGAGAAACTTCTAAGGCCTCGTTTGTTTTTAGGTATAGGGGTAGTTCAGGGTCAGATGATGGGGTACATAACCCAGCAGGAGCATATGCATGAAGTGCCATTGCTGCCTGCATCAGCTTCTTCTGGTGCAGGGGTACACAAAAAGGAGGCAGCAGCATCTGTGGGGTGGCCACATTTTCTGTATTTGGAGGCAGAAGAGGGAGGGAGAGGAGAGAAGTAACTGTTTCCTGTCCCTGTGTTTCCCAAACTGCTGTAGAAGAGTCAGAGCACACTGGGAGAGGTGGCATTTGCACTGTCAGGCATAGGTCTGGTACTGTGATTCCTCCTCTCCAACTGAAGAGCAAAAGCAGGTGGCTGGGTGCTGTGGCTCCAAGCCATTGCTTGCAACTCTGTGTCTCCTTGAACGCTGCAATGCTGAGGGCTTCAGGCAATGTGGTAGCCCCAGCTGTGCCAGCTTGTTTGCTTTTTGTTTTTTAAGATCTTCATCCAGCTAAAGATCACATCATATGATGTCCTCTACAGATCTGCTGGGGATTTGTCTTTTTTCATGGTAACCTGCATGTTTGAACAACATAATCTTTAAGTAAATAGGCAATTTTCTTTTATAAAACCTCAAATAATAGGTCCCAGATATTTCTGAGTGATTAAGAAAAGTTCTTTTGTATTGTGAGAATAGGAATAATGTGAAGCATTTTACAGTACAAGGCAAAACTAAGGTTCCAGCCTTGTAGCCGGAGTTACAACACTCATGTGGCCCTGTAGTCTTGAGCACTCCACATCTGGGGCCCAAGTGCACCCAGTCCTAAGCATGGCCTCTGCCTGGCCATCCATGCCAGAGTAGATGGGGACAAATATTCAAAGAAAACAGATGGACAGGACAGGCAGCTTCCTGCCTTAGCAGTCTGCTGCTCTGGTGATAACAAAGAATTTAGGGTAAAAGAGGGCAACACCCATTGTTGCCATGCCGGATGCAATTTGCCCATGCTGCCACAAAGCTTGTGATTGGCCTTTTGCCTACAAATCCGAGTTTAGATCCTATTCATCCAGCTGCAGCCGAACTGCAGGCACAGAAGCTGCATTTCTTGTACCAGGGCAAAATTTGGCTTCATTTCTCTGCCTTAAGAAGACTGAAAGGAATGCCAGGTTGAAGCTGATGTAAAGCAAGGTGAAACCACAAGCAATGTATGAAGCCCTGGGACTGAAGTAAAGGAAGCGTCTGATGGGAGTGGGAAGATCAGCAATGGGAAGAGTAAATGATCTACTCACAGCACGGCTGGGATCTGCAATCATCACCCAGCTGCCAAAGCAGTATTAGCCATTCGTTCAGTATTTTGCATAAAAGGGTAATTTCCATCTGTGTTTTCTGAACCCAGATCCCACCAAGGCAGCAGAGTACTCAGAGGGCACGTGTGTCACAGGCAGGGAAGCTGGAAGGGCTTGGTTCCCTTGGTTCCCACTCAAGGCAAGCAGCACCAAGGGGGTCTGACGCCACTCCTCAGCCTTACCTGTCTTAAAATTCCACTTACTCTCTCTGAGTGCATCTTGAAAAGAAACCCGGCAAGATGCTTTAGTGCTGTTGTCATCCAGCCTTCCAGCTGTTTAATTTTCAGAACTTATTACATGAGGAAGGAGGAAATTAGGTACCGGCAGTCAGCCCTCCCATCACCCTGACACAAAAATGTTGTTATCAGTGCTTTTAAGCAGGCTAATTGATCACTTGTTAACAGTGGCCCTGACCATCAAGGCCTGGGAGGGGCAAACTTGTTAAAATGATGGCTGCTGTTTGATATTTTAAATTTTGGATAGATAAAGCCAATTTGCCCATGACACGGGGCTTAACTTCGTATTTTTTTGAGAAGCCCTGTGGGATTATTGGTGACCCCCAGGGGTCGGACCGTATCATTTTTCCCTGTAGTTTGACAGGGACAGACCTCATTAACACACAGTCCAGGCAGCTTCTACCAGGATGTTAAATTAATGATGATATGGAGGCAAGAGTGCTATCTGCAAAAGGCATGCTGTCATTTCCTCTGACTAGTAGAGTTTCCTTTGCCATCTTCTTCACAATTTTCTTTAGCCTGCACACATATACAAAGATCTTCAGAGGATTTTTTTAAAATTGGGTTTGCAACCCTGTGCTGTCTCTTCGTGAAGTTCAAGGAAGATTGACAAATGTGGGATTGCAATAACTGATGTTTTCTTTTTCTCCTTTCCCTTCACCACTTCTAATTATCTGAATTGTCAAGTTTGGGATCCTTTGGTCTGACAGAAGTCATACTCAGAGGGGAGAAGTTTCACATCTTGCTTACATTCAGCTCTCCAGGCATGATCAAATGTTGGGTTTGCTGTATCTTTTACATGTTATTGTTTGACCCCAAACAGCAGTCATTTAAGTTGAAAGCAGTGGCTTGAAAACAAATAGAAAATAAGAGCTGTAAACTGACCTAAATTCCTCCTCTTGACTCCTGGGTCATTCCACCAGCCTCCAGGTGCCACGGGCTATTTACATTAGACTTAAAAAATGAAGCCAAGAGCTTGCAGGTCCCTATCTTTGCATCTATTACAACAGTGTTTGACCCAGTCTGTAGCCTCTGTTCCCCAGGTCGGAGAAAGGAGAGTGCTTAATAATGCTACTAGCCAGCTTACACTGTTGTGCCTGTGTGAAGAAGTGTCTGAGAAACACTAAAAACTTGACAGTATTATACTTAGATGAATCTTCTGCTAGAGAAGCCAAGTAGTTCTTCTCCTGCAGTCACTACTGTCAGTTGTATACAGTTTGATTTTTATGCTACAAGTGGGAAGGTGAGAGGCACAGGGCAGGGATGAATATGCAATGTCTGTCCAGCAGTTTCAGGAGCTGATGAGAAGTTCACAATTTGGGGTCAGTGGCCCCCGTTCTCTGCTGCTGCTGGCTACACAGGTGTGATAAAATATAAGTATCTCAACCCTCTCAAAGCCCCATGGAGTCTAAATCAAAGAGGAAAGTAAATCACACAATTAGTGAAACAGTAAATGACTCACCTATGGAGCAGGAAGAGAAAGTAAAGGCAAACCAGTTGTCATACAGGTGAGGGGAGAGAAGGGAAGGTGCAACTGGTGTTGGGGACTGGAATATGGTGAGGAGGAAGGTGGGGGAAAGATTAGGACAGGCATTGAGTTGGAGGAGTAGAGTCACAAAGAGATCAGGCTTAGGTGGATCAGAAAAGTCAGCATCTGTGGGCCTTGTTCTCTATTGCAGCTTATCTACCAAAGGAAAAGAGCCTCTGTAGCTCTCTGCAGTTCCCTGCTGCTTCATGGCAAAGGGCAGCATAATGAGTCTGACTAGTCCCCTGTCGATGACTCACTTAAAGGTCACAGTGATTCCACCTCAAAATGTAATAAGCCTGAAAGGTTATCTGTACCATCCCTCTTGTGCTCTGGCTGGAATCCATTGCTACGCCTGTTTTTTCAGATAGTGGTTTAAAAGCTCCCTCAAATGCACACCAAAAATCCATTAGAGGAATGCTGTGTTTGCCGAGCTGTACTCTTGCAAATTAGCCAGTTATTATCAGTCTGCAGACTGAGTACAGATCTTGGGGAGGCATTCTGATGCCAGTCTACACCTCAAGGATCATAGGGGGGTTTGGGGTTTTTTTTGGTATTGATTAAAAATTCTTGGTTGCAAATCCAGGGCCATGTACAGAAACTCAAGCCATCTCCTAAAATACAAAAGCTATAAGGCTAGTTCCATTTACATGGTATAAAAGGGCACAAAAAATATTAATAAACAGAATAAATAAGTGCACTTCTCTCTGCCAGGCTGATTGTGTGTATCATGTCTCTCACATCAGGACATAAACAGTCCTGCATGGAAACATGGGCTCCTTTTTCAGCAGGGGATTTCCCATCAGAGCTCTGAAAGAATGTGTGTCCTTGTAATGCTCTTTCTGGACAAGGACTGGCAACAACAGTTGCTAGCAAGCTTGGACAGTTTTGTTAAGAGCAGATATTCATGTTGCTCCCCTTAAAAAGAAATGTAGGGGAAAAAAAGTTGCAATTATCTGTCAAACTTATGCACACAGTATGGACCATAGCAATGAACTCAGATCCTGGCTATATCTCTGCATCATGTCCCAGCTTGAGCTCTTCTATATGCCTGGTCCCAGTAAAAAAACTGTGCTTCTGTCAGATATAATAACAGCCTATGCCTTCCAAGTTTGCTGGGTAATGATTGCAGCAGCGAGATCGAGCCTCTTGGAAAGCCACAGTAAAGCTCTGCAGTATCCCCTTTTTCCTGTTTTTTTGAAAGGTTAACTCCAGATTGCCAGATTGTGGAGAAAGCAAAAGAGGGAGTGCTGTCACCCTTCTGGGCCCTTGAAATGGACTGCCGTGGTACAGTTTTAGGGTACATCACCTCAGGACAGGTGCCAGTAATAACCCAATCAAAAGTAAAGGCTGACTTACAAGCAGATCTGTCACTAAGTGTCAGGTATCTGGGATGTGAAATGTCAGGCCTCAAGAAACCCAGCCAAGCCAGGAATGTTTAATAAGGTATGCATGCTGCTAGGATAGGTAGGTGATGAAACCTGCATTGAAACTTTCATTCAAGGCCAGGTTGGATGGGATTTTGAGCAACCTGGTCTAGTGGAAGATGTCCTTGCCCATGGCAGGGGGAGTGTAACTAGATTATCTCTAAGGTGTCTTCCAACAAAAATCATTCTATAATTGAAACTGCAGAGTGTTTCAAGATGTAATAACTGTCTGCCTCTTTCCTTCTGGAAGACTGGTTGCAAATTTCTTTTTAGTTTGTCTTAAACACAGATATTATATGGACCAAAACCACAGAGACGCAGACAAACTCGAGTGACCAGGAGACATCCCACTCACTAATGTGCCACTAAGAAATACAGATGGTAACTACAGTACCTGCTTTGGTGATTATACTTTTATTATAGTCCATTAAGTGTTTTTTGTGTCTCACTGGGCTTCATGACAAGTGCTGGATATTTGAAGTCTTCTGGGAAGCTCATAAATTGGTTAGCATTGATTCAACTCTTACCATTCTTCCCTGCCCTGGCCCATCATTTTGTTTTCAGAAAGACAGGTTCTTCCTTCCAAAGTAATTTACTTAAACTTTTGTTTAGCATGTCTAAACACTTCAGCCTCATGGTGCTTTTACATTTAGGGAAAGGTTATTTATAGCTCTCTAAACTGGGCAAATCTTACCCTGTCTGACAGCTAATATTTGTATTTATTTTTTTTAAGGAAACATGCTCACAACCATCTGAATGATGTATGAACAGTAAAGCACCTCCACTACATGTGCATAAAATCCCAGCTCACATATGCTAGTGCTGCTTTTTTGCTCTGGACAGATAGTTCAGCCTAGCTATATGTATTGCTAAAATAGCCCAGACATCAGAGTGAGTAGCAATAGATGGAAAATAAAAACATTTGTATGTGCTTAAGTTGAAGGCTGTGATTCAGATGAAGAGCCCTTGTTTTGCATCCTGGCACAAACTTCTTATGGGGCAATAAGCAAGTCACTTCACCTCAGCACAACCCTTCTCAATCCACCTCCCTCTTCCTTGAGCTTTCCTGAGCTCCATCTCCTGCTTAATGCAAATGGCCTTTGCATCACTTGAGGGAATAAAGCTGCTGACATTTGTCCTTCTGATAACAGAGGTTGAATTTGCAGATAAAGAGGAGGATGTGGCTGGAGGCAGAGGGAGGTAGTAATGCTGCAACCTCCTTCTACCTCCTTGTTGGACTACTGCAGTCACTCATAGACTCCTAGAATCACTGAGGTTGGAAAAGGCCTTTAAGATCACTGAATCCAATCATAAACTTAACATGGCAAAATGTAACACTAAACCATGTCCCTAAGCACCACATCTACATGTCTTTTAAATACCTTCAGGAACAGTAACCACACAAGGTCTCAGTGTGACACATTTTATTCTTTTTTCCATGTCCTTAATTTTATGGGGATGAGATTATGATTCCTACCCTACCTGAAGGTATAGTGATGGGGATATATGCAGCCAGCTTCACACAGGCCTCCTTCAAGCTACCCTCTCATTTCCTTGCAGAGAGCAAGTCTTCTGTTGCACTGAGTTCAATTATGCAGTCAGTGGAAATATTTGGAAAAGCGGATGGAAAGCTCTGCTGTCCTTGCTACAGTCTGCTACTCAGGGATGACCTAAATAAGGATGTTTCAGGGATTAAGACTTGAAAGGATAGCTCTAACTGAGACACTGATAGAAGCAGACAACACATCTGAAGGGGTGACAGAGAGGCAGAGGGTTAGCCAATGAAGCAGAGGTTTAGGAGAATTCTAATTAGGGTTAGGAGAACGTTACAGTTTAAGACGAGGAATAGTGTAGTAATGCAGCTGGAAGTTGAAACTAGTTCTGGTACAGTGATCAGGATGGCTCTATCTGTAGATCTGTCATGATTCAGTGTAAGGAACTCTACTGCAAGAGTGAGTGTGTAATATGGTGTCTTGAGCAAGAATGGAGAGAGAAGAAATCATCTGTGTGAAGATACCTCTTCTCATCCAAAAACTCCCTTCTGAGTGTGAAAGACTTAGCTGGTCAAAGTCATTGGCTCACTAGTGAAAACTTGGTGTAAAGGTTGGAAAACACTAATGGATCAGGGGGAGATTAGGTTGGATCAAGAACAGCATCTGAAAGCAGAATGAGAGCAGGAAGTATTTTAAAAAAATTCCAGTAGAACATCTCATGTGAGCCTAGAAATTAACTGTATGCTTCATCCTTAAAGGAGATTCAGGTGGATCTTTCATGACTGAAGGGTCCAATTTTGTTCTACTTTCTGGTGTTTCTTAAGACATCTTTAAACTCTGAATTTATGTAATTTGTGGCAATGGAAATGAGCCTTGCAGTTTGGGTGTGGAACACATCTAACACCCTCAGACAGGACTTCATCCTCAGTTGCTGCAGCTCTGCTGGCTGGGGCCTGCTCTAGAGGTGGGAGAGCTGGAGAGTTTTTTAAGTTTTACAGTGGAGGTCAGATGACAGGCTTTCAATACATTGTCTAAAACCTCCATTTGACTGAAAGGCCTTTATTTTCAGAATAGCTAAAAGGAAAAACAAGGAATGAAAACAGTAACTTTGGTTTGCCTCTGTTGAAGTGACCTGTGCAGAACCTTAATGAGGGCTTTTGGAGGGGCACACCCCACCTTGTTTCAGTTTCAGATGAGGCTATGACTGCAATTGCTCAGGTGAAAAACAGTTAAGCAGGAGAGCAAAATTTTCACTGAATTATATATGAGATCTCAGTAAGGATTATTCTGTCTTCCCAGTTTTTGATGCACTGCTCTCTTCCATCTGAGCATGGCTGTGTGCCTTCCCCAGCAGCTAGCTTACACACAGCAGCCTGTCCTCTAATCCTGCAAGGTTCTCAGAGGCCTGCTAACAGAGAAGAGGACTTGTGACCACTTTTGCTCACACCTACCAGTGCATAGTTAGGCTTACAAAACTGAGAAAACAAAAATCCTGCGCCATCCTGTGACAGTGGCTGAACTCTGTGACATTTGTGAAGGGCACAAATGAGTTACTGAGTTACTGCAGAGTTCTTGTGACTGTAAATGAGATCAGCATCTCCCACTTAACTGATAATCTGTTGTGCTTTGCCTTACTTGTCATTTTTGGTTATCTGTACCCACAGCTGATGAGACCACTCAAAGAGCCTGTTTTGCAAACTGATAGTGTCTCTTAGAGGAAGCATTTGCAAAATGTCAGTACCCCAGCAGAGATGCTGGGATAACAGTTCCAGTAAAATAAATACATTCCCCCACTTGACGTCAAGCAGGGGATATACAGCAGGCCTGGGTTTTGCACATTACTTTCCTTAAATCTTCCATGCAAGATTTCAGGTTGAATTCTAGGTTTTCTTCTTATGGTGATTCAGCCAGTGAATTGAAATTTGAGGGTCTTGCTGAGATGGAAAGGAAAAGTCTGCCACTAACTCAAAGCAGACAGTGGCCCTGTGCATTTCCCAGGTAAGACTGAAGGGGCCAGTCTATGTCTCGTTCAAAGCTGGCAGAGTTAATAGCTTGCTCACAGGGAAGAAACAGTCCTAAATCGAGTATCTTTATGTAAAAAAACCACCCACCTCATTTAACTGTCAAAAGCTTTTACAATCATCCTCGAGTGTGAACCACAAGAGCCAGTTCTTGTCTATCAACTGGTTAGTCAAAGGAAATGGGATGTGTTTTAGAGATTCCGTTGTCCGTTCATTCCTGTGTTTATTTGTCTTCTTCTGCAGAGCCCTGAAAGTGGTGGGTAGCTTGTTGACTTCTGAACTTGAAGATAACTTTTTGAGTTGCATCTCATGTTGGAGGAAAAGCAGTTGAAGGGGAGCAGAAAAATTAAAAAGATTTTGCGCACCGAGGGTTAGCAGCAAGCCATTAATTATGTGCATAGGAATAATAACAGATGGAGAGGTTTTTTATTGTATTTTTTTGCAAGTTGAACTGTTAATGTGTAATGAATAGCTGCTGCAGAATGATTGCAACCCAGGTAACCAACCAGGGCTTACAGTTTTGTAAAAAGATATTTTATAAAGATTAACGCAGCTTCAGTAGGATACATTGGTATGCTGGGATAACAAGGCTCTTTGGAAAGCATTGGAAACTTCTACCCAACCCACCATCAAATTACCTCCAAATTCTTATTTATTATTACTTAGAGAGTACATTAAGTGCACACTGTGTATTGTAACAAAGCCCTGGTTCCTGTCCTGAAGATTTTACATCTCTGAGACTTTGATCTAATACCTACTTAAGTCTGTGGGAGTCTTTGCCTTGATTTCAGTGTGAGTTGGATCAGATCCTCCTATGGCATTTAATGAGACTTAGCAACAGTTCTGGTTACACTTTAGTACACCGAGTTAGCTCACAGAAAGTTCATGGCTGAGCGGTTCCCTGCAATGGTCCTGTGAAATGCAGTGGGGACCTTCATTCTGAGAGCGAGTGAGAGCTTACAAACCTGGGCAAATGCAGCCCTGGTGGGAGAGAGGACAGAGAATGGAAGGATGGAGGTAACTGTGCTGGTTTGCTACTGGCTTCTTTGTACCAGGAGCAGCACAACTGGCTGAAAAACACTGGGCTAAAATTCCTTACCCATGCTGTCTGCTTGAGCATGAGCTGTGCAACCAGTCCCTGTGTGGAAATCTCTGAGGATGTGATTCCCTTCATATTCTGCCACAGCCACCTTCCAAGGGAAAGCTGTGCATACACAATCTTTGCCCCAGCTTATTTAACTACTTTGACTCACTCCAGCTTAGCAGGGTGAGGGGAATTTACAACCCCTTTTCAGCTACCACAGCACATCTCTGCCAGCATTCAGCCTGTCAAGGGTGCGTGTGTGTGCTTGTTTGGAAAGGCTGTTTGTGTGTAGTTTTGCTTCAATGCAAATGCTTCAGGCCTCAGTGCAATGAAGTAATTAAGTATATGCTTGGCTTTAAGTCCATGAATGATCCCTGAATCTGTGTCTTTGTACTCAGAACAAAACTCCTTAAATAAAGGAATAGCTTGAATGCCAGCAGCCCAGCTGTTTCTGAATAACCCTCCAATAACAAACCCGAGAGTATTTGCATTGGTAGAAACAAAAGTTGGATAAGGAGGCTGATTCACTGTCTGGCTTCTGGAGACATTTTATAAATAGCTGCAAGAAAAACACAGGAGGGTTTTTTATTATTATTATTAGTTGATAAAACATGTTGACAGAATCCTTTTCAGGATTGTAACTTGGGGGCAGCATGTCTTTTTGGACAGCAGACACATGGCAAACAGTTTATTTGCTGAAGAAAGCCAGATGCTCTGTGTCCTTGGCAGGCGACTTGTAAGATTAGGGAAAATGAAGCTTGTGACTAGAGTGTGGTAAATAGGTAAAATAAATAAATAAAGCAGTCACACTGCCCGCAAGAAATTCTTTTGTCCTTTTTGGCAGGACAGCTGGTTTTCAGCTACTTTCCCCTGCAGTGTGTGACTGACTGGGAAGCGCAGGCCACCTGAGGGGAGAAGTGCTTCTTGTTTGTCAGCCACTGTGCTGCTGCTTGAGCTGGCTCAGATGCCTCTGTGGACTCTCACTGTGTGTCCCAGGGAAAATTTATGGGCATGGTGATGATCAGCTGAGAGGGTGAAAGATGCATGTGAAAGTGAATACAAGGGCCAGGAACACACATATTAAGAATCCTCCATCAGGCAGTTGCCCAGCCTGAGTTCAAAGCTGTTGTGTGACAAGCAGACACCTCTGGCAAACCTATGATGGATTAGAACCCAGAGATCAAGGGCCAGAAAACAGGAAATGCAGTATGTCTCCTACATGTAGGGCTTGATCCATAGCTGGCACAGATCAGTATCATGCCATTGGAAGAAGACACTTCGTATAGACTGAGACCAGCTGAACCACAGAATTCCCAATAAAATAAAGTAGTTTTGTGAATAAACAAAATATTAGTGGAGGAAAAAACAGAGATGATAAAGTTAGTGTTGTTTATCCTTTACACAGCTGGTCTTTTCTTAATTTTTCTTCAGCAGATGTTTGAGCCAGCACAGCTTAAAGATCAAAATATTATACTACTTTCAAGCCAAACTGGGGGGGAGAGGGGGGCAGGAGTGCTGTAAAATACTCCCTGGACCATTAGGGTTTATAAAGCAATGAACTAGAGAGACCACATAGTAGAATTTTTAATGTCTATCTGATGCCTCTGAATTCCCTATGCTCTTACCCCTACTGTCCCTCCAGGTAGAATGTTACTGTTTCTTTGATCAGGCTTCCTCCTCAGTCAAAATATTGACACTACTTCACATACCATTAGGATAATTCCTCTGTTGCCCTTGCCCATCCCCATAAAGAGGAATTTGGGAGTATTCCCTGACTTGCTGTTCTCTCCTGTGTAGGCTTTATTTGCGGCAGTTTCCAAACACCTTCTGGTAATGCACTGTCAGGGTGACAGTATCTATTGCTCAGTGTTACTCTCTTTCCTTCACTCCTGTAAGAGACCTGGGGGTGCAGCGATGGTGTCAGGAGAAGTGAGAGGACTTAAGGTAAAAGGGAAGTTGTCCCATGTCATGGGAGCTATGCTCATTCATACCAGTCTTCTTTCTCTTTTGTGCTAGGCTAGTGCAGGCAGCAAGGAGAGGTGAATTACCTTAGTGTGATTACACAAAGGTAAACCAGAAATATTTTTAATTGGTTTTGTTATTTGAAGAGCATAAAGGGAACCCTCTGAAAATCATGAACACTTTTGATTTGATCAAAGAATTCCCTTCTCTGCCCAGACATCAAAACCCAGTATGGACAAAAGAGAGAGAAACATATGGATGATGCATTATATGGTGAGGAGCAGAGTGGCTTGATGATGCCTAAATCTCCCTAAAGCACAGGAATTTGGAAAAAAAAAAGTAGGTGGCAATGCCAAAGTGATTTGAGCTTCTTTCTCTGAGGAAGCTCAGACTCCCTCCACCTCCCAAAATATCTGATCTGACATCCCTCCTGTGTGTGGGTAGAGACCTCCTTGTACCTCTTCTGGTCTGGGAGGATTAATGTGTGACCTCTTGCATCTTGAGGATGGCAACAGATGAGTAAAGGCAATGAGCACAACAAACGTGTGGGAGAGAGATGCCGGCAGATGAAGACCTTGTAAAGGCCTTGATTTTTTGAAAGATCTGTTTTTAATGGCTGTAATATTCTATTAATATTCAGGGGAGATATAATTAGGACATTGTTTCTATTTTGAAATTGTTTTTGTCTGAGTATTGGTTTGGGCTGCAAACCAGTGCTTTGGCAAACTCCTGCTTTTGTGCATTATGGGAGAGCAGTCCTTGGCTGCACCTCATGGAATTAGAGTTAGTGTTGACTGGACATGCTCACTCAATCAGCTCCAACTAGGCATTTGGTGGGATTTTGGTGAGGCTGTCACCATTTTGTCTGAGGCTCAAGTGCTTTCAGTCGCTGGAACCTAAGGCTAGGAATTAAACAGCATCAGATAAAAGAATACAAATAGTCAGATCTTAGGATTTGGAAGTGTGTTTAATGCAACACTTTTAAAAATGTGTATGCTATTTCATAGATTTCTCTGATTTGTCCAAGTCTAATCTGATGTGGGCAGTGTTTTCATTAACTGTCTCCCTCTAAAACCATCCTGTATAATCATGCACTGGACTATTTATTCCTGGGGATGGCTTGCATCACATATGAAAGAATTTAATAATGACACTTGGATGGAGTACTGTTATTTATGGAGGAAAAGGTCGTGTTCTGTGCCTGGACCAGCAGTGGGTGGCTGCAGCCTTGGGTAGCATAGTGTTGGATCACTGTGCTGCCAGCAGATAGGGGAACGTGTCTGACAGCCAGCCATTCTGCTTTTGTCATTACTGCAGAGCCAGGGTATCATGTTCCTTGTGTCAGGCTTTGTTATTTATATCACTTTGTAAACAAAACTCCTGCCTTTTCCTCTGATAAATTGTGAAGAAGCCAGTGCAAGCTAACATGAATGGGGGAGTGAGTGTATTATATTGTTGATATATATTGGTATCCCCATGTCTTCTGCCATGCAAGGGAGAAATTGGTGGCTTGTTTTTGTGTTAATTTCTGGAAAGTGATCATTTTTAATCCATAGTCTTTTTTCCTTTGCGTCTGGCTCCCATATTACTTGCCAGGTTTTCCTTTTAGATGTTCTAGAGAGACCCTCATGGCTGCAGGAAAACTGCAGGGCTGCCAGCTGGGAACTCATGCCCAGCTGGGAACTCAAATCCCCCCACCCTGCTCAGCTGGGTGCTCCCTGGCTCTGCAAAGCAAAAACCAGTGCATTTACTTCTCCCTCTGTCTCTGCATCTCTTTATACCAAATGCTTTTTCATTTAGGGAAATG
>JAOXXN010000265.1:54461352-54493563 GCA_026770055.1 Myrmophylax atrothorax | reverse complement strand
AGGGAAATGTGGCTGACACCCTGATTTCATATCCTTGTGTCCTGGGCTTCTAAATTGAACTTTAGCCTTTTTATTTAACTGTTACATGCATGTAAATTTATAACATAGGATGTCTTACACAAATAGCCTTGTAGAGACCCACAATCTCTTTCCTCTTGGTTTTGTGTTGCTTGGAGTTTTTTAAGGAAACAAAACAAATCAAAGGAGTTATTATGCAGCTTAATCTTTAGGGAAAGTTAAGGTAGGAAGAAGATAGCAGAGCTTAGTCCTAAAAAAAATAAAAAATAAGAAAACATACACCCTTCTAGAAGTGCTATATATGTCAGTTGTGTTGTGCTGTGGACAAAACAGCAAGTCTTTTGGAAAAAAAAAACCCAAACCAAACATCTATGTGGATTTCTGTGTTGACTGGGCATTGCCAAGCCTGGATTAAATGTGGTAAATGGAGAAGGCTAGAGGATTTCTATTTCATTCCCTATACTTCACTGCTGTCACTGCCAGTTGTGTTGGTGAAGAATTGCCACCAACAGTAAGGAGCGTGCTGGTCACAATACTTTTCTTTGCATTCTGAAATTGACTCTTATGACTCCATTGGCTGTTCACTGTTAACAACAGCAAAAATTAATGTGCATATGGTTGCTGGAGTAATCATGGTAGGTACTGAATACTCAGAGAAACATCTTTTACAAAGTCACTCTTCTAAGCAAAAATTAACTTCTGGGGGAGAATTGATCCTCTCAGTTATCATCTGTGGGGATGAAATAACCCATACTTGGTCTTCAGCTCTGAACTGGCTTATGTATTTTTTGTGTGTGTGTGGTCTAGACTCCTGTGCAATTTAATCATAGCCTAGCCCTGATTTTCCCATTGTTTTACAATTAAGGCATGCTCTGAGCTTTCCAATCTTTTTGTCTTTCCTCAGCAATGTTTGTAACTTGCCACCTAAAAAATGATAAAGGTTTTAGAGTCAGTTTTCATCTCTACCTCACTGCTAGGTGACCTGATGGAATACAGTCTTGCCATCACATTATAAATCAGCTGTTTCAGAGGGGAAAAGGGGACTGTGCCATTAATTACTCTGAAAAACTTGAAATTATCTATGCCTGAAGCAGCTCCAAAGACTGCTAATACGGAGTAGAAAGTTTTGTGTAAGAGAAGCAGTGAAGAGTTACATATACCCTTCCTCCTCTTCCCAAACACTTGTGGATGATTGTCAATACAGAAATGACATCTTGGAGTTGTCCTGTATCTGCATGGGGCCACTGACCACTGACAAGTCCTCTTAAGTGTGACATTCCTTCAGAAAGGCAGGGAAGGGGTTCACCTTTGGTTCCTGCTGTTACAGCTCTTTAAGGTAACAAATCCCATCAGGCCAATGCCCAACGTGGGAGTGGTGGGACAGGAGTCTGTGTCTGCCTGGCATGCCATCCCTGTGCCCAGCTCCGTGTGCTGGCCCACAGCTTTACTTTGAACTTCGATCCTGCTTTCTCTTTATTTTCTCAGTGATTGAGTTAAGGGTGAGGATTTAAGCTAGTTGGTTTAAATTCAAGCCATATGAGACAGAAGTGATTTTCTTGGACAGGAAAAATAATCTTGGGGAGTTTATAGGACTTACAATTGCTCTGTATTTTCATGGAGTATGAACACAATTTGTCTCTCTGCTTCTCAATCTCAATGTCTTATTGGATCTTATTGGATTAGCTTGTTGTTCTTGGAATTTCCATGTACTGGCATGGGCTCAGCAAGCCTTTTTTCACATTTGGTTAGCCTGGAGATTGCAGCCTTTCTTCTACAATGTGAAATTGCTTGTACAGATGATCCCTGCTCATCTTTTCCCCCTAACTGTATTCAGTACAGGTCCGTTTCTCTCCATCCATTCTTCAGTCTTCCTTGGATCCAGGCTGACCTAAGCTAAAATCCTGGACAAACCAAATCCAACCAGCCAGAGGAAGATGCTATTATTGCTTCTGTCCCTTGCTTACAAACAGCAGTTCCACTAAGAACTGGACATTGGTGAGGAACTTGCCAAAGTCAAGAATACTGTGGTAGTGCATGGCTTTGGGATTTTTATGAAGAATTAAGGAGAAGCCTTTGAAGAACCTTTCTGCTTTCCAGTTATCCTGGGAGAGAAGCATCTGATCATCTTCCTAAAAAATTCCATACCCTTATTTGCTTACCTTGAATGAAACACCAGTCTGATGCAGCATGGCTTCCCCCATGCCTGCACAACAGAGTGTCTGTAATTCTTTGCACAGAAGTCAGACCCTTCTGAAAACCAGACATTCATATTCCCATCAAAATCTGAACAGTGGGTTTTTCCATCAACAGTTTCAGGCTATCAGTCTCAGCTGTGAATGAAAAATTCATCAGGCAAAGGCTAAAGAAGTCACACCTGTCAGCCTGACACACTGTTTATCTCAAAGACTTTACTTCAGAAAGTATAAACAGTAGAATATTTATTTTCCTTCCTGCCATTTATGAGACCATTCAGCAATTTGAAAGCTCACGCAGAGCTTTCGTGAGCCAACCTTAATTGCACAGCAATGTGCCATAAAAACAAAGATTAGGCATTATTATCTAGGAACCAATTTTACATTTTTCTCCTCTGACTTGAACTGTTTAAAATATAGGGCACTATCTCATTTTGGCTGTACATAAATATCTCAGTTGTCAAACTGCCTTTACTCAACCAGCCAACTTTTCTTGGTGGTTGAAAATCATAGTGTTTAATTGTGTCAGCTGAGGTGAAAAATGTTATTGGTTCACCACCTGGCTGCACCATATAGTTAAGAAAAAAGTCAAGAAGCAGAATGTGGAATTTAAGGGACTGCAAAAATATTTTACCCGTTAAGAAATGAATTTGATGCAAGGACAGAAGGAAGAAAATAAACAGATTGTGTGTTTCTTTATCCAAGTGCATTCCTGTTTTCTCCTTACTAGCTGACTTTGAATCTTGCAAACAGTACGTGTTTAAACTGGGTGTGATAGGGGGCCCAAGACGTCAGGACAACACTTCTGACAGATTTCTACAAGCTTTTAATTAGTCTGTGACTTCACAGTCTTCAAATTTTTCAGTAGTGACTGTTACCTACATGAGCAGAACTGACAAGTAAAAAGCATGATGGACAAACATGAAATTCAGTTTTACTGGGCTCAGTATTTATTGTAATTCTGGTGACCTCACCTGTCTTACAACAGAGAGGAAAGCTGTTCAGCGCAGAAATTCACACCAAACTCCTTTGGTGCAGGGAAAAAAATCACCTATTAAGTTTTAGCACCCAGTGAATGCTCTCCGTGCTGGATGAAGTTTTGGCAAGCAGTGTAAGCCATCTGCTTCTAGGAATAGGTTCCAAGGAGGTGGTTTATGGCTGATGGTATTCAAAATCCCTTTTGTATAACTCTTCATCAATGAAGAGTGCCACCATGGCATTAGCTCCTGGATAGGAATCTCCCTGAGACAAAGCTTGGGGCATCAGACAAAGGAGAACATGTTGCCCTATATCAACTATAATTTACAGAAAATCAATTACCTTCTGTGTCCTGCACATATAATACTATGGTGTTTTATCAGGAGAAATGTTACTAAGGATTTTTTTGGTAGCTGAGCTACCAGCAATCTTTCTCCTTTGTCCCATATAGATATAACCCAATGTGCAAGATCTAGCCTATTTAAGATGAAAAGATGGAATTAGATAGATCCATTAGCCCCTTCTCTTGCATAGTGTAAGCTATGATGTTTTCACTCAGTGACTCACACTCTAAACCAAATACTTGCCTTGAACAAAAGCATTTACATGTTCAGCCAAAAAGCCTCTTTTATGTGGGAGGTAAATGGCAGGACAGACTGAGCTAAGTACTGTTTGCACTAACATGGATATGGCTGGATGAAGTGCAGCCACATCTTCTTCACAGTCCCTTCTGTTAAGGTGGGAACACTGACAGGTCCTTAGGAAATTTTCAAATGTGGACCAAGAAGGCAGTTCTCAGCAGGCAAGGTAAGGAAGGAGAGCTGTGATACACAGTCCTTTGGCCAAGGTAGGGGATGGAAGGAGCAAGCATCAGTTCCTGACCCCCATCAAAAGGTTGCAGTGAGGCTCAATCTGGGAAGAGGGTGAGACACCAGGCACAAAAAAAAGAAATGCTGTCAGCGAGGCTGATTGGATTCACAGAGCTGACTGTTCTAAGCTGAGTAGACTCTACTGACACTCTTTTACTTGGGACCAGGAGAGAAACAGGATATGGAGACTACAAATTGCCATGATGGTGGCAATCACTTTCTTCTGACCTTTGTTTTTCTTTAGGATCCACTCAGACACTCCCTGTTCTGCCCAAGAGCTGTGGGCACTGGTGTGGGGGCATTCTGAGAGTCCTGGCCATGCTTTGTGCATCCAGGGTCCCAGTGGACACCAGTTGCTCACAGCTGCCCTCTCCAACACAAGGAGCTTGTCTGTGGGAGGGGGCTGTGGTGGTGGTCCAGCCAACCAGAAAGGCTTGCCCTGGCTTGAGTGTGCCAGCAGATAGTCTAGTGATGTGCAAGGCCAGAGTTATTGTCCCAACTCTCTTCTTTTGCAAAAGAAAGATGCTTTAATTTATATCCCCTGACCTATCATTGGTAAAAATTTCCTGCTTGTGTCATATGCTGTGTGCCAGCCCAGTGGAACAGGAATCTTGTTTTCCACTCCTAAGGCAAGTTTTGCTGTGAAATAAAAAGACATGGCCCAGGTTTAATTTTACCATACTGTGCTAGTAACAATTCACTGAGCATTCTGCTTGGTCAAAGGGCATTTCCTTCCCTCCCCCCTTCCTTATTCCCTCCTTCTCTGCCTCCCTCCCACCTCCCTGCATCCTCATTAGCCTCTTATGAAATTAATAAACATATGGTGTTTGTTGACTGGGTGGAGAAATTGCTTTTAGATCACATAATGTCTGAGGCCTGGCAAGTCTTCGTGAATATGTTCTGGTCTTTGCTAAATGGAGCAGGGTACTCTTCAGTCTAGTAGCAAATATCTTGGGGGGAAAGGAAAAGGAAAAAAAAAATCCTTTTAGAGGACCAGGTCAGTACAATTTGCAGATCCTTGACACTTCTCATTTATTTATTTATTTTGGATAAGAGAGTGTGGCCCACATCATGGTGGAAAAATAAGTCTGTGGTTGGAACCACATTACATAGTACTCACCAAAAACTGGCACTTCCACAGGTCATTATAATGTGATAAACGTGTCTGGGCCAGGGCTTTTCTAGGGTCTTGTGGGTATGCACATATCAACCAGTTCCTTTCTCAAAAAGAGATTAATATATCTGAACACAGATGGGCTCACAGGCCAAAAGATAGAAGCTGTAACAACTCAAATATGCATCTCTCTCAGGCAATATGACAACTTGCAACCTTCTGCTTCTCCCGTTAAGAGATCGTGAGCTGTTTGATGTGTCTGGGATCTCTCCCCAGACCTTGTCCCCCATCGTTGTTTTGGAGGCAGTTCTGTGCTGCTATGCCAGAACCAGTTTCCCTAAGACTCATCTATCAGAGCACCATCCTCAATAGGCCTGACAGGTTATGTCTAAGTGGATGCCTTGTTTGCTTCTTCTGCCAAATTACACCGTTTCCCTTGGGCCGCTATCAAAGACTTCAGCAGCACATGCCTTCCTGTTTTTTATTTGCATGTGTATGTGTGTGGCTCTTCTAAACACGGACAGGAATTTCCTTTCCTGAGTCTAGACATCAGCCACTCACTATTTCTGCAGCTTGCTAACAGACTGTCTGCTGCCCTGGGCCCTTTGACTTTTCCCAGGAGAGCAGCAAATTTGCACTGGGCTGATAGAGGAGGCCTTGTACGATACTCTGGACATGCAGCCTGCTCTTTGCTGGTGGTGTTTTAACTTCACTAACGATCCCTGCAAACCAAACCTGGCATCTAGTGGGGGCTGTTTCTCTGCTTCCCACTGCAGGGTCTGTCCTTGCTACTCTGGTGTTGCCAGAGCACTTCTGCCTCTGGGAGAAAGAAAGATGGTGTGATCCCAGCCCAAACTGGTGTGACCATGAAATACTTGGCCAGATCTACACCCTCGAAAACTACATTGGCCCAGCAGCCATCTGGGAGCAGGCAAGCCAAGGTGAAGCTCTTCCCAAGGTGACATAGCTATCCCTTTTCTGCTGAGTGGGATCCCCTTAGTGGCAACCTGGGGCGGCCTGGAATGATTTTGGTGTCGGCACGCTGCAGCCACTCTGGGGCTGTGCTTAGTGTGGCATGGTCCCAAATAAAGGTCCTGGGATGCTTCCTGTGTTTTCAGACTCACAGGGCGTGGGCTGCTTCAGATGAATCTCACAGATTTCAGTGGTCTTTCAGAGCAAATTAAACCTGTCAGTACTTTCCTGGGACTTGCTGCAAGCAACAGATGGAGCCTGGATACACTAAATCATAGGGTTTTGCAGCTTTTCTCAGTGGCTCCTGTTATAGGAATTTCCCAGGAAAAGAAATCTTTCTAGGCAAGTGACTGCCAGAAGGATAAAAAAGCTGATAAGATTTGTCTTAGTGTGCATCAGGAGTGAGCAGCCAGCAACTGCACAGCAGATTGTAAAGCGGAGGAGAAAAGATTGGTAAGGTAATTGAGAATGAATTCCCACAACACAAATGATTTATCTCCCCCCCACCCTTTTAGCCTGTGACCGTCCATCTGTGTGTCTGTCTGCCTGCATGTCATTCCTCTTCCCCTCAGAAACTTTTGAAGTGGTTGACTTATTTCAGCCAAAGTAGCTGAAGGATGAAGACCTCAGCACTGCCAAGTTTTGGGGATTTTCTGGAAAGTAGGCATCTGGCTTGGAGCAAGAGGCTCTGCCAGTGCTGCTCAGCTGGAGGAGAGGGTTCAGGGGTAGCTGAATCCCTGTGACATTTTGTGGGATAACATCTGCAGGATGGCAGAAAACCAGATTTTTCACAGACATTTATTTGTGCATTCACAGAAGCCTGCTACAAAAACAGGTTATGCCACACTGCAGGATGAATGAAAAGTGTAGATGTGAATATAGTCACTGATAAAGTGCTATGGCTGCACAGCCATCCCTGTGCCTCCTCTGTGAAACATGACTGTGAAGGTCACAACCCAACGACTCTGGGAGCCTGTGGAGCCAGACAACATGGACTTTTTGAGAAGTCTGCCTTTGGACTCCCATTTTGCAGCTGGACCCTCTCAAAGGATGTAAGATAGTTGACAGAAATAAGAATTCATTACTGTAAGCTTTCTTTTGTAACAAAGAAAATACATGATTTCCAGGTGATGTGCCATTTCCTGGGGAAATAAGTAGCTGAAGGCATACCCAGAGTGACATAAACAATGCTGTCCAGGAAGCCCAGTGGTGAAAAAAATATGATTTTTAAGAGGAGGAATGAGAGATTAGGCAGATGAGGAATAAACTCTGCAGGTCAGGTGAGGAAGTAGCATGTCCCGGGTAGTAGTGACAAAGTGCCATTGGGAAGATGAGTGTGCAACAGTGGCCCAAGGTGGCAGTGAGGCTGAAGCATGGAGACTAGGCTGGGCTGTGTCCAAGAAGAACTGCTCTGGAAAAAATGTGCCCCACTCTGCCAAGTTCTGCTGCCTCCCACAGTAGTCTCTGCCCTCAAACCAAATGCTGAGAACCTGTAGAGATGTCAGAGAGGAATTATCAGAGAGAATTTGGTGTTAAATCCACTTCTGACAGCTGAAGATGTGAGAAGCTCCAGGTGGTGTGTTTATCTGAGTAGGAGACAGAGAGGCCCCCTGGCTCTCAGCCTGAAATCTTTGCATGGGCTGAAGGACAGGATACCAAAGAGACCTCACTGTGCTTTGAGCATAGCAGGATGTAAGACTTGAAAGTGAAAAATCAGAAAAATATGAATTGGAAATGTCCTAGCTATGAAGGCAACATATGTCTGGAATGGATAACCAAAGATGTGGTAAATTCTCCAGCACTTGGAGTCAAAATCAAGATAACACCGAGACTCCCGCAAGGTACAAGGCTTGATTCAGAGATCAGAAAGTGAGATGCTGTGGTGCATGTTATGCAAGAGGTCAGGCAAGATGACCAGTATGGTTTGCTCTGGCCTTCAGAAATATGAACCATTGTTGTAGCAAGGATCTAGGAGAATTGCCATGAGACAAGAAACAGAATAATTAAATAACCACAGTATTTGCAAGGGTTCATATCAAAGAGCGGACCATTTTTTAAGCAGCAGCAGAGATTGGAGAAAGATCTTGGGGAGTAAGGAGGTTACTTTGTTTTCCTATTTGGAAACTTGCCCACTGAATGACTTCGACCCCAGAGATAAAGTTGGTCTTCATACTAGAGGTTCATGAGCTCATTCATGGACAACATTTATTGGAAGATTACTGGGGTTTCAATGTGGGCTTATCCTAAAGTATTACTGGCTTCCAAATTGCATTCATCAGTCTTCAGGGTGCAGTAAGGCATGGTCTTGCACAGAACAGATTTACACAAATGGTTTATTAACAAAATCAGGATTAGGGCCAAACAGATGTCAGTATGACTGATTAGTTCAAAATAAACACTGTTGTGAGATAAGAAGTAACTGTGTTTTTGCTTCATCTTCTTGTGGTTGCATACTCAAAAGATGATGGGAAATGACATGTTAGGTATGAGGTAAAATGACTCATCCACTGCTGCAACTCAGAGAAGGCAATGCAGAAGAATGCAGGAATTTTCAGTCCATGGATATAAAATAAGCAATGGCCCTGATCCAGGAAACTCTGCCATGGAGACAGATTCCCCTAAGGTGTGCAGCCTCACTTTCTTAGGATTATGCAGGTGTGGGTTTTTATTTTGGCAGCTGAAACTCCCTAAGTGCTAAAATTACTATCATTTTCATTATGCCACATGCATTAAAGTTCTGATAGGCAAAAGTATGAGAAAAGAAGTAACAGTTGTTCTTTCATGACACCTTAAATATTGATTTGTCCAAATGAGGAATAAAAACCCTTTTAATGGTTCTCAGTGAGAGGAGAGATCTGTGTTACGTTGCTTGGTCCATGTCATCAGCATGTGAAATATTAGGAGTTGTACAGACCAAATCAAGTGCTAGAGGTCAAAGAATTGTAATAAACATGAATCAGCCACATTCACTGGAGTACATTGAAAACCTTGATCAAGTTCCTTTGCTGTACTGCTTTACAGAGACATGCAAGTCAGACTAAAGGCAAGGAGATGAAAATGGCAAAAAGAATTATTTTTTGCACTCCCTTTGGTATAAAGGGACATAATCGCTTAAACATAATCGCTTGCTCAAACATGAAGGAAATGTCTCATTTTTTTAAAAATGTTCTTAATGAAAAACTGGGATTTGCATTACAAGGTGCTCTGCTCTCATAACTGAATAGGTCCATGAAACCAATTTCTAGTCATTCAAACAATTGCATTCATGTTACCATTTTCTAAGTGAAGTATTTGGATTTTTCAATTTAACTTTCAGTGCTAATATTTCACTTCAGTATTTTAAGAAATTAGTTATCTAAACCATTGCCAAACAAACCATTGTAGTCAACCTAATAAAGTCATTCTCCTCCTCAACTTCCAGTTTTCATTGTGAAAGTGAAGCAGCTAGGGAGAAGAAAGAACTGTTTCAGATCACTTTGAAAAGAAACTATTCCAGATTAATAGATCACTTTTAATGTAAACTATTCTTGATTAATACTTCTTACAATTTCTCTTATCAGTAGGCAAAGACACTAACACAGCAAAAGCTCTACACATGGGCTTCCTTGAAAACTTGATGCTCTTTGATGTGGATTGCACTCTAAATGATTAGTTAGCCTTTCAAAACCTGCCTGGATCACTTTGTGTATTATTTTGTTAATTTCCAGACAGAAGATAACTCTATCAATTTGTAATGCAGGAGCATTATGAGAATAAAATTCTCAAATTGAAAAGGTTTCCCAATTTGATTGCAACCCTGATCTAATTCTTGTGTCTAGTGGTGTCATGATGCCATTCCTTGTGTTATCAAGGCAGAGACATGTGCAGTCATAATCTTCCTCCTGTCCTACTTTGGTCTGTGCTTTGCCTCAGCTACTAACTGATCTCAAAAATCAAGGGAAAGGTTTTGTGGAGTTTTTGCCCCTCTCTGTCCTGTTCTCTGCCCTTTTTGCACCATATGGCTCCCTGCTTTTAGTCAATAGCAAGTGTTAAGATAAAAATTCATTAATTAGCATACTCCCACTTCTTGTTCTCCCTGGGACGTGTAAGCATTTTCATATCATATGGATGTCACTGAGAAGCATGTAAATCTAATCTAGGTTCCCAGAAATGCGTGGCATTATTTTTATGTGTGTGCACTGCTTTTTTAAAAACAGTCTTTTCTGAGAGTCTGTTCTTTGAGTTGGGAAAGATCCTGCTTTCTTAGCAAGAACGTAAACAGTCTCTAGGGGATGGGAAGAGAGGATTTAGTATGATTAGGTAGTAATTATCTCCTCTTTAGATATCAAGTGTTTAATTGAAGAGATTTGTTGCTCTAAAGTCGTATCGAATCAAGTGGAATGAAAACAGCACATTGAACAGATAGTTCAGTTCTTACCTTGACCCAACACCATCATCTAAAAAAGTAGTGGCTTGTAATACACCCCCTTAGACAGGTCTCCAGCTGATGCAAATGGTTGGTACCTCTCTCAAGGTCAGTGGAATTGTATCAGCTTGTTGCAACTCAGGCTCTGTCCTTCCAAACTTTGCTGCGGATTATTGGTATTCCTCATTTTTACTTTCCTCAGTCAGAACATTTTTGACCCACGATGTAATTTCCCTATAATGTATGGTATTCCACACTATGATATTCCAAATTCCCATGTATCCCTGAATCTGACAAAAGTCTACAGCGACTGGTCTCCTTCAGGTGCCATGACCAGGCTTCATACACCTGCTGGAGAGGGCTGAGGCAAACAGCAACTCTTGGGCAGCAGAATCTTTTCTAGCCAATGCAGGTAGAGGGTTCTTTGGATGCAGTGAGGGCTATGACCCAGTCTTGAGATTCTCCTTCACACAGTGGTATAAGAGAGGAGATAAAAGTCCCTATGTACATGGCAGGAAAAAAAAGAAATGCCTCTGAAAAGAATTTGTCACAACTTTGCAAGCAGCAGTGGGTAATGGGTTTTGGTCAGGGATTGTCTTGATACTTTTGTGAGTGAAGGCCAATTTTCCTTTCAAGGCACTGCATACTTAGTTATTTAATCAAGCTAAATTATTCCTTCTCTCCTCACCCACAGTTAGATCATGGCATAAAATTAAGCACAGCCCTTCATTCCACCTCTTCTTGCCTCTCTGTTTGACCTAGACTTTTGGGAGCCAATAAGTTGTCAGAGATACTGATTTAATAAGGGTAGGAGAATTAAAAAGGACAAAGAGACACCTGACTAATTGGCATTTCCAAGAATTTTTAGTAATCAGCCAATGGCGATTTTATAAGGTATGAAGTATTTGCTTTCACATAAATTTCTTCCACATTCTTTCTCTCGTGTTTGCTCAGCAAACCTTCTGGAATAAGGTTCACATCTTCTTTGTAAGCTTTATACTTGGGAGGTAATTGAGTTGGCTCTTTGTTATGAGAGAATGTACTCATTTAATTGCACATATGTGTCTGTGAACACACTATCCCTGCTTCTCTCCTAAATTTGATTTGGAAGGAATCCCACAAAAGGCTGTTTTCCAGCATTAATGGATAAAAGGTCTTTACCAAGGGGAAAAGTATTGAAACACTAAATTTAATAAAGTTTAAAAGTTGTTTCTTTGCAGGAACTCTCATTGAAAATGCATAGTTCTAGAAGTAATTCCCTTCTCCCAACAGTGATTTAATAGCAAGTATCTTCTATTGATTTTCTGTTTTGTAATGAACCATTTTTTATTTTGGAAATATGATGTAATAACATGACAATCGAATGGCATGACAGTAACACATTTACATTGTTGTCAGTGTTACTTATTGCATCCTGCCTTGCCCTGCTGAGCAGTAACACAAAACTTTGGGAAGATAAAATCCTTGCAGGAGATGAAAATCAATGCTTTGGTAATCTTTATCCCATTTCTGGACTTAAGGTGCTGACTTGAAGGTTGTGATACAAGCAAGTATTCATCTTCTGCATGTTTTGCTCTCAGAAATAACAGAACAAAGTGCTAGGAGGGCAGTGATCTGCGGGCCAGGAGATCTGTCCCTCAGGCTGAGAAGTAACATTACTCAAGCCATGTTAAAGAGTATAGATAAGGTAAACTATTCTTTGCAATGCGTTGTGTCAGTTTGATAGATAGATGACTGTCTAGTGGGATTTTTATAATTTTCCACTAATTTGGATTTTATTGTATGCAAAGACTTAGCAACTTATTGTTATGAGCTGACAACCTTACCTTTTTATTCAATTTCTACTTAGCAATTGTTTAACATTGTCTGATAAAATTGCCAAGAACTGAGTTCTGCTTGAAGGAGGACATCAAGATTAGGGTCAGATGAATTCTTGGCCATCCCCAGGCTTTTTAAAAATTGTTTAGGTCTTGGGGTTTTGGTGTCTCTCTAGAGCAAAGCTATATATGTTTTCAGATATCAGTGTTTTCCAAGCAAAATGCTTCTCCTGGGTTTGTAGGGTGTTTGTAACAGACTACTTGATGTTCACCTGGGTGGTTAGGAACAAGTAGGAGACATGAAAACAGGACTAAGCTGAGTGGTGTAATCACTGTTTTGTGGGGCATAGTGAGGATTTAGAGTCTGGTTCCATGGAGCAGAGACATTTATAAAATAATCTCAGTAAAATTATTGTTCTGATTTCAAAATTTATTCAAGCGGTAGTTTTTTGAATTTCCAGATTTTACTTGGGCATTGGTTTATTCTTTATACTGGTACACATACTCAAACACTGGTAGACAGGTGTTGTACGACCAAGCACTTGTTGTGTCATTGGATCAAAGACCAGTCTCTTCAAGAGCAGCATATTTCCATGTCTCCTATGTCTTAGCTCACCAATAAACTGGATGCTAGTTGGAATTAGTTGATGAAAAAATTCAAAAGTTGTGTTTTCTGAAGAAGATGAGGAGCATCTTTTGCTGTAGTCTGCTCTAACCAAAGCTGTGGTTATAACTCTATGTTAGGCCAGAAGGAGAAAAATGGTTATTCATGTCTCTTTCAATGTTGGGATTTATAGCCAAATTAGAGCTAGACTAGATTCATGCATTCTTCGAATCCTGGCTTCCTGAGTTCTGCATCAATGGTCATAAAATGGCTACTGCTGAGGTATGAGTAAGAAAACAATGGCACAGATTTCTTTTTTCAAGGTTTATGCAGGTAGAGCCTATCAAAATTTTGCTTTATAACTTCCAACTTTGGCAGAGAATTGGATTTCCTGCATATTTTAGGACCTCTGAAGTGTCTACTGTATATGGAAGTGTTTTAATATTCTTTTTGCTCAGAAATAAACAGAAAACTGACTTTTTAGTCAAAGATGATACTGTGAAATGTTCAGGTGCTCTGAATTGTATCACAAAACAGGTTGTTTGTTTCTTTTCTTAATTACTTTCTATAAGTACATTTTGTTCACAATTATCACAAATTATCACAATTTGCTGATAAGTTTCTGGTATGCATAACAAAAAGCAATATTGACCAACTGACCTATATGGTCTTGTATCAGAAGGCTTGCCTAAACAGAGGAGAAAATATAAATGTTATTTTTTCATTCTGTCTGAGCAGCCCTGGGACGGCATAGCCTCAGGAGAGCAGCAGATGCAATAGAGCCCTCCAGAACTCACCTCAAGGCTGCAGGGACTGGGTCTTCTCTTTCTCCTGGGCTCATTTTCATAAGCTTGATAAAGCTGTTAATGCTCATCTCATGTCAAGTGACCACAGTTCTGTTTTGTCAGAGGAGATGACCAAGAACATCCGAAGAACAAGATTTGTTATTCCCGTCTACAGTGACTGCAGAAGCATAGCAAGGGCTAAGACAGTCCCAGCTCACACGGTCAGCTTAATTACAGGGAGTATTAGAGCTTCAGTTCCTGAAACCAAATAATTTTCATCCAGAGAGTTTTGAACATGGGCCAGATGCTTAGCAAGGGCAAATCCACATTGCATCACTGATTTTGACAGGTTGATGCCAATATACACCAGTAAAGAATCTTGCTCTTGTTCAGTGCTATCAGAACCAATGTGGAGATACAGCGGGGAATGACAGTTCAGAACCACAAGGCATAACAGAGGGTCTGCTTAACTCTAGTCAGTGCACACCTTGTAATTTATGCAGTGCAAAGCCCAGTAACAGAGCTGGAGAGCCAAGGACTTCCTGATAACTGCACCTCCTGGAATTGTACAGTGCTTCGACTAATAAATCTTAGTGATGGCACAAAGCTAAGCTGGGAAGAAATTAAATCAGCCACTCAGGCAGCTGAACAGACGTCTCATCTGTGCTGATTCACCCAGAATGATGCACTCCAAGGGGTTTTCACCGCCTAAACAGATGTTCCCCTAGCAAAGGATGCTTTCCATTTTTATATTGTTCATACTGCATTTGTCTGTTGCAGATCAGATCTTCAGCTGCTGTAACCAGACATGTCTAGTCAAAGGCTGTCAGGACAAGACTGATGCTCTCAGACCCCGTCTCCCGCTTCCGTCTGTGGTGCAGCTCCCCTCCTGCTGCAGGCTGCGTCAGCTGCACAGTCAGCGTGGCAGCCTCAGGCTGGAGGGAAGCCACGACAGTGTGCTGCGTGTGGCACTGTGTCTCCAGACAAGCTTTGCTGGAAGGCGTGTTTCCTAGGCATCAGGAATGTTTCCCCAGCTGCTGATCCACATCCCTGGCAAGGGTTGGATAGCAGAGCCCAATCCAATTGGCCTGGGTGCCCTGAAAGTCAGCGTAGCCCTGGGCAGCAGGACACATTTGCAATACATCTGTATGGATATTGCAGTCTAAGCATGTGCTAGTTTTATTATTTTGGCTGTGCAACATCCAAGTTGATCATTCCCAAGACAGTCTTTCATCCTTCTTAGCTCTGCAAAGAAGATACAGCCTTTTGGATTTTTTTTTCTTGAGCAAATGGGTCAGTGTGGCATGCTGGAACAGAAGACAATTGTAAGGGAGGGCTACAAAAATATACTGGCCAGGTAATATTGTTATGGCATGTAGAATTTATCATACATAATCTTCAACTTTCTCTTTGTTCCATGAGAATGATTATGTACTTCAAAATTTCACGGAACATTCTGATATTTGCTCTCCACAGATGCTATGCCGGGTCATTACTGGGAGATGGAAGAAGAAGAGGATCACACAGTTTAATTACTAGGCAAGTACAAGGCTGTGCAGTGCCAAGTATGCTGAAGTGCTAATTCCTCTGTGAGACTACCACTGTGCAATACAATAAATAGCATTAATTTTTACACTGTAGCATTTCCAGATTTCTATCCATTGAGGAGCAATGCTCGTTAAATCAATGGTATAGCAGTCTCTTCTTGCCCTGGACTGTACTGCTTCTTGAATATTAGGCAGCTCTAGTCTGCTAGACTAGGGCTAGTTAGGTCCACCTTATCCCTATGCAGAGCATGTGGACAAATATAACCTTGTGTTAGTAGAAAGTGCTAGGCACAAATTCTGATCAAAATATGAAAATGCTGTTCTTAAACTTATCAAGACATACTAGAAGGTGTTTATACATGTGAAATCAAATGATTAAACTTAATTTTGGAAGTGTGCTGAAAGGCAAGCAGAAGTCTTACCCCTGAGTTTCAGTGTAATGAGAAGAAGGATATACTATCTGTATTATATAGAACAAAGGCAGAAGTCTACATAGAAGTGACACTTTGAAGACTCTGTATTTAGTAGTGAGTATCATACAGTGAGAGATACTGGGATTTTCTCTTGCCTAGACATGGGGCCCAGGAGGGCTTAAGAGAGGAATAAGTGGCACTCTTGTCTATTAGAGCACCATGATCACTGGCAGATGCTGACCCAGCTGGTGGCTTCTGTAGCACTAAATGCAAACTGTCAGTGTCCTGTACAGAGGACTGATGTGCCAGCATGGCATCTGCTGTGAGGCCAAGGCTTTTACTAATGAGATCAAGGCACTATGTTACTGTAAGACAGGATTAGACCATTGACACCTTTGCTTCTGCTTTGACTAGTAGCCCACAGAGAGAGGAATAATGGGGGAAATTTCTTGCTCACAGTTATCAGAAGACTATCTCTTTCCCTCTACTGCGTTAGATGCCTTTTTAGTTTCAATGAATCCCCAAAATCAAAGGAAGACTTGACTGCAACTGTAAGGACATGTCTGCTCTGTACTGGAAGCCAAGACAAGCCATTAATCATTCCAGATTTGCTGAAGTGTTTGTGAACTGAGCACTACTGAACCAGGACAGAATTCCTAAAGAAACACTAGCCCAGGTATGTTTTCCTTTGTTGCTTTTTTAAAATGGAATTTATTTTGCACCAACATCCATTTTAAGTAAGTTCTTGCTGCTCAACCTTTTAGTAAGTAGCCATCTCCTACAGAAAATGGAATCTCCTCCTACTCTGCAGTGATAGCAGGGTAACATTTGATGGTACCTGCAAGACTGATGAAATGAACAGTGACTATCTTTGAGTTCCCTTGAATCTCATCTGACCTATTGATGTGACTGCCATATCAAATGTTCAGAAGGGATATTGGTCTTTATAAAAATCAACTTTTTCCTGTCCTAGTTCTTGTAGCCTCCTTTTGGTTTAAAGAAAAACAGAAACCTTCTTTGCTAGCTGAGGAGAAAGTCAAAATCAGTACAGTCCACTCAGGTGAATATTCTGGACACTCAAACTCTCCATGTTATTATGAGAAGATAAGCAATGTTTTTCTGCACTGTGAAGCAGGACTCTCATTTAATTTATAATAGGAGAGCTAAAGCTTCTTAAAAGTTATTTTTAGCAGTGGATATTTAATAAGGTTTTTCTTACGTAATTATATACCCAAAATGTCCAATACTGACTGATGCTGACACCTAGGAAATTATATAGTAAAGCCAGTGACCATCTTCTATTAGAAAGAGGAAAAATGAGGCAATTGCAGTCACACATTTAGAGATTTTAAACTCAGGATAGGTTACAGTTGTCCTCTAGTCTCACCTTCTGTATGACTCGCCTACAAATTTCATTGCAGCATCATCTGAATTTTCCTGTCCATAATAATAGGCAGCTTTTAGCCTTTTCTGAAAGACTGTGAGATTCAGGTCATCATATTCAATCCCTATGCCATCCACAGTTTAAAGAAAATATATGCCCCAAACTTGAAGTTTATCCAGTTTTGGCTTCTACCTAGTGGATTTCATTATGCCTTTTACACTAGATATGACACCTACAGTTAAAAATTTCTTTCTCATAGTTCTAATAGTTACTCTACCATCTGGGTGTCTGTGAGATGCGATCATATTACTTCTTAAACTTCTCTGAGATAAATCAGATTAAACTTCTTTTGTCTCAGTCTGATTTCCAGACCACAGGTCATTCTTGTAGCACTTTTCTGAATCTTTTCCAAATTTTGAATGCATTTTGTAAAGTTTGGATGCCAGAACTGCATGTGGTATTTCAGCAATATTCTCACTAGAGCTATACACTGACTCTTTCAAACTCCTCTGCTTATTTATCTAAGGATCAGAATTGCTCTGGAGGGTCATGTTCAACTGATTATCCAGTGCAACCATGAAGTTTATGCAAAGTTAATTGTATCTGAATTGCTGGTTCATAGCCTAAAGTGTGATATAAAGCTTTTGTTGCAAGATGTATGACTCGCATTTGGTACTGAAAATGCAAGTAATAGAAATGACAAGGAATTAATCCTTACAACAAACTTGTTCCCTCCATCACTTTTATTATCCTGTAATCCCTTGAGTGTTGTCTCAAACTTCTACCACAGTGGTTTTGTTTTTGTCTACACTGTTGGTATAGATGCCATTGACAGGAATAGCTGGCATGAAAAATAAAGCCCCCTCTAAACTCCAGATGGAACACCTCGCTAAATGAGAGTGATTCTGCTTAAATTACTTGTAGAAATACACTCATTAGACAGCTTTTAAGCCATTTAGCACTAATGGGTTGTTGTGTGGGAGCGAGCTAAACACCTTATAAGATCTAAATATTTTTCCTTTTTGCATCTACTCCTGTCAGCCAAGCTGGCAATCTTCACCAAGACTGTAATCAAGTCCTGCAGGCTTACAGATGTTGTTATTAATGACTGCTGTTTAACATCATTGCTAATTGCTAGTGGAACAGTAACTATCAAGTTAGGTTCTGAATATATCATTCTGCTTCTTTCTGAATCTGAAACAGAAACATGTGTCAA
Organism: Myrmophylax atrothorax; assembly: GCA_026770055.1. NCBI lineage: Eukaryota > Metazoa > Chordata > Aves > Passeriformes > Thamnophilidae > Myrmophylax > Myrmophylax atrothorax. The sequence continues at coordinate 54,475,249 of JAOXXN010000265.1, read as the reverse complement.
GTACTTCTTTTCCCCACATTATGGTTGATAATTTCACTGTTCTTTAATAGTATTTTATCTATTCCATACAATTGAAGACAAAATTTTCCACCTGGAAATGATTCTTCTCTGGAACTTGTTGAAAGAGCGTATGTTTCAACTATAATGTCAGCAGAAAATCTTCCTAGTTTGGTGAGGGAATTGTGGGAAAACGAGTCCTGTTCTGGAGATGCCTGATGTCAACTTCAAATTCTGGAGGTAGACTGTCTGTGTGGGGGCCTCCATAGTGGGGCTGGGGGGAACAGACATGCTTGTACATCGGTTCACATGATGATTCTAGCACACCGGCTGGATATGTGCCTTCTGATGGGTTTCCTTTCAGAGCAAAGGCCCCAGAAGAGGCAGCTCCCCCCAAACCGGCTGAGTGCTTCAGCCTTCCTCCCACGCCTGCTTCATGTGTGAGAGCTGATTGATCTGCCAGTGGTTAGGAGGTTTCCCTGGGAAGTGCATCCCCAAGTTCAAGTCCTTGCTCTGATTTGGAGTGGTTCCCTGACCGCCAAGCTACACTGGTCGTTTCTCTTTCTTCCACTGAATACTTAATTGAAATCAGCTTCAAATCAGACAGAGCAAGATCTTGAATCTGCAGCTCCCTTTTATCTCCCGGGAACTTCCAAACCACTGGACTGCATACTCTCATTCTCTGTAGCTCAGTTCATATGTAACTATTTACATGGAGTGGAGAGGTTCCAAGGAGATGGGGGCAGAAGGTGAGAGAGTTAACTAAAGGAGTGTGTGAGGCAGGGGGAAAACCTGGTCATCCCTGGTCTTCTGATGGGGGAGTCCAAATTGCTGTCCCTCTTGTGTCTAGCAGTGCCTGGGAGCTGGGAGCCAGGCATTCCTCTCCAGAGAGGAATCATTGAGGCATTAGTCTATTTGTTGTTTGGCCTTCCATTCTCTTTCCTTTCTGGGCCTTACATGTGAAGGTTTTGGAAATACAGTGGCTTTGTTCTGATGCATAATGGAAACAGTTCTGAAAAGCTTAAATTAGAAAACCTCTTTTTCTTGCTTCTGAATTGTGAAACAAAATTCTTGTTTTGTGGCCAGCCCTGAGTATCAAATCTGAGAGGCAGAACATGCAGCAGAAAGATTGATGAAGTCAAACCTGACAAATCCTGATTGTGCATTCCTTTCCTGTTCATCAGCAGGCTCCTAAATGTAATAGATGAAGACTTTTTGGACTGGTTGCTCCTGCTTAGGTTGCGGTATATTCTTTCTTTCATCCCCTTTATGCATGCTGTGGAAGCACAGCTCCTATTACTTCAGCCCAGTCCACTTCCCTTCACCTCCATATTCCCTGCCTTGTGCCAGGTCTCTTGCTGAAGGATAGACCAGAATATGTCACAGAGGGTTGTTTCATGTAACACAAATCAAATATGTCCCTTCTGTATCCCTGTTGTGCACCTCCCATCTAGTTCAGCCATGGAGAAGCCTGCACTTTCTATTTTAAAGTGCTAGTTTGAGGAATCTCTCTGTAGATTCATTGTGGGGAACAACACTGCAGGTGGAAACACAAAATGTGGAAGAGAAACAGCTTGAGGGTACCACAGTCTTCCCATTGATGGGTGTTCAGAGCACATGTGCCAAGCCAGTGGTGCATGTTCACAGCTTTGATCCACTGCTGTACATCAGGTCAGCCCAAAGATGAGGCACCAACCTCACAGCCACTGATTAGGATGCTGAGCAAGCACCAACTTACTGCACTTTCTGCATCATAGTTGCAGCTCTTAATGTAGTGAATTTGGATTTGCACAGTGGAGAGAGAGAAAACTTGAAACAGTATATTTGTGGGTTTCTCAAAGCAACACAAACCATGCTATGCAGTGCTTTTGCTGACTTTTGGGACTTTTCATCGTAGGTTGCGACTTCCATGTAGGTTTCACACTGCAAACATTAGGGCTGCAAGTCTATTCTTGTCCCTATGCATTTTGAAGAATAATATCAGAGGTGTTCAAAGGTATTCAAAGTGCTGACAGCATGGCTCTACTTCGCCTATAGCAGAGTCTGAAAGTGCTGTGCTAGAAAATCTATCGTACAAAGTTGCCCACCAGCAAATGTCTGCAATAGGGAAAGCATCAGTTCTTTCATTTTGATTTTGCCTTTTTTCTCTCTGCTTTATTCCTTCCCCAGGGTCTCTGTAATGTTCCTAAATGCATTTTTCTTGCTTATCCGTGTTCTATTAAATTGACTTGTACTAGTCTATTTATACTGAGTAGTCAGTACCACACATACCTTTTGAACATATATTTGTAAATCTGTCAAGAAGACATTTCTTTTTCTCACAGAAATATTTTTTCTTTACTTTGGCAGGTAAGGAATACAGAAATAAAATTGCTGAGTCAAACTTGGCAAGATGAGTTAAATGGACATTTTTGAGCTATCAGTGAAGAAGTTGCATTCTAAAGGAAAAGTTGTAAGATCAGATTTCTTAACTGAAAGGCCATTTTCACTCACTGGAAAAACTAGGTGGAGTTTTCAGTTTGCACCAGGTAGCTCTGATTATCTACTGTAACTCAGGGTCATGTCATATGGAGGTCACCAGGGATGACCTAGAGAGTTAATCTTGAGGGACTGTTTTTCCTTCACAGCAAGTGCAGCAATGCCATAAATCTGGCATTGCTTTTGAATGAATGCTGGTTTAGTGCTCTGGACACAGTAGATGGTGTGCATGATCCTTGGTGACAGGGGTGATGTTACTGTGAAATCCATCTTGTCTGCTTCTATCTTGCATCCCTAAATGTTCAGGACTGGGATCAGGCATTTCCTGGAGACATAGTTATTTTAGCAGCAACCTAGAAGATTTGCCTTGTGAGAGCTGCCCTTATTCTAAATGTCTCCATGCACATTCAGTGTAGTGAGTAATGCTACATCCATTGCAGAATAACTGGAAATCAACCCAAACAGAACACCTCAGACCTGGAGTTTGATGATTTGGTTCCAGGCATTGCTTTATTACAGAGAAAGAAGCAAATGAAAATTTTAGTTTTGTGCTGAAGGCATCCTGTAGCCTGCTTAGTAGAAACCTTCAGTGCATAAATCAAAGCTTAGCTCAAGTTTCAGGCTAGTTTTGCTAATGATTTTAATGCTTATAAATGCTTTTTGCAGCTTAAATTATGTCAGCCTCAATGTTTATGAAACTGTGGAAGTGCTGATCCAAAAATATTCACATTAATAAGGAAGATCTGCGAACCGCTGGGAACCACTGAGATGATGCCAGTGTCAACTAGTGTTATTAAGCTCAGAAGTTGTTTGGCATGGCTGAGCGAGGGAAGATCTCACCAAGTTTATCTCTTGTGGATAGTCATTTGATTCATGCCTTCTGATTCATGGATTTGTCTTGGACTAAAACTGCCAACTTTCATATCAACCAGCTAAGAAAAGCTGATATTTTAGAAAGGTTTGACCATATTTTCACACTAATTGGAGAAGGGCCACTCGTTTATCAGGAATGTATCTCATCAGCAGCCAGTGCCTTACTGATACATTACTGTATTGCATCTCCCTGGACACGCTGCCTCTGGGTGGTGTGAGTTTAAATAGTGAGATTTATTTCTCTGAGGCCCTACACAGATTAGTGCAGCATTACAGCTGCTCTCTTGTACCAAGGAGTACCTGGTAGAGGTTGAGTTCTCACGACTTTTTTCCCTATGTTTCTGTTAGGAAGATTTGGGATGCTGGGCTTTGGTGTTGTCCTCAAGTGTTGCACTATGAGAAAGATAAGTCTCCCATATATCTTTGGAGTTTCCTCATCACAAAAACCTAAGAATATGACAAAAAGAAGTGGTTTCACCAGTGCAGCTTCATGTAAAATAAAACTTTAACACATGAAGTCAATGTTTTTCATCTCATTGTTGCTGCTGATTAACATGGATTTTTTTTCCTTGGCATGTCTATTTTTTAGCGTTGTTAAAAAGCAGCTGCAGTTTCTGGGGAATGGGCAACTTATGGCCCTTTGTGTCTGCTCCCTTCTAGATGCACCTCCATCAGTGTCCACATGTGTTTCTCAGCAGTCACAAGGCTTTGTGGTAAGATGCAGTAGGAAGGTATTATTATTGTAGTTTCATAAGGCAGCTTTGGTCACACATGACTCTGGGGCAGATGGAAGGTCTCTGAGGTTTTTCTATTTGTGTTTTGAAGGTGGTGCACTCCCTAACCTAACATACTCTGCATGTCTCACCAGAAACAACAAAATGTTCCCCCCCCCGTGCATACTATTTGGCTGAAGAAGCTTGAAAACACTGTGGGTTTGGGCCTTCTTTATGCTTTATGTCCCTCCACCCAGGCAGGAAGTTCCTAGGCAAATAGACTGCATGTCAGATGAGTGAGCAAAGTGTATAATCTTTATTGTTATGACTTTTAGGCAAAGATTTGTTTGGAAAGGGGGGAACCCAGTGTTCTAGGGAGAAGAAAATAGAGGTTTTGGTGAAGTGGTATTTGCCACAATTACAGGGGAAGGCTTTTGGGGTTAGATTCCGCTGTTGTGTGGATGGGTGCAAGTACAGGCTAACTGCTGATTACAGCAATCATGCCAGATGTGCATCAGCCTAAAAGAGTGTGCATTTTCACTTACAGTCTTTCTATTCCTGTCCATGGCAGGCTGCGTTTTCTCTCCTTTCAGCTTTCTCTTGCTAACATTTATGATGAACAATCGTCTGTTCCTTGTAATTGGAAGGGCATTACAAGCCATGAATGCCATTGTTGCGGTAAACCACTTCCTTTTCATGTCTCTTATGTCCTATCTTTGTAAGAACAGAATAAGCTCTGTTTGGCATCTGAAAATAGAATAACATCAAGTTTCTGCATCTGTCCAACTGAGCATCTGCAGGGCTGATTGCGCCAGATGCACTTAACCTGGCCTGGCACCAGAAACATTATCTCTGTTCCTAGAATGGCCTGGGATGTAATTGGATGTCAGATCCCCATACATTACACAGACTCAAGTAGACTACTGCAGTTTGCCACAAGCTTGGATTGTCTGCTCACTTCAAAAATAAAAGCTGGTATTTTGCTTTATGAAACTTATCACATCACTTACAGTGCAAATCATACAATAGAAACATAGAATGGCCTGCATTGGAAGGGACCTTAAAGATGACCTAGTTCCAACTCCCATCCAATGGGCAGGGACACCTTCCGCTACACCAAGTTGCTCAAAGCCCCATTCAACTAGGCCTTGAACACTGCCAGGGGCAAGGCATTCACAGCTTCTCTGGGAAACAGGTTCCAGTGCCTCACCATTCTCACAGTAAAGAGTTTCTTCCTTATATCTAATCTGAGTCTACCTACTTTCACTTTAAAGCCATTACCCCTTGTCTTATCATTCCACGCCCTTGTAAAAGGTCCCTCTCCTTCACCCTTTAGGTACTGGAAGGTGATATAAGGTCTCCTGGGAGCCTTCTCTTCTCCAGACTGAACAATCTGAAATCTCTCAGCCTGTCTTCATAGGAGAGGCACTCCATCCCTCTGATCATCTTCATGGCCCACCTCTGGATTTGCTCCAGCAGGTCCACATCCTTCTTATGTTGGGAACTCCAGAGCTGGATGCAGTACTTCAGGTGGGGTTTCATCAATGTGGAGTAGAGGGGCAGATACTGTTGTCCTAAGACTAGAACTTTTTAGTGCCTCAATTTCCACTGCTTTTTTATTTAAATAACTACAAATTACCTTATGTATGGTTTATATATGGTTTATATTTGCTATGCAAATCTTACTGAGATTGTACCTATTTCTGTAGACAAGCACATTCAAATGTCCTTCTGCTCCTGGAGGAAATGACATTATACAGCCCCTTAAGTCAAGTAGACATGTTATCTGAATGCAGGGCACTGATGTCTGCAGTGCATTGGTGGTAAGCAGCAGCTCAATAACTTGTGAGAAAGGCAGTTTCAGGCTGCATGTTGGCTATGCAGACTGCATGGGGCAAAGCCTCTGTCCTTTTGAGTTGTGAGTACCTGTACCTCCCTGCCAGTGAAGTTGCTTGCTCTACACCAGATAGGTGAACCTTTCTTTCCTTACCTATAAAATCATAGAATCGTTAAATCATTTCTGTTGGAAAAGACCTTTAAGATCATCAAGTCCAGCTGTTAACACACCACTGCCAGGTTCACCACTAAACTGTGTCCCTGAGTGCCACATCTACACATTCTCTATATACCTCCAGGGTTGGTGACTCCACCACTCCCCTTGATAGCGTGTTCCAATGCTTGACAATCCTTTCAGTGAAGAAATTTTTCCTAATATTTAATCTAAATATCCCCTGGTGCAACTTGAGGCCATTTTCTCTTGTCCTATTGCTTGCTACTTGGGAGAAGAGTCCGACCCCCACCTCACTGAAACCTCCTTTCAGGTAATTGTAGGGGAGCCATGCTGTGTGAACTCTGTTGACAACCAAATGACCCAGTACAACAAATGCGTTAGGAGACCATCTGTAGGGCATCTACCCTGCTGCTGCTGGTTTCCCCTCATCCCATCAGCTCCCTGGCCCTTCAAAGCCAGGGCAAAAGCCCTAGACTGGAGTTTACAGTAACATGGGGACACACTTCTAGTGATTATAACTCCATTTTGTTGACTTGCTCAATAGAGCTTCAAAACATTTAACTGTGTTCTAAAGACTCTCAAGAAGCAATTATAGGCTGCTTGTGTGGCCCACAGATCACAGCACAACAGCTGTGGTGCCAAGATAAAATTTCAACTCACTTCAAAAACAAGTGATAGGGATTCATCAACCTGCTGAAGGCTGGTCAAGACTTGAAGACCATTTAATTGAAATTAAATGACACTAAGGCTTTATTTTTGTTCTTGCCAGGACTTCACCTCCTTGCTTTGTGGAAGGGTTGTATGAGTAATGAAAAAAGGCTGACATAAATGGAAGATCTGTCCCTGGGTCTATGTCACTGTTAACTGTGTTGCCCACACTTGAGTTTCTCTCTTCCAGCTCATCCATCTTGAGTGCCACCTTAGGCCAGGCAGTGAGGTGTCCCTGCCCTTCAATACGTGGCCCCTGACACTTCTGGAGCTCCCCCTCTCTTTCTAAATCCTGGAAGAACTAAGTCACACTATTGATTCTGGCCCTGTACGGTGTTGGGAGAGTTTCTGTTAGTGCTGGACACACAGGAAGAGCTGTGGGAAGACATGAAAGGACTATTAGCACTGGAATGGCACATACCTGCATGCACCCTCTAACAAGGATATTTTTTAAGCTGATGAGTGTTCCTTAAATGAGTGGGACCCTGGACCAATCAGCCATAGCTAAAGCACAACTGATTACAACTTACAGGATTTAGTGTAGAGGTAGCACTTCGTTTAATGGCATGTGCTGACTGTTAGTCATGTTGATTTTGCAATGAAGGCAAGAATTTTAGAGCACTGATGCTCTAAAAAAGAAGGATAAATAGAAGGCAAGCATAAAGTCCAATGTAGCAAGACTAATTCTGCAGAATGAATGCTTGCTTTTTCATTGCACTAGTTGAAGTCTCTAAAATAAACAGAACAACCAATTTAAAGCAGATGCATGGAACAACAGTCAGGTTTCATCTCTGGTTTTAATTCTTTTAAACCACAGTATTTGGTTCTCAGAGCTCAAAGGAACTGCAGACTGAATCAGGAGTTTGCTGTAAGTTAGCAGCTTGGAGGAAGCAGATTTGTGTCTGTATAACAGGGAGACATGAAAAAGCCCTGTTCAAATAACTAAATTATAATAAAATATGCAAGGGATGGAATCTGGAGACAAATGAACATCCAGAGCTCCTGCCTGTGAACTGTTATCAGCTAGTTTGGAACAGTAGAGCTAAGCAATAAATGGCCAACTCAAGCACTGCTTCTTAAGCAATGAAACAGTCAACTCACAAGTTTTATTGGTAGTTGCTACCCTGTGTGCCACAAAAAAATGAAATGTGGAGTGAATCTATGCTGTGTGAAAACAAGGCTTATTAATGAGGAGAAGTATGATCCCATTTTTACTTCCCTTGGTGACTTTTGGGAGGGACTACTTAACAAAGCAGAAAACACAAAAAAGCCCTCAGGAAAGCCACATGGGTCTGATTTCCCACATCCCTGCTCACTGTGTCATCATTTGCCTCAGAGGCTTTGCATAACTGTGTGTGACTACCCACAGCTTATGATCTCGTGAGGCTGAAGTCATTTTTCAAACAGCCATTGGCTTTTAAGGACATGGTGGAGGGGGAGTTGATGCTGGGCAGGACAGCTGAGCTAAGACAAAGAAATGTTTTTCAGACAGGGGAGTAAATGCTGGAAATTCCCTGGGGACCAGTCTTGTGACAGGGTTATACCATTGCAGACAAGTTTTCAAAGCTGTGGGTGAGGTGGATGCCTGTTGCCAACCTGGCTCAGACAAGCTGTGCAAAGCAGCGATGCTTACCTGTGTGTGTTTGCACAGGGTTGCCAGGACACTTACTGAGAGCAGAAAAAACACAAAATTGTGCTGGAGGAAAGTTTCACAGACTTATTGGAACCTCAACAGGGTTGTCTGTTTTGTTTTGGTTTTCTTTCATGTAGTTTGAAGGGATAATTTAGACATTGTAACACTGGTAACTGTGAGCCCTCAAATTTTTATATTTAAGACCAAACTGCCCTTGGTACCAGTGTGCATTGCAAAAGGGCCATGGCACCCCACTGGTTGGTGTGCAGGCAACCAGCCATCTGTGCTGGTAAGAGCACCATGGGCAGAGAGGAGAGAGGAGATCAGGCTGTCCCTGTAGCTTTTGCCCAAAGCTGCAGTGCCCGTATGGCTTTGGAAAGGCAGGTTATTTTGCCTCTCTCTGCCATGTTTTGTGTTGCTGACACAAAGTCTCACAGAGACAGAGGTAGAGAGGCAGGAAAGAGAGAGGTGATGTTGTGCCTGCAGCAGGAGGGATGCAGTTCACGGGAACGTACTTAATGCAATGGTAGAGAGTGGAATGGTGCGCACTAGGGTAGAGTCTGACCCTTTACTTAGCAAATGTTTTCTCTCATTTTGCAGTCTTCCTTGTGTTTCTGCTCCTCTCTTTGCCTTTTTTATTCCACTGTGAGTTATTTGTCTTCAAGTGATTTATTTTTTAGGGCCCCTGTAAGTAGACATTAAGTAGCAGTAAAAATCTGAAGGCATCTATGACATGGTGCTGGATGAACAACCATTAGTCTGTGGTAAAGACATCTATCTTGTCCTGTTCATTGAAGACTCATATTGTGATCCAAACTGTGGTCTGCTGATCTTTTTTATCTCCTTGGATTTACAGCTCTGGACTGGGAGATCATAGGACAGCCTGATACTGGTTATCATGTCCAAATGTGTAGAGAGTGACTCCCTCCTTTTGCTACTCACATACGTGCAATTCATTTGTATTCACAGCCTCCCATTCTGATCTGCCGTCCTTTTTAAAAACAACTGTCCTCCTCCCCTTTCTCCACTGCTTAAATGCAGTTTCAGCATGGTTTGGTCTATTTCTGTGTAAAAACACAAGACAGCAAGAGAAATGAAACCACTTAAGCCTTCTCACAAAAAAAGATCTGAAACTGTTTATATTCACAAATGGTACCTATTTATACAGTCTTTGCAACTATTGCTTCCTCTGGTAGCAAGTTTAATAATAATAATAAAAAAGAATTCAACTCCAAAAGGATAAATATGACAGCAGATATTTACAGAAGAATTGGATTGTTTTTATGCAAAGAGCATTTTCTCCACAGTCTTCCAAAAGGGATCTAAACAACTGGTCTTACAAAAGATTAAAACACAATCTAACAGTCCAGCACAGAAAAATATATAACCCCAAGCATTCTTGTAATAACTAAACATTACTGACTAACAGGGTAGAGACTGCAGGGCCATTTTTCTATACCATATTTTTGCTCTGTCTCATAAGACTCTTTCTGTTGCACAGTGAGATTCAGTGTTAGATGAAATGGGTGACTAAATTCTGCATAATATTTTTTTAAATGCATTAATAAGGAAAATACATGTGCTTTGCTTGTAGAAAAAGGTCTTAGTTCCTAAGAACCATAGAAGAAAGTTGAAAGTGTGGAATCATTAACAAGTTGTCCAACCTAGATCTTGCATACTGCAACCCTCTCCCTGTAGTCTCCCTTTCAAACAGAAGAAAATACTCCAGGGCACAGCAGGAGACAAACAGCTATGTGGATGTTTGCATATTTTGAGGGACATCATGACAGCCTTGGCAAATGGTAGGAGCTTTACCCTGAGTCCTGCTGAGAAATACCAGTAATGCAGGACTACAGTATTTAGATGCTACATGAACATATTTCTCCTCTTCTTTCGAAAAAAATAGTGCAACTAGGGACAAATCTGTCTTGCTGGTTAGGTAAGACAGAAAGGAGAGTAAAAGTCATCACGACTTCCAAACCACTGTAGATACAAAAGCAGTTTACACCTTTCCATGGCTACAGCAGACTGCTGGGTTTCTCCCATCTGCCTAGGAGAGGCCTGGCCAGCATGGTGAGTGCCTCCTTACACCCCGGGAAGCAAAGTGGAGACAACAACCCAAAGGAAATGATCCTGAATGGTGCTGGATGTGTAGCTTAGGCTTGTGGGTTTCAGGAGAAGGGCAGCACCCTTCCCTGGCACACCTGGGTCCTCAGTCTCAGGTGTTTGGGGACTTTGTGTAGTGAAGTTCATGTTCCCTGCATACTCAAAATACAGCCACAGAGAGAAACTCCATCAATACCCTTAAGTACTGAGATTGATGGAACCAGCCTGGAATTGCTACAACTTCAGAACAAAGACATTGCATTCTTAGGACAGTCTCTCTAGTGCTCATTGTAGAAAAAAAACTTATTAAAGGAATTATATGCAAATAAAGAAGAAACGAATCAAGATGCGTTTGGGGTTTTTTTATTCCTAAAGTGATATCTTATAAGTATTTAAGATAATAATGCATTTTATTTACTTCCCTTAGATAAGTTTTTCTGTGACTTTTAAATATTTGGCCTGGTTCTGAACTTTCTCTGATCAATACACCGCAACTTCTACAGAGATTAGCAACTGGCATAAACATTCTTTAAAAAGCTAAAACTCACTTTCCAAGTCTTTCAGCAATTCAATTGATTTTAACTCTAATTGAACTCTATCCCCATCCTTGGTTTTCAAAACTGGTCTGACTATAATCTGTTGATGGGTCCCACTGCCTGCCCTCAGTATTTCAGTGCTAAACTCAGTTTGCTGCTCATTTTCTTTCTCTAGGAACTCAAGTATCGGACTGATTAGAATATGAGAAAATACAGAAAAGGTGTTTTATTTAGATAGTATTTATATCAGTAGAGAAATAAATGAGAAAGAAAAACAGTAAAAAAATCTGACAATTTATCATCACACAACTCTGAGCATGATGATAAATAAAACTAGTTCGACATAAATTAAAATACCTTTTTATCCCTGGTGATTTTTACCACTTGCAAAGTCTTTAGGCACCCATAAAGTGTGGCCCTGTCATTAACCCAACATGCCTTTGACAGTGAGAGGAGTGTCTTCATTGTAAAGGCATTTGACCATCTTATACTCAGGGCTGATCCTCATTGTACCTCATGACATCATTCCAAATGTTTTAGTGGTTACCAACTGTTTTGCCAGACAGTAAAGGAAACTGATCAAAGCTCAGCTCAAAAGATATGTTGATGATATATTTTCTTGTAGTGCTTCTCCCTAACCAAGCCCTGCATTCTCCTCCAGAATCAACACAGGCATATGCGCCACAGGTCTGCAAAGGGAAATGCCTTCAGATTTTTTTTTTTTTTACAGGGAACCAGTTTGTTCTGAATATATCTTTGTCCTAAGCACTAGAAGAACAAAGTTCTAAATATTGCATCATGATACAGTTTCTGCTGGAAGAGTCTGCAGAGAGGGAATGGAGGGCCTTGGCATTCTGCACATTCCTTGTTTGCAGTCAGGTCAGCTTAAAAAGATAAAGTGCAATCTGCTGCTTGCTATCCATCATGAGAAATGAAGCCTGATAATTTTGGAGTAATGTTTAGCTTGTCATTCTTGGGCCATTACACTGAGTTAGTAGTGCTAGAAGAAGGGATTTATTTCCTTCTCTCTCTCTTACTGTAATAAGTCTCAGATTAATAATGCTGCAGGCTTCAAAGTCTGTTTTGTTCGTAGCTGCTGGCTGGGGAACAGGCAAAAACAAAGATCAGATTTGAAATGATCCGGGCATTAAATCCCTTCAAAAAGTGTCTTTTGGCACCATGGTGAAGAGCTATTAACAACCTTCCTGGATGACTGTAGAAAAATAACAAGTTTTTATAAATGGCTATAACATCTGGGATAAACTACCTGACAAATAGGTGTTTTCAGTTGATTTAGGGCCCGGGTCTTCTTTCTACTAAGGCCTTTTTCAATTACCACTTTATAGAAGCATAAAAGGGAATCAGGACCCAGTTTAAACGGGAATTGGACTTTCAGGGTGCAGCCACCAGAACAATCTTGGCAAACAGGGCAGTGTGGGTCAACCATGCCCAGAAAGGAATAGGGACTAGGAGCTGCAACATTTGATTGCATCTGCAAGTACAGCACATTAAAAAACCAAACCAAAAACCAAAAAAATCCCCAGAAACAACAACTCAGAAAACAAAAAACTCTAAAGAAAAAAATAGTAGGTAAAGTTGGCAACTCCAGCAAGAAGCCTGGCTGGGCTCAGACTAACAAATATCTCTCAGGTGTGAGTATCCAAAGTGTATGAGCTGACTGCTGTGCTACCCTCACCACTTGCTAATGGTTGCCTTTCCTGGAAGAGGACTGCTGGCTGCTTTTCCCAGATAAGTCAGACAGAATTTTAAAAATCATCATACAGGTTTCGTTTTCAAACTTTCTATTAACTTTTGAGACATTTTTCTTCCTGTCTAAATATAGGGAGCTGCGTCGCAATGTCAAAAATCTGCTGAGAATTTTCCTGTGACTCACAGAGTGTGCTGGTTAGGTTACTGCACTCATTGCAAGTGCCTGCTCCATACAGAAACGGGAGCAAGGATTGCTTAAACCAGTTCAAAGTTTTCAACTTTGCAGAACATCAGCTAAAGCATTGCAGGTGTGTTAGGTGTGGACTGCTGGAGGCATCACTCCCTGCTCACAGGGCAGTGAACACTTGAGGTAGGTATGCTGGTGGTGTCTGCCTGACTAAGACAGACATCGAGAGCAAGCAAGAGAAATGGGTGGGGAATGGGCTGTCTCAGAACTTAGAGCTTTCCTTTTACATTTTGAAGCACCCAGAGGGTTCAAAGCCCTCCGTGAGAAGGAAGCTGACCAGGTACAGTCATCATCAGCCAGCTTTTCACTAAAGGAAACCTGAAATTTTGAATGGAACCTGTGTGTGTGCAGGGAAATAGTATATTCCAAAAAGCAAGTTCATGCACATGTGGTCCAACGAGCCAAGTTTTTTTAGAAAATGACACATAGCAGACCAGGGTAGTCACAGGAATTAGGACACAGTTCAGAGGGGAAGTTCTGGTATCGCCCATAGCTGAGTGACAGCAAGTGGGAAGAGCACTGTAAGGTCACATAATGGTTAGTTTTCTAAAGAGGAACATGCCAGAAGCACAGAGCCAGGCAGGATATACTGACTGCACCTTTAAAAGATTCTCTGCTGCAAGAATTCTTAGTGGGGGGTATGAAATTTCTTGCTTCATCTTACTGGAAGAGGTGGGAAGCAAGGACGTTTGTGGGAGTAAAATGCACTGTGTTGATCTGATCATTCCCTAATGTCACTTGTGGGTCCTGTCTAATCCTCCTCTCTGGCAATGTTATTGTCCATCTGTGTTTATCTCTACTTTGAGTGTCCCATTGGCTTTTAAATTTATGGATGTGCTCCAGGCTCAGTGATGGATTTGGACTTTATGATATTTATATCTCCAC
>JAOXXN010000265.1:54399148-54416957 GCA_026770055.1 Myrmophylax atrothorax | reverse complement strand
GAGAGTGGGAGAATGGAGAAGAGGGCAGCGAACCAGCCTGATCTTCAGAGACAGGATTTCCACTGAAATCAATGTTGTACACAAAGGAGGCTGGTGAAGTACAGCAGAAGCATTTGTCAGAGAAGACAAAAAAGAGATGAATGGGAGTAACAAAGAGGCCCCTCGGAAAGTTCAATGAATTGTGAGAGCTCACAAAAGACATGCAGGGTTGAATGAGGATACTGAAGGAAAGTGATCCTAAGTCATGTGTGCTGTTCTTGCAAGGTACAATCAGCCCACCAGGATGTCAGTTTATGCTGCCTGGGAGTTAGCTCCCTTGTTGAAGTTTTCATTTTTGTTTTCTGCCCAAGCTGGGAATCCTGCAGGGAGCCTATTTCCCAGGGAGCCTCAATGCTTCCTAACAGTGCAAAATATCAGTGAGTTTTGTGACTTGGAGTACCCAAAACCATTAGATGCTTCTGAAAAATTATAAGGTCCTTTCTTGTACCTGCAAAGGAAAAAATGGTAGTTTTAAACAGTATTGCACAATTGCTCAAAGTCACCAGCTGGGCTTGACTGTTTCATAGTAGTGGTGGTACCACATTCAAGGAGGAGTTACTAGTGCAAGGGCATATTTGTTTGTTTAGGAAGTTTGAAGGAAGCTGAGAATTACAGAATTTAATTTCTGATGGGGCATTCAGCTATCTGGGTTCTTCTACTTTTTTTTTTCTTAACTACTGATGCTGATCACTGTTAATGACAAGATATTAATAAACTACAACAGCACTGAAAAAAAGCATGGGGCTTTGCAAACACACATGGAATCTTTAACCTGAAAATGTTAGTGTTAAAGGAATAAAGTTTGTCTTGCAATGCCAGATGCATTTTATTATCCATGATGCCTTTTGAAAGTGGTGTTTTCCACAAGGTCAGAATGAAAAACAACTGCAATTTTACATGGAATAACTGGAGTAACAATTACTTAAAAGTTATTCTAAAGATATTCCAGATGAGAAAGTGGTGAGATGGCATAGGTTTCTTAACCTCCTGAAAAAAGAGATTAGTGTACAACAGTGTCCTGCTGGGGTTATTTGTCCTTCACCCTCCTACAAGGAATAAAGATTGCTTACAGGAGCTTCTTATCAGAAAAATGCCATGTCATTTCTACTCTTCTCATATTTTTTTAGTGATAAGTGTAAGTGCTCTAAAAACAACACTCTTAAATAAATAAGATTTTACATAATTATAAAATCTTTTAAAATCTAAAATCATTGCCACACAGGGCATGATGTTGCACTTCATTGGTTACAGCATCAGCAGGGACCAGCAGCAATGGGGGCACAAACCCCTTGTCACAAGCTGAAATCCATTCAGACATTTCTCTCAGGGCTGTGCAGACTCTTTGACGTGCCAAGATGTGGAAGTCAGCACATCTTTCTAATTCAAAGATCAAATTGAATGAATTAACCAGCACATTAACTAAGACATCTTTTCTTCTCCATTCTTACATGGCAACCAGAGGATTAGGGTGAACTTGTATTGAAAGCACTTGACTTCGTACACACACACACACAAAAAGATGAAATAATGGGTATGATTCCCATTCCCTGTTACCCTGCCAGCATCCGTAAACTATCTCCTTTTTCTCTTCAAGGACAATCCCCCTCCCCCAAAGTTAAATAAGCCTGAATTGCACAAATTTGTTTCAAAGATCGAGCACAAGCTGGGAAATCATGCAGTAAAATAAGCTGAATTTCAGGTTAAGCTTTACATTTCTAAATCTCCTGACAACATTTCACAATCTGAAGTAATTTCCCAGTTGGAAAAAGACGTCCTTAGTCAGATCCAAGCCAGGAACCCTACAGATCTGACAGCTGCAGAGGGGCCAGCAGAGAGTGTGTCAGAAAGTAGTATGAGGTATTGAAATTGTTGAATTCTTCCAACAGTCCCTCAGACCAGTTTGACTTCAGAAAAGTGCCAACTTGTTTCATATCTAGTGGTTTTCAAGGAGGTGAGAATTTGGCGGTTTTGTCCCACTGTGTTCTACTTTTTTGCCTCTTTGGCAGCCTAGAAGAAACCCCACAGCAAAGAAAGACTAAGATGGCATCCCAGTCTAAATGACTTGGAAAATCTTACTAATAGGACCAACCCAGGAGACACTCAGCTGTTTTATTTCTAAAATGAAACACATCACGTTTTTTCCTTTCTCAGTCTTTTCATGAGATCGCTAATTTATTAAAATATGTTAAAATATGTTAAATTAAAGTATGTTAAAACTTTTTATAACTGTGTCCTGCTGCTGAACCATTCCTGAGTCACCCAGGAATGGGAAGTGATTTGTGATTACCATAGCAGGATTCTTTGCAGCATGTGTCTTCCAGTCACACAGGCCTTGTGTAAAGAGAATATCTTCCAAGAAGTTGGAATAAGTGAGTCGATCACCCAGAGCCATACACTTCAACTGCTTCTGTTTTTCTCTTCAAGGGTTTTATTGTTGTTGTTGCTGCTGTTGGTTTGGGGCTTTTTTTAGGGAAAACAATCCTGGCCTCAGACTCGGCTTGGGAGTTCCTGACAACGGCCAGAGTTGCTGTGGTAGTTTTGCGCTTTCAGTGCATGGAGTGGCAGGCTCCCTGACAGCACATCTGTTAATTGAAATTACCACTAGATTACACAAATTGAAATCATGACAGGATGCATTTTCAGTCTGTCAGCTGCACAAATAAGACTCAGGCATGCTATGTACCATTATATCACAGCCATAAAAATGTAAAAAGCCTTAGGCAGGTGAGCAGCACCTCCTTTACAGAGCACCCACTGTCCCATAGTGTGGCATCCTGCACGGCGTGATGTGGTCCAACCCCACTGACTGTGAAAGAGTTATGCTGCCCTGCACCAGCTGAGGATTTGGGCAATGTAGGCTGCCCTTCAACTGCTAGAAATAAAAATGGAATTGACCACATTTCCAGAAGGTGGAGTGGAAAATCTAATTCAGACAAGAACTATTTCATTGATTGAGAGAGAATTGCAAATAATGATGATTTCTGAGCAGCACAAATCACCTAGCAGAGAGTTTCCCAAACCCTCACTGTTTTGTAAACCAGCAGCAGCAACGGCAGCAGTAGCAAGAGTTTCAGGGCCCTGGTCCTTGCTGTTTGCAAGCACTAGAAGACACCTTTTTTCCCCCAGCCATTTACATCCCACTTACTTGGAGGTAGCTTCTGTCCATCAGTTTGCACACCTTTAGGTAGAGTGCTAGCTTTATTTTCTCCCAGAGATCACTGCAAGATGAGCTATACAAATACAGATCCGAAGGAGAAATAAGTGTAGCTGCACAGAAGAGACTATATTTCAGAATTCCTTAATGATTTTTTGTTGCAGAAGAGTTCTTGTGGGTTTCTTGTTTTCACTGTCAGTCAATTTGATACCAAAATGAACTCCTTTTTTGAGTAAAACCTCTAGATCTCTTCCACAAAGGAGAGAAACAGACTGCTGAAATGTCAGATAACTGTGAGGATGTAGTACTTCCAACGTAGTAACTGCTGTCCTCCCTGTATAGATTTGAAACCATAATGAATAATTGCAATGAGGGAAATGTATGCCAATAATGTTGGGAAAGAGCATCTGTGGGATTCTCAGGACACTTTGGCATTGCCTGGACACAGTTGCAATGAACTGAGAAGCAGATGCACTAGTGTCAGAGGGCACTATATATATCATATGGGAAATATAAGTTCTGCATGTTGAAGTGGGTAAGCACAATCAAGAAATAGCAGTCTGTAGTCAACACTGATTAGAAAGGAAATCGTGACTGTTTGGTATTCCAGACATTTAAATAAATGAGAATAACATTTCTAAGCAATAGAGAGAGAGAAGAATGAAAAGCATGAGGAAATGGCATGCTGTGATTTAAAAATAGCCTAGTGCAAGGCAAGACAGCCAGGCTGAGTGTGGAGGGAGCTGTGCAGCTGGATGGTCACTGCCTTACATGACCTGGAGCATGTGCTGAAGCTCCTGAGTTCTTCCTCCATCCCAAATCTGTGCCTGGCTAAGGATTCCTGGGAACTTTAATGTAGCATTGCTGATGAAGGTAGAGGGCCAAGTTATGTAGTTATAGAAGAGTCAAGACATATTTAACTTAAGGCTTTCTGGGCTGGAAGAGGAAGAGGGTACAACTTCAAAGGAATCACTAGTGTGGAAAGAATATGTGGAAATTCCTAGTTCACAACTGGAGCTATGTAAAACTTGGCCCTTGTGCTTTTTCTGAGATTTGCTGTTTTCTATTTTTATGTCAACTCATGCAGGCTTGCACCCTCTGGCTTTTCTTTTGTGTTCTGGGGATTGAATAAACCCTGGAAGTAGCAAGAATCATCTGGCCTCACAACCTAACCATGAAAAATCCCCTGGCTGGCGTGGTTTTGATGGGAAATCATAAATAAATCCAAGTTCACACAAAGGGTTTCTGAGCTGCAGCAAACTTTACACAAATATGAGTTTGGTTTGCTAGTATTTTGATTTAAGTTTTCCTCTGAATTTCATCCCTTCTATATTTTTTTCATGAACAAACATCTGGAAATTGCATGAGCTATATTAATGAATGATTATCTTCTCCCTCTCTTCCCCTTTCTTGGTATATCATCAACTTTTCTTTTTGCTCCCTCCTTTTCTGTTCCATACACAAATGCACTTGAAAAAAGCCTCAATGAAAATTGTGTTAGAATGACTATAGTAGCTTTAGAACTATAGCTTTAGAAAAGAATGTATCCACAGGTCCCACCAAGTAAGGAACTTGAGTACCTCTCTCTGTGAGGTTTAATTTTGGTACATTTGAACTATTGATTGATCTTATCATGAAAAAAATACTTATATTGCAGTTCAGCATGAAGGTTGTAAGTAATAAATACATTCCTTTAGGTAGACCATTGTCCTGTCATTAATTTTACTTGTGCTTTTCTTATTGCCATAATGCCATCAAACTCAGAGCTCAGATGCTTATATTCCACATCCAAAAAGCCAACAGGAATGAAGTGGTAGATATAATCTAGCCATATTTTTAAAAAGCTTTTAACAGAGACCTTCACAGAACAGTAGAGATGCTTAGAGAGTTTGAGGTCTGTGAGCAAACACAGCATCAGTAAGCCCGTTCCAGTGGATTTAGAAGTGATGTGGTAATGAAGTGTGTGGGGAGAGAGTGCAAGGGGGGTGAAAATTGGTGAGGAAAAGGCAGACACTGAGCCGCCAGTGGCTCAGAGCTGAGCCCAATTTTTTGTTGGCTTTCCAAATGCTGAGTCATATAAACAAAATGTTTTTGTTGACTTTTTGTTTTAGCACCTGTTGGAGATTTGATAAAAATAAGTAACATACAAAAATTGTACAGTTGTAAAAACTTATTTTTAAGGGAAAAATTCAGTTAAGTAAGGTCTCTTCAGATAATCCACTATCTTTTATAGCCTTTAAGAATATGTAGTTTTTTATGTCTGATACATAGGGTTGGTGCTGAGGTAATTAAGAGGAAGAACAGTAGATTCCTGTGAAGAACAGCTCAGAGCCAAAAGTCCTAAAGATAGTGAGGAGACATGGACAGAGCCAGCAGGAACACCTAAAAATATTTTGGTTCATGGCAACATGTACCATATGGTGTTTACATTTCAGAGTGAAACCCACACAAATAGACATGTTAAAGTTAAAGGAACTGGACTATAAGGAGGGATATGAAAAGTCTTAGTCAACTCAAAGATATCCAACAAATACAAGTCTCCCTAAACCAGGGGTGCAGTCCTCAGGCCCAGAAGGTCTGACTTTTGGGAGAAGGAGAGGAAGCTGCCTGGGAAATGTCTTCATGGGTGGAGGAGTCTTCCTGTGGCCCCCATGCAGCTATCATCTACTGAGCAGTCAAACCCAGTGAAGAAGAGGACGTGGGAAGGGTGGCAGGCAGAGAAGGCTGCTGGCAGGAGCAGTGGTTGAAAGGGCAGCTCAGCTTTTCCAAGGCAACCAGCAGCTCCAGCTTCTGTCTGGCTGCTTATGCACGGATGAGTGAAATTGTCTCAGCACTTGTCCCCTCCATGGCCTGGAAACATGGGAGCTGAGGGGCTTCAGAGGCTTGTCCTGGGTACCTGCCTTTCCCAGGAAAGGTAGAGTCCAGCTCTCATCCCTGTGTTTGCAGTCAAGGGACTGTCAGCAGTGTTGACCCAAAAACTGTTTGTTTGCTCTTTCCTGTCTTCGCACAATGAAGGAATGTTTTATTAGCCTTTTTCTTTCTTTTTTTCTTTTCTTTTTTTTCTATCTTGTTGCTTGAAAGCAGAACAAAGGCTCCCAGATAGGACATTTAAAGTTGGGCTTGAGTGGGCACTCTCAGTTGTGGCACCCAGCACTTTGGCTGAGAGCCAAGACCTGGCAGAAGGGCATTTACACCTGATATGCAGCAGGAAGACAAGCTGTTACAGGAGAGAAAAACAATCAAACAGTTTTGTCAGGAACAGAAAGGATCAACCAGTGACACTTTTGTGATCCATCTGAGTGGCTTCCAGGCTGCTCAGTGCATGGTCCTCATACCTCAGTGCTTGTCCCACGTAACTTCCCTGCTGATCTCTGCTGGCATTACTCACCTTGTCATCACTGACTGGCAGTTCAGCTTTGTTGTGAGCCAGTATAAGCACAAAGTTCTGACCACAGTCCCCACATTGGTTTGCACTGTGTACTATCGCTGTAAGGATTTGGTCTCCATTTCTGGCCCTGCCTGCAAGGAACAGGAGCCTAATTAAGGACCTAAACCTAATGATCTTGTGGCACACTTAAGCCAGCTCATACCTCTAGACCACTTAAGATTTCATCTACCCATCACCAGGAAACTACTGCAAGGGTTGGAACTCACTCCTTCTATGAAACCTTGATTTTCTGTAAGCAGCAAGCCGATCTCTCAAATCAAGGGTTGGTGGCAAACTGACCTCTTCCCTCCACCAGGGCACAGTTGGGGAACACTGGTTCCTTGCTCACACATAGCCTCATATTTTTCTTTTTTCAATTTGTGATATAAAATGATTCTGCCTTGAGTGCTAGAGGGCCATATCTTTCAGAGGTGACAATTTTCAGGACACTGGCAGGTGTGAGTCATTTGGAAGAAGCACTACAAATCTACCTTCTAAGAAACCTTTTCCACATTTATGTCTGTAGTTGCTATAGATTCTGTAATTTTTTGCACTAGGTCTATTTTATCATGTTCAAGCAGTTTTCTGCCACTCTTTTCCTATTTGAAAGAACAGGAGCAGGAATGTGTCTGGCAGAGAAGGATAATACTTTAACAGAAGAACCAGATGATGCTTTGAAGCTTTGTGGCTTAGCACAGATTTTTCATTTTATAAGAAGATGCTATTTTTGTATTACTGGTCAGGCTTATATTCCTGGTAGTTGGGCAGGGCAGTTCAAATTCCCTTGGATTCTGTGTTACTTGAACTTTAACTACCAGTTTTGAAAGATTGTTGGTTTCTGTAATTTTTTCTACTTCTCTTTTTGTATTCACTGTCATTTCTTAGCCATTGTTCATTAAACCATTAAACTGAGGCACAATCTTCTCCCATGTGTCTTCCCTTGCATGCAAGGACAACACTCAGGCTAGTATCTTCCTTCTTGCAGTAGGCTATGTCAAAGCCCAGGTGTTTCTCTAACCTTTTCAAGTCTGGTTTGGTGAAGCAGTAAAGAAAGAAGCTGTTTGGGATCAGACAAGCCCTACAACCAACCTAATATCTGTGTGTAGCAATGGGATCAAATTAGGAAGAAATGGCTTGGAAATGCGAGTATAGCGAACTCTTCCATGTTTAATTCATCCTGCTTCCCCAGCAGCTTTCAGCTTATGTGTGGTTGGTCCTAACTTTTCCATGCTTTCTTCTCGCCTGCTTAAATAAAGTAAGTCACTGATGGCCAGAGCTCTGCTACACTGAAGTGTAACTACAACAGAAGCATTTGGGAGCCTCTTTCCTACCGTTGTTTTGGTTTCTTTGGTTGGGTTTTTTTTTTTGCATGGGGGGCGGTGGAGGGTGGAAGGAAAGATGGCACAAAGTTTGGGAGTTAAACTGGGGTCTTTGTGTTGCTAAAGCATTTTGAACCCTTTCCTTTCCTTATTCACTGGAGGAAGACCCGAGTCTATGCCTACAATAAAGGCATTTATAACACATGTCAGGCTGCCCAGGGAGAGTCCTTCACTTTACTCTTTGTAATTCAAAACAGCGTTTGCATCCCTGCTGGAAGTGGAGCCCTCCTTAACTTTTCCTCACTCTAGGGGAAGGAAGTGCTGAAGGACGCAACAGTTAAGCATACACGAACCCAAGTATCTCCTGTGTGGGGGAATTTCACAGGAGAAAGGCATCTGTTGTGCTGAAATAACTGCCCTCCAGAGCAGTCGACCTTTAAAGCTGCAGCCTGTCTGTCTCTGGTTTTCAGGTGAGATCTTGTTTTTCCTCCAAAGGAGCTAACACCACGCTATAACCCAGACAACAAAGATCTGTAGGGAGTTTACCACACATTAAGTGCTATGTAAAGCTGTTTGCAAAACTCTTCTTAATGCATATTAGTTTTATTAGATGTACAAAATCCTTTTACAGTGGGTCAGATTTGTTCCAGTAGTTTGCTTGTGCATTTGTTTGCCTTCCCTAACACCTTAATACATGAGGGGAAAGAGAAATATATCTTTACTTTGGACTCAAATCTGGATCAGATCTCAAGCAGTAGTAGTAATATTGCTTCAATAACCCAAATATACCTCGATCAAGGGCATACAACATCAAAGAAAAACTTCACTTGCAAGTTGGATGAGAAGCTCTCTGAGCATGTCCTCGCTGTGCTTACATGTTGACAGTCCAGTCCACCACCAATAGCGCATTGGTCAAACACTTCCTGCTGACTGGGGCAATGCAAGGTGGTGACTCTCTCTTACTCAAGAGACACCAAATCACCCACATTTACCCTACCGCTACTCATGAAATTTAGGTTAAGATTAGTGCAATTTATCATTAATTAGGAAAATCTATTCCCTCTGCCCAACCTAACTTGCAGAGAGGTTATGAAGGGTTGCCACACCTTCCCAGTGCTGAGAGTTATCTATTTATATCCTCCTGTATTCTGGGTTATCAGATTTGACTTGCCCTATTAATCATCTCAGTAGCAGAAGTTATTATAGTTTAAATGAAATTATGTATTTCTTCTTTAAGCTCAGGTGCAACATTTGCTTCAATGACTGATTCAATTTACCACTCAATTTCTCAGAATGGCTTAATAACAAACTGCATGAAGAAGCAATGAGCTTTTGTTGGGGCTCATTTGTACTGATCTAATTATGCCAATGTTCCCCTTTGCATTCTCAGGAGAAAATCTCACAAAGGAATTCATGCTCCCTGTTTTCATCCTCTTATAGTTTAGAATGTGTTTAAAACCTTCCTTTTCCTTTCTTAAGCAAATCACTCATATTTTCATCCTACTATGATGGCTTGAACCATGCACTTATTTTTGTCTTCATTGCCATTTTACTACCATATCTAGTCTCCTTTATGGCTTGTTTGTTGTTGTTTTTTTTTTCAATTTAAATAACTGAGAACCAGTTCACATATCTTTCTAAAGAAGAAAGTGGTTGTTTTTTTTTAAAAAAAGTAATACTGTCAGTGTAGAGAATAAGGTCCCATTGAAAGGCACTCGGATGAGAGTCAAGAAGTCTAGACTTGGTTTTTTGTATTCTATTGACTGCTCAGGAACCTTTTGATAAGCCACCACACCTCTTTGTGCTTGTTGCTTATTGTCCTCTGAAGAGAAACAGAGGCACAGTTGTGGTTTCTTTTATTTTCTCTAACTGAGTGTGAGGGAACACAAGCCTTTTTTGTGGTTTTGCAGTGCAAAAAAGCAAAATGCGGTAGTCTGATGCCAAAAGAGTTGCTTTTCTATATTGGGGAAAATACTGAAGAACTGGCTATGTTGTACATACCACTGTACATGTGTGATTAACAGGACCAGAGCAAGGAAATTCCTGGAAAAACTTTTTTCTCATCAGTAGTTCACAAGTCCCTCAAATCTTAAATCAGACAGACACTCACAAACTTCCTCAGGATAAATTACATGTAGTGTTTCTTGGCCTTAGTCTCACTGTGGATCTCAGAAAAGCTATAGCATGAATAATAAGCTAAGAAACAGCTAGAAAGTGCAGGTAAGCTCAGAGAAGCTTGGATCCCAGGAATGCAGGTCTGGTTGCTTACAAAATAAGAGTACTCCTCACAACCAGCACTGCAGGAAAGTGCTCCTGAGAGCAGCTCCAGTGGTGGCTGATAAATGTGGGGATCTGGGTTACCCTCCTGTCCTTCCTTGCCAGAGTCAAGCACTGGCTCTCTGCTTTGGGTCAGTTCATTGAACTGAACCAAAGACAACTTTCTTACCATAGGATATTCAGCTAATACCAGCCACAAAAAGTCCTTTGAAACCGCTGTTTGCCACCTGTGCTGGCAGGCCCTTCTCAGGAGGGCATCTGGGCTGGGCTGGAGTTTGAGGGAACCTCCCAGGCTTCACATGGCTTGTTCCCTCAAAATGAGATGCTCTGCAAAAGCCAGGGTGAGGCTGAGGGTTTCCTGCTCCCAGATTCATTTCTGTATCCGCAGGCTGGGGGCTGAACTGTAGGTCACTCCTCTTTCAAGTTTCAGGAAGCCTCGCTACACTGAGCAGCCCCCTCTTGCCCAAATCCCAGCTGGTTACCTGTAAGTGAGGGGTGCCGCAGGGGGGAGGTGGGGAGCTGTCTGCTGTCACTCTGGAAATGGCATCTCCTCTGATGAGATTGGTCTCCACAATCTGGGAAAACATGGTTTCAGTTTTCTGTTTTGTAACAGCCATCCATGTTGTCAACTTAGATTACGGACTTCAGTGGCCAGATTATGCTGTCAAATTCTTACTTTTTGTGAGACACTGTCGAACAGGTCGGGTGTCGCATCTCCTCTTGTTCTTTCCATAGCTCTTCTGGCTCATTTTTTTACACCCTACTAGGACTGCATATGCCTTGAACCAGATTTGAGCAGGAAAGAGAAGGACTAACATGCCTCCCAGAACACATGCTGAGTGGAGCTGAGATTTTTCACACCAAAAGCAAAGCAAAGTTACACAGACACATCTCTGAACCCATGCTGGGCACTGCTGAGCTTTTTCTCCATTTGGTCATTGAATTTAGATGCCTCGAACTTCAGTGAAATTTGAGTTTGGATTTTAAGCACCTTGGGATCTGAAGCACTCCTGACTACTGGGAGATGGTGTGAGAAGCCCATGAGAGAAGCATGTAATCACAATGAGCTGCAGAACCTGGACTTGTGACTTCCAACAGGTCCATCTCCAACGTTTTTTTATTAAAGTCTAATGAATTCAGCTGCAGACAATAGCTGCTCTGTCCTGAAGGATTTCATAGAGCATTGCACTGCTCCAAGGCTCATTGGAGCTCACAGTAAATTAATATTTTACCTGTTGGAATGGTTTTTTGCTCCAGCTAGTTTAAAGGCATGTTGTGGCAATGAGTGGGTGGGGTGTATTTTATTTAGCTGTGATGAAAATATTACCATTCTTAATCTGAGCAGCTGAAGCAATAGGAACCAGAGAGAGAGAAAACCACTAAATGGGGAAGGGAGGTGGAAAGATGAGGGAGAAGGAGTGGTTTCTTGATAAAAGTGTAAGAAATTTACAGTTCTAAGAGATAGGCACTTGTGGAAAGACAGTACAGAGATGAAAGGGCATGGATCCCCATGCAGCTGCCACCTGGCTTACTAAGCAATCTGGTTTACTAAGCCAGAAAGGTTACCTAGGGAACTGGGCAGTTGCTGCTGCCCAGTGCTTCCTTTGTTGGGTTCTAGGGTGGCATACAGCTGGACTTGTGGATTTGGAAAGTTCTAGGAACCTCTGAACAAAACTGGACTTTGCCTATTGCCAGGCAACACAGACAGAAGATTTCAGATTCCCAGGTGGCCCATTTTAAAATTTTCCAAAATAAGTTGCCAGGTTGTTAAGCTTAAAGGTTTTCTTATAGCCTGTGGTATTTAGCAGGGAGTATGTCAGATTCACTGTGAATAAACTGTTTCAGAGGTTTACTGTCCACTATATAATTTTAAGTCTTTTACCTTTCATCTCACAGCTGGAAAATGTTTCCAGAGAACACCAAGAGCCAAGGGCTTAGTGAAAGGAGGGCACAGCTGGTTCCACTGCAAAACATGTGAAGCAGAATGATGCACTAAAAAAGGAAAAAGCAAAACCAGTGGCTTAGACATTAACCAGTTCCTGCTTAGAAAATAGTTTTCATTTCTAAGGATGATGTGCCAATGCTTTGCTGATGAATATCAATATGAAATGCCTCAGCTGAAAGAGAAGGACAGGAGAGGTGTTGGCATCTGAGACAACTCTCATCAAATGCTAATTATGACAAGTCCCACTTCAAGCTAGCTGTGTGTAATCCCCCACTTGCAAGTGCCATGGCTCAATTCAATGGAGAGGATGGGGCATGTGAGCAGGGCACGTGGCTGTACATCTGCTTCACAAGGAAGTTTGTGTGCCTTTGTCTGGGGAATGTTGGCACTGCTGCATCTCTTGTGTAACAGATGCTTCGCTCTGAGCAAGCAGAGAGTCCTCCCACTCCCCCATATGTTCTGTTGCTAATTGCAAACATGAAGGACCGACATTCAGATGCCCGCTTTTTCAACTTCCTCAAGTTCTTATTTTCAGGCAGTTTGTTTCCAAGCTGAACTGCCTTCTTTTCATGGGTGTTTCCATGTGAGCAGTTTAGACTATTCCACTAGCAGTTTTGATAAATTTAGATGCTATGGATATCCATGGTGTGGGGATTTTTAGCTATTTTATTAGAGTAATTATGTCCACAATCATTTTGGAGTGAGCAAGGAGCAAAAAACATACCATGTGCCAGACACTTGGCTGTCTTTGCCTGGAAGCATGCTATTAGACTTCACATCTACTGAGAGCTAAGATCTCATGTATTTACAGTAGATTAATTAAAATCCTATAATGTCAGAGAGCAGATTTTTCTCTGGATAATCACATGTCATGCCCTACTCATCCAGCATACAGCATTGTCACTCTGCCCAAGGAGGGCACTAGTTCTGTTTGTTGCTTTCTTTATGAGAACTACTTAGCTTTAAAAATGTGTGGTTGTTTGACCACCTTTGTTTTCGTCCCCATTGGCAAAGAATTGTCTCTGCAGCCCACAGCCTAGCAAGTAATAGATGCTTCTTTCTGTGACAGCTGGAGTAGAGACCCTCAGACAAGAAGTTTTTGTTCCTGATTCTTCCAACTCTCCCGCCTTTTTAAAGCTAGGTCACGTCTAGTCTCTGACCTGTTTGTCACTCCTCCCACCCCACCAAGCTGTTGTGAACATCTCCTGTCCTAGTCAGTTAAGCTTCTCTAATTACTGACATAATAGTTAGGCAATTAAAGAACCAAACCTGCATCATAATGAAGGACAAACGTTGTTAGTGAGTCATTCTGCAGCAGGGATCCAGTGCTGCTGGAATGGTTTTTCCCCAGCAAGCTGCAGCTGGTTGTAACTGGGGTGTATCTTTTGTATGTTCTGCCTCGGGGACAAAGTGTTTCAAACGGGACTTTGCTGTATGGCTGGAGAAAACAACCATTTGTTTGCAGTTTTCCTTTCAAAAGGATGAGTCTAAAATATGCCTTTTTTGACTGAAACAAAGTAGTACCTTCAAGACCAGTCCCTTTCTTGTACTGGCTATTTTCAGAAGAAAATCTCTGCTGGATTTGTCCATGTAAGGCACTCATTGCAGGAGTTGTGTCTGTGCACCAGGCCGCAGGCAGCAATGTGCCCACAAAGTGAGTGGGGAGCAGTGACAGGCATTCCCGTGTCACCCACCACAGCCCATTTTGCCATTACTAGTGGAAGGGACAATGGGTATTAACACCTCTCTGATTGCTGAATGAAGCTTTTCTAGGGTGAGGCTCAAACCAGTGACACTGTACACAATTGACTTGGGTTAGTGGTTTACCTCAAAACATGGAGGAAATCACTTAGCTCTTTAAGCAGAAGACTACCACAGCCATAGTGGTTTTGCAGCAGCATGGGTTGGTCTATATTGCTTAGAGGTGGCAAAAAAGGGAACGTGCTGTGGCAAAACTCAGGGATTTTCCAGCATGGCCTTGGGTGGGCAGCAATGGTTGATGTGTTGTGGGGTTGCCAACATCCATATACAGGGCATCCCAGTAGCAACTGCAGGAGCAGCATCTTACCTACGTGCTTTGTCAGCGCATGTAGGTATAGCCTGAGGCAGTCTCTCGTCCAGCCTGGAAACCATCTCCTTCTTACTATCCAAGACACAATTTGAATGAGATCAGTCAAATTTGAAGTTCTTGGGATTGCACTACATGCTGTTTGGTCTGGCAGAGTAAGGAAAAATGACAGCTGCCATATTGGGAGAACAGCAACAGCTCCCTGGGGCTTCAGGGATCCTCAGTGATCGAGGAGGGATGAGACTGTAAGCCCACATAGTACACTTGCAGTCCAGCTCAGCAGAGACACAGAAAGCAGATCCCATACCTGTACATGGCTTAAACATTGCTGAGATTTTTCCTCTGTCACTAAAAATCTCTGCAGAGTGAAGAACTGAGACATTTAGTAAAACAAAAATTGAGGAGCATTTCCAGCTGTACAAAAGGTAGTCAAGACACATCAGGTATGTTCCTCACATTTCCGGCTCCTGTCACAGTTGGTTTTCATCCAAACTAAAAGTGCCCCAGGATTTTACAGGGGGGAAAAAAGGAATTTCCAGGAAAGTGAGAAGAACCTTTAAGAGCCCCTCTGGAACATGCATTAGCTGGCTCAGCCACATGTGGTGAAAAGGATCCCACCTTGTCCACCTCCACTGTATCATCTACCCTGCTCTAAAAATAGCCTTCCCTACTGAAAGAACTCTACTTCTGTTCTCATGTGGTTTTCCTGCCTTGAATTTGTGCAGTGCTGTCACCTGCTTCAGATGTGCAGGCAGAGTGGAACAGCCATCTGTCCTGACTGGCAGAGGGAATGAACTCTAAAACAAAGAATGGTGCCTTGCAGTGAGCGAGACACCTTGCTCTTCTCGGATTTCCATTTTGGTCTTGAGTTAAGCTGGGTAACTTTTCTGCTTACCCAACTTAATTGAAGCTTTGCAGATACAAAAATATTTGCTCTGTCAGGGCAGAGAGCAGCCACTGTTTGCCACAGACTCAATTATTTGCAAATGTTTTCTTGTGTCTTCTTATTCTCATCTCCTTTGGCTAAACCACAGCACAATAACGCTTTGTAACACAAACACCTTGGTATGACATGTTAGGATCTGCTCCACGGAGCCAATTTAGATGGAAAGCATGCTTGTAACTGTGTAATTGAGCTGTGCTGATATGCATGTGCCAGGAAACATTAATTTCTTCTCAACTCTCAATAGTTTCACATTTGTGGTATTTTTTCCAGATGGATTGTAGTTGAAACTGTATCTTTAATGTCCTTAAGATACAGCACAGCAACCCATAAACTTCTTTAGCACCACAGAGCATTGGGTGGAAAAGCATTCACCGTGCCAGATTTCTCCACTAAGTATTTCTCCTCACAGTGGCATGTTGAAAAACCATGTAACTGTGAGATCAGATAGTTACAGTGCTTTTGGAAAGAAAAAATAATGTCATGAGCAAAGGTTAACCTACATTCATTGATTTACTCAACATTTAAGCAGTCACGCTGAACCTTTGGATAAATGTTTATTTAACATTGAAAATGTGTTGTTCGTTTTCATGACACAACAAACAGACTGTCTTTACTTGCTGGGACATAGCAAGGCTAGCTAATTTCTCTGACTTCAAATATAGAGCCCTAGTATTAGGGAAGAATATGAAAAAAAGTCTTTGTCAAAGAATGGAATAACATTTCAAGTGTCTCCCATTTACAGCTTTGTTTGAGAGGCTGAGGAAAGGGATTGCCCCAAACAAGATGAGAGATACTAAAAGGTATTCACCAGTAAAACCCAGTACTCTCTATAGGCCTTGTCTAACATTCATTAATCTACATCTTAGTTGAATGTCAATGTGATTAATCAAAGCGTTAATTCGGGAAGGGGGAGCTTTGAGTGTTATCCATCTTCCTCCTATCTCTGTCTGTCCAATCTCCAGGCTGGGTAACTGAGGTGTTGCCCATGATGCCATCAATAGGGAAGGGTGCTCAGCACCTTCACACAACAAGGCTGCAGTACCAGCCTGTCAGGAGAATCAGAGGGTGTCCTGTGCTGTGAAGGTTCCAGGGAGCATAGAATAGCACCTCGGCAGTGACTTGCTGTGGAATGGGAAGGTCTGTTGCACTGGAAAACTAGGGCAGCGAATTTAATATTGTATGAAAGAATTACTGTTGCCACTGAGTCCTTCTGGCATTTCAATGGCTTTTTGGTGTTTTCCATAAGGCAAAGAAAAGTCATGTCAAGGTAGAATTGACATAGTGCTGACAGGGGACAGGCAGTGGTTAGTGGTGCTGGCACCTGTCAAGATGAACACTAAAGCATCTACCAGCCAGGAGGGACTTAAGGAAGCTGGCTTAGGAAACTAAGATGCCATTTTCCAGGATCAGCGAGACCAGAGTCCTTCACGAAGTCAAACCCTCTAGACATCATCTAACATGGATGCACACCATGGTCCAGACTAGAAAGTACTCTTTTAATGCTACACTTTCACCACCTCCTCCAGGATGGCTGGAAACTCTCTTTGAAAAAAAACATCATGCCTGGGAAATTAGAAACCTTACCCTCCTGTGGCTGCTAGTGATGTGCCCATTTATTGGTAATGCTGAGGGGAAAAGCAGGACAGTTCCCTTCCCCAGCAGTATGTTCTCCTCCTGTTGTCCATGCACTCCAGTTTGAGATCAATTAGGCAGGAAGGACAGATGTCAGGACTGGGTCCTGATTCTTGTCCAGGAGGACAATTCCTACATTTTGGAGCAAGAAGGTTGCACACAAGGCCCCAGAGTTGGCTGGTGATTGCACTGGATCCAAATGTTCCCTCCTCAAATATTTGTGTCTTTACTTGCAGGGACCAACCCAAGTAGCAGCAATTGTTGCCTCTTTGGAAAAAGTCAGCCCCTTACAGCACAGATTTTAAATCAAGGGTCTGTGGGTGGGCTCCTTTCAAAAGGTGCACGGAAAATAATCAAGAAAACTCTTTCAATTGACAGACTACATAAATTTCTTAAAAGGCTGTCTGCAATTCCCTTGGGAGTTGCCTAGGGATCTATCCATGAAAAAAGGTTGAAAATCACAGTCCTCGAGAAATTTTCTGTTCTCTGGATTGCTGATGCTCTTGTTCCTGTTCTTCTGTAGATTACTCTTCCGAGGGAAAAAAAAAGGCATAAAGTAACCTAAATTAAGGCATCTGCAATAAATCCAGTAAATCCTTTTTAACTTTATATAAGACCCATATTTCCATTTGGGCCATTTTTCATTCATTAGACTCTACATGAGATTTGCTTAATGAGTAAGTAGAGAGGAGCACAGATAATCGCTCAGGGCCTTATTCTGAAGTTCTTATTTGGGCAAAACTCCAGTGACGTCAATGACTCATTTCACCATGTAAGGATTTCAGTAGTGGGCTCTATCAGATTAAATACAACTTTGCCCAAGATTTTACTCTATGAAATTATAGTAATATCAGGTTCTGGATCTTTTGACTACAACTAGGGTGCAGAAAATTGCCAGTTTAATAGCATAATCATAGGAAATATCATCGGACCTGCATGCTATATGTCTGTCTTACTGTGGTACCAAACTGGGGACCAAAATGTTCCTGCTTTTGTCCACAT
>JAOXXN010000265.1:54385600-54395724 GCA_026770055.1 Myrmophylax atrothorax | reverse complement strand
TTAAATTTCCCTTGGCAGAGCTTAAGCCTGTGACCCCCTTGTCCTATTGCTGAGTGCCTGGGAGAAGAGACCAACCCCCACCTGGCTATAACTTCCCTTCAGGAATAAGCAGGGATGGGTGCTCTGATCCAAAAGGCAAGCACAACTGTGTCTGCAGCAGTGGGAGAGATGCTCAAGAACAGGGCAACCTTCCTACCTGACCCACCTTGCTCAGGTCTCATCTGAGCAGACAAAGGTAAGCAAAATGGGAGTCTCTGGGATGTGAGGTGAACAGTGTTAACGTATGAGAGCCACAAAACAGGAAGCAAAGGTCCATCAGATGGCAGAGTCCTTGGGTAGCTCTCAGACCTTACTTCCTGAAAGAGGGCCCCACAGCTGTTATCAAACTGATCTGCTGCATCTTTTACCTGTGATGGAATATTCAAACAGAGCAGACTTTGACTGCAAGGTTGGTTGCGCAGCAGCACAGAGTTGCGCTACTTAAGAACCATACTCAGTGCTTACCCCTGGCTACCTTTATCAGCAACTTGCAGAGACCCTGGATTTGCTTCCAGGAGACTAGCTTTCCCTCAGCATACATGCTGCTGGGAAATACTTCAGTTCCTAAGAGGACAAATGGCTACATTCATGGTGATTTCAACTCAGAATATCCTGTGATTCAGGTTTCTCCATTCAGTGTAATGGCCCTAAAAAGGTTGCTGCTGTATCTGATGTTTAACTTCATGAATATCCCTTTACTCCTAATTAATGTGAGCATCCCAGCATACAGAGGCTCCTAAGTGTCAACATACAGATGAACCTGTGAGCAAACTGCACAGGAAAGTTGTGTCCCCTAATA
Source organism: Myrmophylax atrothorax (assembly GCA_026770055.1). Classification (NCBI taxonomy): domain Eukaryota; kingdom Metazoa; phylum Chordata; class Aves; order Passeriformes; family Thamnophilidae; genus Myrmophylax; species Myrmophylax atrothorax. The sequence continues at coordinate 54,394,886 of JAOXXN010000265.1, read as the reverse complement.
TTTCATAAGCAGTGTGTGAGAATCAGCTATAATCCAATGCCAGAAGCAGACCTTTTCTAAAACTCTTCTTTTTAGGACATATATACCCTAAAACTCTTGGGTTTAGGACATATACACCAGGTGATTACATTTTACCTGAGCCACAAGACAGTGAATACCCTAGTTAACAAAATCATAGCCAGTGTCGCAAGTTTTGAGGTGATGTTTTATCTTGGTATTTGTTTTGCATCAGGGCCAAGTTCTTGTTCAAATCTCATTGCATTTCTTTATATGTTCCTAGAACATCATGTGTTGGTATAATCCTATAATTGCCTGGACCACTCCTTAAAACTTCAAAATGGTTAATACTCCAAAATTTACAATAAAATTCTTTATGTGTGAGAAAAAAAGACTGGGCACCAGCAGAAGAATAAACCTGCCATTCAGTGTCTGAGTGATTTTCCATCCCAAGATTTAAAGCATAACACTGGTTCAGTCTTTAAGTCAGTCTGTGATGCGCAGAGGTGAGTAATAAGCATCTTCTAATTATTCAGGATCAAACTATTTTCGTCCTGATTTTCGATTGTTCTGTCCGGCTGAAAAATATTCATGTTTATCTGGAGTTTCAGGGACTTGCAAGAAAGTCAGGCTTGGGGCTTTGACAGTCAGATGCAATGATCTTTGAACCCTCTTACCTTTGTTTAATTTGACGTGACAAGAGAGGTCAGTGGCAACACCTCCCTGATATAGTGCATCTACTTTCTTACTAAGGTTTTAGGGTGGTGTTGTAGATTTGCTGATCAGTTGGTCAGGAACACTTTTATTTAAAAGCACACACTGCCATTGTCTGCTCTGCAATCAGTGAATCAGACTGTTGAAACTTCATTTGCCCTTTTCCACCTAATACAATCAAGTAAAGACTCAAGCACATGATTTCCACTGCTCCTTGACTTCTTCCACATACTCTGTCTCAGACATAGAGTTCTTCTGCAAGCTCACCAGCTTTCAGGCACATGTGTGAGGTTGTCCTTGGTTTTTCAGCTTTGGTGCTATAATGACCCTTTAACCTGGAATTTATTTCCCATTTCAGTAGTAGATGGATGCTTAAAAAACCCGTGGAAAAGAGATGCTCTTTATTTAACTCTCTACAGATGTCATATTAGTAATAATAGGTAAAGAATGTATCTCCTGGCTTTACTCTAAGCTGTAGCAAATGGCTTTGACCCGCATCCTCATAAATTAGGACGTAAGCAGAAACTTACACAACTACCCCTTACAAATGTAATGAAAATCAGACCCCTGCCATGTAACAACTCTATTTATCCTCTGTGATATCCTTTTGTGCTTTTCAATTATAGTCATGGGCATAATGATCAAATTACACAGAAAATTTCAGTGAGGGTTAGGTTTATCTAGTTATTTGTAAATAAGAGGATTTGCTTTTCACACTTCAGTACAATTTTATTCATGTCTGAATTGTATACTCTGCTTACACAGCAGAAATGGCCAAACAATTTGCCTTAGAAGTATTGTGCTGCTACATAACTTTTTTAACCCATCACTGAGGGCTTGACTCCACACCTTTTTAAACCTGAATTCAAAAACCATGTTATTAGCACTATCACAGAAAACATTCACAGCTCTTGTCTTGGAGGCTTCTTGGCTTTTCTGCATCAAAGAACACATATAAAAGACACAGTTCTCTATCAATAGGTCTCCTGTCTAGTTTCTGGGTTTCCTCTAAGTGGCTAGTGCATCCTCAGATGTCTCAATCACAAAGGATGGTGGAGAAAGCAGATTGTCTGTCTATAGAAGGTGAACAAGCTAACTAAGAATAGGGAAACTGTTCATACCTGATTCAAGCAGGGAAGAACTTCTAGCTCAAGTGACAAAGAAGAGTGAGTAGCATGGATTTTTGGACTAGCCAAATAAAATTTTCCCTCCCAGACAAGGCCCATTAATGCATATGCATGGTTCATTTGTCTAATAAATGTCCAGTGTAGTGAGGTTGCACTCATGGGGATATTCCTAGCACTGAAGACATATTCAGGAATTTCTACTGACCCTAGTTTTGCCCCTCGCAGAAGTGAGCAGAAAGCTGTGGGAGCACTTCAGCCCTGCCAGGTATTGCTTCCCACTGGGTGTGTGGCCTCACACTCAGCAGGCTGAGGATGTTACACTGCTCTGCAGCATGACATCTACCTTAGGGCACTGTCAAATTTGGTAATGGCATGCAAAACCTGTCTGCCTGTAACTGGGGTTCTAAGCAAAACATGTAGCTAAGGCTCTTCAAAAGCAAAGTTTTGACAACCTAACCAGATTTTAAGACAAGAGGAGGTATCTTTAAGTCAAAGGAGGAATCCAAGTGTTGCTTCTACTTTACAGCAAGCTATGCTTTATGGCAGGCAGAATTTCAATTGAAATATTCTATGTCAGTCCTCACCCAAAACACAAAGGGCCTAATGGTTAAAAGCAACAGATTGTTAATTTGTGTGACTAAAGAGCACAACTTGAAGAGCTTTTACATGGTAGCACTTTTTCACGTCCTACTTAGGTGGGGGGAGAGGAGACTGACTGTAAAACAGTGTAGTTTATCTTGCAAGCCTGGCTTATAAATACTGTTCTGAAACCCTACATGTGCATGAATTAACTCATACTCTTTACAAGGACCTGTACATTGTCCAAGAAATAAGTAGCTTTGGAATAAGTACAATTCAGAACTATCTGTTCTGCAGGAAAGGTGAAGATAAAGCTAAAGCAGCAGAGCTTTCTCTCACATTTCTTTAGTGCCATGACTCAGCTTGCCAGGCATCCGCTGTCTACTCATTCCCTATGTGCCCTAATATCACAGAAACCACCTGCAGGTTTCCCTGCAGCTAGGCATGATGTGATCCTTTGTTCCACACAGCCTGCTCTAGGCCAAGGTTATCAGTCCTTGTGTCTGCAAGGAGAAGGGTTTGACTCCCAGCTTCTGTGTACCATAGGTTTTGTGGTTGTAAGGCATTTAGTGGAAGGGGAACAGCTCTGCTCTCCTCCACACACCTACTCAGTAGAGTATGATGGTGAACTAGACCAGTACAAGAGCTTAGGAAGGACAGACAAGTTGCTCTTTCCAGAGTTTCCTTATTAACTTACAATACTGAAAAACTACCATTTGCTTTATTTGCTGTACAGCTCAGAATATTTCCTAACAGAGTGTGACTAAATCCAGTCAATCCCTATTCCATAAAGTGACGGAGCTTGTGTGCTGTGCTGTCAAAGGATCAGTTTACAACTGATTGTCTTGTCAGAGTTTGGGAGGGAATTACTAATGCTCTAATGATTAGTTTCTCTTCCTGTTTAGTGTCCAGTTACACCTAGAGCACAAAGTTTCCTCAGCAGCAATTTCACTACCTACACGTATTCCAATACTGCCCTTAATACTTGTTGTGTAGTTCACTGCAGGAGTATGGTTCTGGTTTAAGTGGAAGACACCAAATGTTAGCTGAGTTGAAAGCCCATTGAAGCCAGGGAGCAGACATCAGTCTTGAATTTGGCCTACAGTCTGTGGTACTAAGGAAGAAGGCCACAAAACGAATTGTTGATATATGTGCTTGCTAAATGGTATTTTCACCTCAAAGCATACTTGAATCTAAGAAGAATGCAACTATTTCAGCTTTTCTTGGATGATGTGCCAATGGTACAGCCTGAGGCTAATATGGATCATATCCTTCTTTTAGTTATTCCAGCACAGTTTTATTGACTCAATGTGTTCACTGTCTCTCCTATCACCCTCATTAAGAAGAAATATCACAGATTCTAGATGATAGCTTTCTGAACCAAATGCTTAGCAATGGAAAGCTAGGATGAACTGCCTGAATACCCAGGCTACATCTGTGACCTGCAGATTTTGCTGTGCACCTACAATTTCTTGCTATCTGTTTGTAGTTATTACCACTGTAGCTTGAGAACTGCAACCATTAGAAGAAAACTGACATTACTGTTCACTCAACTGCATGACACAAAATTCACTCTGTTATGTTTCAGGTGATCAAAAGTGGAGAAGCTGAGGCAGACATTTACTGATTACAGCCGTAACAGGGAAAAATAGAATTGTATTGCTTAATAGCTGCAGGAGTATGTATGCACACATTATACATAAAATGTACACTGTATAAAAACACACATGCAAAGTGATAAATTAAATGCAGATGGAGCACAGTAAGCTCAGCCTCCTGAGAGTTAGACAGTAATATACAACAACAACAACAAATCTCCAAACTGTGAATCCACCACCCACATCCCATGCAACTCAGGGCTTCTTAAATAATTATACTAAATTGTAATGCAAACAGTGTATAGAAGGAGGAACAAAGAAAATAATTGACGTTTCTACCCTAAGGCTTTTCCAAACATTAGAGAGAAAAGCCCCAGGACAGGTATGTTATTTTATTTGTTCTTTATCTTTTTGCTGGTTGTTTGCACTAATTTTGGCACTGGATGATTTAGACCACCCTTAGTTTTGATGGATGGAGATGGTGCTGTGCATGGTTTCTTGGTAAATAATATTACCAATGTGGATTGCTTTAAGTGGCTCTGCTGTCAAAGAGGTCTGTCTTAATTTGAAAATACATTTAGGTGATTAAATAATGTCTTAGAGCTAGATTCATTTGTCTTCTTTTATTTTCGTTGTGTTCTAATTAAAGGTCCAAACACATAATTATATAAACCAGGACAGTGAGCAACTCACTTTCCTTCATTATAAATTAATTCATGGTGGAGAAGCAGGGAGGAAATAATTCCACATGTAGGAGCACTGCAAGAGACTTACAATTACAGACAGCAACTGGGCACCACAGGACTGAAACCACCAGACATGCGGTTTGGGAATACCTGCACCTGTTCTGGTCACCACCACTATCAAAACAGCTGTTGCCTATGGAAAAAAAGACAGAGATGGGGTAGGTCTACAGGAATTTTAAAGAGAAATATATAGAGAGGTCAGGCTACTGCCTGAATAGTATTGAGAGGAAGAAAAGAGTAACAGCAATTACCACGGATGTGAAGGACTTCAGAGGGAAGTTTGAAGGCATTGGCTGAGTGATGGTATGAGAAGAGGTGTACATAAATATTTGCAAGGGCTTAACTCTCAGTGGAGAGTGGAATTACTTATCTAGGAACAACAGGATGAGCATGATAAGGTAGCCCTGTAAATGTGATACAGAACAGTGCTGCAAGGTGGTATGTAGAGCTATGTTGTTCAGTGAAAACAGGCACCAGAAACAAAAACTACCCCTGAAAGGTGGTGTTTAGCTTGATTAGGATGATTTTTCCACATCCCAGTGAGGAAGAGGAGTTGCAAGAGAGAGCAACAGTTGCAGCTTCAAAATTCTCCAAAATACCTATCTCCTCTCATCAGAAAGACCACCCAGGAAAACCACAGCACGGGAAACCTCGGAGACTCACTGGCAGGGGTTTTCCCACAAAAAGTAGGGGTTCTTGTCCTGCACACAGATACTCACCTGAAATGCCCTCATCTGTCTTGAATAGTAGAGAACTAAGTGAATGCTGGTGTTCAGAGGCAGGAGGAAGGATTAATGAAAGATCATAAGAAATACCTTTGAGTCTTATTTCCTACAGAGCATGAGAATTTTAAGATCTTTCCAGATGGAGATGGCAAAGGAGACTAAGAAGAACCAGGGGCAAGAAAAAGAGGCCCATACATTCCGAATTGCACAAAACAACAGGGGGTTTTTTTGTCTTAATGGGTAAAGGATTAAGATGATCTTGTCTTACTCTGCATATATTTTTCCAAAAAGATATGAGCATGTCAAACCAAGGTGTCATACTGTTAATCTACTCCCTCCAGAGAGAGCAATTAAAAAATTTTTTAAAAAAATAGTTCTGTAAAATAAGGGTTATATAAATTAAATCCAGAAGGCTTACACTGTCTCAGCCTATTAATTTAAAGCTCTTGTAAATCTAAGGGTGTTGATGGAGGTACTTCTCACTCACACCCTGCATAAATCGTAGGAGAGCTAGAAACAGAAATGTTAGCAGAAAAACAGATATTATCATTATCACCAGTTGATAAAGAGTGGAAAAAAGATGTATGGGCCAATGGGGCACAGTGCCTTCTGGAACTGCTTTGTACTTTCCACGAGCATCAGCAACAGTGTCTTGAGGCATTGTGCAAATGCAGCCCTTGTGATGACACGCACAGCCCTTTATGCGATCCAAAGGCCAGAGATTGACATGAACATTGTTGCTCACTCAATATGGTGATGAAAGCTCCCGCCTACAATAATGATGCACTGATTTCTTAAGGAATTTTCTAAGGATGAGAAAATGCAAAAGACATTTATAAATTATTCAAAATCTCGTGGAAGGCTTCTGTTTTCCTTTCTCTCTCTTTTTTTTTTATTTCAAAGATCGGGCTTTTTTTTAACGGTACTTCTTCATGGGAAACTGCTGAATACCCCATCCTCTTTCTCATTCAGGTCCTTAAAATGAGTCATCTTCAGGTCTTAGCTTTCCTTCCTTCCTTGTTCCTGAGCCATTCAGAAATGCTGCTTTTTCTGCCTACTCTGTATTGCCTTATCCAGGGTGACCCTTTGCATCCAAGAGCCTTCTAGCTATCAAAAATAATCTTCCTTTTCCCTTTCTTTCCCTTTCTTCATTCCACGACCAGCAGTTTGTGTCTTTCTTCATTTTGGCTACAACATTTGAAAGGACAGGATTTAACTTGTTGACAACCTATCCTGAACTGGGAGCCTGGCTCTGCTGAGCTCCATTTTATGCTGCCACTCAATTTTTATCCTTGTAATCATAGAGTCATGATGGAATCATAGAATAGTTTGGCTTGGAAGGCATCTTTAAGACGATCTAGTTCTATCCCCTCTGCCATGGGCAAGAGCACCTTCCACTAGATCAGGTGCCTGGAGTCCCATACGACCTGGCCTTGAATGCTCCAGTTTCTGTTCCTCACAGCAGCCACAAACCCCAGTGGAGTCAGCACAGCAACCTGCTCATGGTGAGAAAGATCTAGCCCAGATCTTGGCAAATATTAACCCTTTTCAACTGGCTGGATTTTACTGGATGGAGAAAGGGGAGGAGAGAGAGAGGATGAAGTTCCTGAGATGCCCCCACTGCTATAAACACCATTCAGTGCAGCAAAGTGCATTTTGACTTTATTTTGGTCTTTTTCATAAGGCACAAAAGTATGAGATCACAGATATTTTGTACAAAAGGCTGGTCTCAGAGGTGGACTTTGCTGTCAGCAATATCAGCACTCAGCTTCCTCCTACTTTTATCTCATTCACCAGTGAATTCATCTAGCAGGGAAGTCTATAAGAAAAATAAATTCTGGCTCAATTCCTCTGCTGGTATAAACTGATACTATTCAAAGCAATTAACATCAATAAAGGTCAACCGTCTTTTGCCAACTTTAATGCTTGATCTCATTTTCTTTCTCTTTTTTTCTTTTTCTTTTTTTTTTGGTTCCTGAAGGCTTCCCTTCAAAATGCTCTTGCTGAGATCATATTCTTTGCCCATCAATCGCCTAGTGTCAGCTCCCCCTGTCCTCTTTGAATCACTCTTCAGACTCCCTTGGCTTCAGGACATGAAGGTCAGGCTTTTTGTATCCACTTTGAATGCTCTCCACAGCCTGATCCTTCTGCCTACCTGCCCTTATAAAACCTGCACTGTCAGAGGGTGCCTGAGTTCCCACCCTTTATGAATAGAAGCAAGCAGAAGAACCGATTGCCCTCTACTCATTGAGCACCGTCAAATGAACAATGAACTAAGTCAAACTAACGAACCACACCAAATCTCAAACCCAACAGGTCACCACACAAACTCTGCAGGATTTCCGGAAGGGTTCATTATGTTCTGGGAACCTGAAACTATTTCTAAGCATGAAATGCCCTCAGATCCAAACCTATGGCAAAATTGGTGGAAGCTGCAGTGTTTAGCAGATCTTCCCTTTCTCTTCCTGAAAGTCAAAGAAAAATTCAAAAAGATAGAAGCCTGTGCAAACCAAAACCAGGAGACAAACTTTACTGTGATGCCAGACACCACACCAGAAAGAGCTGCAGGTCTCCCTGCACAAACTCCCTGTACCTCCCTCTGCCCTAGGAAGGACACCAGCTGTGATCGGAGGGCAGAGGTGGGCAATCCTCCTAAGTGCCAAAGAGCAGAGGGCCAGGATACCCATAGGATGCTATGGAAGCTCAGATTTGTAAAGCTTCATGTAGCCCTGCTTTCTGGCCTAAAACCTGAAGCACAGGTGCTGCCAGCTGTGTGTGCTGTGGGTGCTGCCAGCTATGTGTGCTGTGCTCATGGCCTGACTCTTCATTGCATGGAAATGAGGTGATAGGGTGGGAGGAAGAGAGGGAGGGAGGAGGGAGAAACATGGTCCAGGCAGCTCTTAGCCCTACACAGGTCCTAGGCTAATATCCATACCACTGGACTTTCTTTCCTTCTAGATGAAGGACTTACAAAGATTTAGAGCAATGGATGATCTGTTGAAACCTATTCTGAATGAGTCAGTCCAAATCTGTTCTCTTTTCCATTCTGTCTGCTTCTTACAAAGGCTCTGGCCATGTTAATTGCCAGTGCTTCCCCCCCCCGCCCCGACTCGATACTGGATCATTTAACAGGAATGAAGAAAAATGTCATTTCGCTGCCCTTTAGACACTGGCCAGAAGTGACAATAAATTTAAAACAGAGCTTTGGGATAAAGCAAAAAACTATTTCTGAAGAATGACAGTATGTGCAAAGTGTAAACCTTGAAGCTTAGCAGCTAAATACTGAACCCATGCAATATTATGCTGCCCTGTGTCATTAGCGAGCTGCCAGAATGAAAGCAAACTGGATTATCTTCTTCATAATGTAGTGTGTTCAGCACAAAATAAATGACTGCTGACTTTTAACAATGCACAGCACCATTACAGTGAAACTGTGTAGTGACCAGAGGCAATCCTACATGGAACTGCCTTGGGAAATGAAGCTGCAATTAATCTTTTGTAGCTACACATGTTACCCTAGGTTCTTCTTATCAAAATCATCAAATTAAACACTGCATTATTTCCAGTTTCATACAAGCCTACTTTCCCTGATGTTCCTGGAGCAACACAGGAGGGAAGCAAGGCATATTCTCCAGCACAACCACATCATCATGGCTTCTCCCACTCAAAAGGCATCTCCAATACACTTTCTAGTCACCACCTTCCAGAAGAAAGTTGTAGTGATTTTAGCTAGGCCTCAAATTAGCAGGCTCAGAGAATCTACATAGATTGGGAGAGACAGCTATCACCTGACTGGGTAA
>JAOXXN010000265.1:54343539-54385500 GCA_026770055.1 Myrmophylax atrothorax | reverse complement strand
AGAGAATCTACATAGATTAGGAGAGACAGCTATCGCCTGACTGGGTAACCAAGGAAATATTTCATACCAGATGATGCAAACCTAAGATATGATACAGGAGTAGGAAGTGGTTTTTTTGTCAGTTCCATCATGGCTGAAGTAGAAGGAAGACGTGCTGTAGCTCTTCTACTGTGCTAGGCCCTGCTCCTGCTGCCGCTACTTGCATTTTTGTTTGAGTTTCAGGGAAGTAGAAACATTTTGTTGTTACTCTTTGTTTCTTGCTGGGTGTCTTTTGGGGTGCTTATAGATCAAGAGTAGTAGAATCTGGATTTAGTGAGAGGTAAAAATTGTCGTTATATTTAAGTTGTGTAAGTGTGTGTTATATTGTAATTTTTCTCTTAATTTTCTCTTTTCTGTATAAATACATATAGTTAGTTTCAGCATAAACCTAGTTTGAAATTTTTTTCTTCCTCTCCCTCTTTTTCCCTTGGCTGGTTAAGGCGGGGTAACCCTTTCTCTCTGTCTTAGACAGTTGGCATTTTGCCAGGTCAAACCTAGACAAAACTCAAAGTTTACTGCTTCTCTCAAACTGCAACCCCAGAAGCTCATGCTGTCAACCAACAGAAATGCTTGTGCCAGAGGGGAATGATGACAGATCTTTAAACAGCTACCATCTTTGGTTTTACAAAGTCTCTCTTTTAGACCGAGTCATAAAGAAACTTTAGAGATCTGGTCTTCCAGCTGATCCTGAAACTGAGCATGAAAATCCAGCTGAGGTTTTTCCAGGGCTTAACAGTCCAGTACACTTTCTTGCTCTTTTAAGATGAAAGATTAAAGGAACTGTGTGGCCAAGCCTAAATACAGTATCCTGTACACATCTCTACTGAATTTCATCCTACTTTCTCCAGTCAGTTTTTCTAAGCTGATGAGATAGTTTTAAATTCCATTCCTCACCCTGATCCACTGAAGATTTGTGTCTTCCTTTTATCAACCAAACACCATCATTACCAACCTTCAACATCACTTCTGAAGACACAGAGCTGTGCTGGAACCAGAGCAGCCTCAGCTGTCCCCCCTTCAAGGCATCATCCTTCCTCCTGGGCAGTGAGCTTCAGATGACTGTGCCATCAAACTGCCCCTTCAAAACCACATTTCCCTGGGTAGTGTGAGATGGCACCAGAAATGGTGCAGATCCTTGGCAGCCCTGAAGAAGGGTCCCAGTTATGGTTGTTGGCTGAACCTTGGAGAGTGTCTTAGTGGGAATGTGCATGGATCACCTGGGTCTGTGAAACAGCAGGGCAGATAGATGGGCAGCATTGTGCCTCAGGCAGTAACTCTACTTTGTGTTGCGCCCATCTGTGTTCTCTGGGAAGTCCCATAAAGTTAAGAGACCTGCTCTTTTCTCCATGGGAACAGACACAGCAAATAACTTCTCCAAAGGCAATAAGGAACTGTGGGTTTTCTACCATTCCAAGAGAAAGAAGGCAGTGTTTTTGTATGAGGTGGGTGCGTAATTCCAGGCAAGCCCAGGCAGGTGGAGCACGTTGCATGTCCACCTCCCTTTTTGGCTCTTCCATGGAGGCTGAGCCCACATGCACGTGGGCTGCCTGTCACAGTGTCAGCCAGGCCGTGACTGCTTCCAGATTTGGGAGGAGCAGGCTTCTGCCCACCAAATATGTGCTTCCAGCAGCCCAGCCTCTTTGGCAAGGCAGGTGTTTTGCTAATTTTCTTCATGCACATACACATCTCCCCATGAGCACCCAGCTTGCTTGGCTGCATCCAAACCACCAGCACCTTGAAGGAGTCACAAGGGAGAGGCTGCTTCATCAGTGCTGATTGTGCATGACCCCCAAGAATTCATCATGCAGCAGTGCTGACATAGGGATACAGATGGGGAGGGGATACAGAGGGGATACAGATACTCAGGATCAGCCAGAGATGTTTGTCCCAACCCTGTCCCAGTTTTAGAAGAAAGGCCTGACTACAGAAGAAAAGATTACAGATCCCAGCCCTTTATCTCTTTGATTGTAATCTGAAATAAAACCCCCAAAGAAACTTAGATGGTCCAGATTAATATCTCTAATATGCTTATTTAAATTATAAATCCTGGAGGATTAGAGGTGTGTGAACAGGGCTTGGGGCAATAGGGTTTTGTCTGTGGTGGGGACACTAATAAAACACAGAAGTCCACATTTCAAAAGCAGTTAGATGTTTTATTAAGAGTTATTAGTAAATCCTTGTGAGGTGGAGGATTTGTGGCATCTCTCTGGGTGGCAATGAATAGAGGTTTTTTCAAAAGGACTGTCCTCTTCCCCTTTGAAAGGTATTTCTGCTCTGCTAAAACTCCACAAAAATATCACCAGAAGATGTCACAATGCAATGTCTTGAATTTAGAGGTGAACATTGAGTATTCATCCTCATGATATATTATTGTTGTTTTGCTGCATCTTCTTGTGCTTGGGATAGATCCTCTGTTTTGCTGCACTGAGTTGGAAATTGCAGGTAAAATGGGGGTGATTTGGCTAAAAAGTGTGCAGTGACTCCCCTGGCCTTCCATGGATACAGTACTGGTCATATGCACCTGCCTGAGTTTTCAGCAGACAAACAGCACTGTTACAGTCTGAGCTGCTGAGCCAGCACCTGAATTCATGGAAATGCTTTTCACCCTTTTCATTTCTTTAGCAAAGCTTCACTCACACCAATGACTAAGAAGATATTTTTACTTTTGCACATCTGTCCTTGATCTATCAAGTATTTTTCTTCCAACAAGCAGTCACCAAAAGGGCATGTGTCTGTCTGTATGTATGCATGCAGGACAGTTTTGCCTAAATAGTTGCCATGCTGCCTTGATGTCATTAAAAACAACAACAACAAAAAAGATTTATTGCTGCAGCTCAGAAGTCTGAAGAGCTTAATGACATATGTTAAACCCAGCAAGACTGCAGTCTGGGATACTGATTCAGTCTGGGCTCATGACAATGTTCTTCATGCATATTTCATATACAAGCAGTTGTCCGTCTCTTTTTCCCTACCTACATCCCAGCAGTCACCAGAGAAATGTATGCTATCCACTGAGGTAGAACCCCCATATTTTTTATGTCAGGTGCTGGTTTGGTGACAGGGAGTTGGGATAATTCCTGGAGACTGCAATACAGCTGAAAGGTTGAACTGCTGGAGTCTAAGCTACAAATTTGGGGTGTTCTAGCTGAAATGTCAAGCAACTCATACCTTCTGTGAAGCAAGTAGCAAGGAGAGAACTCGTTCACATGCACATCCACACACACAGACTGGTTGGTGATAGTAGCACAAGGGCTACATCACTTTAAAATTACCACAGCTGAAGGAGTTGTGAAGGAAAAAGTGTTCCCTACAAGCTTGCTGTTCAGGAATTAAATGGATATTAGCTGCCTCTTTGTACCAGGAGACTGGAGAATTGCATAATGGGGCATACTGAAGAGTTTCTGAAGAGGAAGTGAGTCAAAGTTTGTTATTTTCAGTGCAGTCAGGATTGTGTTTTCTGCCACTTGTTGGGGGGGTTGATTTACCCAGCACAGTTGTGCTACAGGAATCACAGCCAGGATCAGGAGCAAACATCTCAGTTGCGACATCCTGGCAAGAAGATTGTTCTAACAAGTAACTATTTTGAGAAGAGGAACAAAAAAAGAACAAAAGTTGGCAAAAAGCTGCAAAGGGCTGCACTTCATGCGGATGCTGCTTTCTGCTCCCCAGGCCTTGCAGACCTGGCTGTGCCTTCCAGGCTCCTGCTCCCTCTGCTCTGTCAAAACAACTTCTTTGTCCGTCTCTGAGGCACTCCTGAACACTCACAGTATTTCTTAACTTTGCCTCTCTGTCCTTGAGCCGTGGTTCCCTTCCAGCTGCTGGTGCTCCCCCCTGCACCGTTCTGCACAGCCTGGTTGCAGGAGGCTCCAGTTTTCCCTGTACTGTTTATTCCCTAATGCCTCAGCATCCAGGTGCACCGAGGGGTGATGCACCATGTGCCTCAGGCAGCACCGCCTGCCTGTCACTGCCCGTAAGACCTGAAACATTCATGTAGGGCTTAACTTGCGGTGCCCGGCGCTCCTCTGGTCATTTACATCTGGGCCAAGGAAACAGGAGGTGCCTGCGATATACGACCTAATGTGAGTAGCTGTAAATTGACAAGGGCCATTTGTCACTCTTATTAATCCCCTGAGCCACACTGCCTCCAGATATTTCCTGTGTCACCCCTATTTTTATGTCTTCACAAATAAAGACTGTAGACTTCAGTTTGCTCCTGCTCACATCAGGCTTGACTCAAGCCTCTGACAGGGAGAAGTACAGGAGACTTGCCCCAAGCAAGGTTGGAAACTGTATCCTGCACAATTGTTCAACAATTACAAAATGTATGTTGGCGCTGGAGTACTAAACAGCATCAGGAACTAGTCTGATGTTAACAGTATCTTGAAGACCAACCATGAAAACAGACCATCTATTATCCTGAATATTTCAGAAAATTTGGATTCTAGGCTCTAGGCTGGCTTTTTTTCTTCTTTTTCTTTTTTTTTTTCAATTACTCACTTAATGCTATCTAAGATCAAAGGAAATATTTTCAAGCATTATCCCAAACAAAATTCTTGCAGCTGAGGCACAGCAGACATCAGGTAGTGCAAAGTGCAGTAGCCTGAAAGTGTTTGAACCATCCAGACCTTTGGCATCAGCCTGAGGTTTGTTAAATCACCTGCTTAGATGCATGGCAAAATGCTTCATACTGAAATAGCTCTCAGTTGCTTTCCTCTAGCAATTCATGTGTTTGTGATATTTATATGGAAGACTTTTAAAACGTGAACAGGCAGAATTTGATTAGCACTACTGGGGGTGTATTAGTAAAATTTAACCTTTCTTCCAAACTTTTAGAGCATGGCTTTTGTTTAAATTGAGAGCTATACTAATTAGCATTTGCTTTGAGATCCCTAGACTGCAGAGTACAAATGTGAAGACAGAGAAAATTGAGATTATTGTTCCCTCATATAATAGGCTTCAGATGAAGCAAGCCAGGCATACATTGAATTGCAGTGACCTGGAGTTCTTATCTACCTCAAACACAGCTCTGACTAATAAAAAAGTTTCTCAAACTCAGGCAAGTACTTGGTGAGACAATGATAAAGAGAGTGCCAGGACATGCCTTAGATAGACCAGGATCACTGAGTCACAGGAAGGGATAGATGAGTGTTAGTGACTTGGTTTTACAGTCCTGTTGTTACATTCAGATGCTCAAGTGATACTCTTCCTCTCCTCAAAAATGACAAGTGACCACATGTCAGTTACTGACTGTGGGGAGAAAAACCTGCCGGAGTGGGAACCCAAAAAGAAAGGAGAATATTTTCGCTCAGTGCTTTGGGAACTTGGCTGAGAAAAAGTCCACCATGAATGCTCCCAGGACTCAAAAATATCAGAGGGAAATCCACTAACACTGTCTCTTACAAATAAAAAGTATTCTTCTTCCTCACCAAAGGGATTTGACAGCTTTTTAGAGATTTGCAATCAATAGAAAATAACTTCATAGAACTGGCAGTTTTCTCACAAAATTTTATTCCAGTTAATCATTCTGTGCATTCTCTCCAAATTCAGTGTGATAGCATGTCTGGCTCTAATTCTGGTTTTCTCTCTTTTGTGAAACACTGACACTGACTATCACATCCACAGCAGCAGGCAGCATCCCTGAGGGATTCATTCAGTTGTTTAGCCTGGGAACTGGCCCGCTCTCTTGTCCCTCTAGGAGTGCAGCAGCTGCATGACTCTGGTGGTTTTCCTACTCTCCTTCCAGGTAATGGGTGGTTTTCTGCCCAGGCCTGAGAAGTTAAGCCTCAGGCAGCCACATCATTTCTATCATCTGCGCAATACGCAGTAAAATGCCCTTATGCACTGTATTTGAGTGTGGGGCCTTTCCCAAGAAGTTTCCTCATTTTCTCCTCTGTCTTTGCCCCTTTTACAAACCCTTCATGCTCTGCTTCCTGCACAGGAACTGCTCCACAAAGCTTTGGATGCTGCTCCCGCCCATCCCAGCATACCCCAAATACTGTCCCAAAAGGCTGTCACATAGTTGGCTCTGCTCCCACCTGCACCACACTCTGCACCCTGTAGCACTCTTGATGATGGCAGTGGGGTCAGTCTTCAAACATGGCAGCCTTCAGAGTTCACTTTGTCATTGAGTGTCTTATCTAGGCTCAGCCTGAGATTTTTCTGATTCCTGAATTCTCCCGTCAGGGTTTTGAGATGTTTCTCACTGGCACCAGTATGACCTTCTGTATGTTGCAGGCTGTAGACTGACTCTGTGTTCCACCTGAGCCCCATAATTTCTGTTTGTCTTCCTTCTAGAAAGACCTTCCAGAGCTGAATTAGGAGACATTGGGAGGTGAAAACTTCAGAGTTTTCTGGGCAGTTTGCTTCAGTGGTTAATTACTTTGACTGCTAAAACTGTTACCCTTAATATTTTAGTTGGTCTTGTCCGACATTAGTTTTCAGGAACTTATTTTTTTGCACCTTTAGCTGACTATGTACTCAGTGTTTACTCCAGTCACTCCTTTGAACTTCCTGTTGATGCCTTAAGTGTCTGGCTGTCAGGCATGTTTTGCAGCCACAGTGTCACTCTTTTTCCTGCACCTATTTTTAAATTTTTTATCTCCTTTTGAAGGTGGACACAGTTGTCCAGTACGGTAATCCAGTGAGAAGCGGAAGACACAGGCAGATGAAACAGCTTTGTCTTTGAGATAAAGCTAAGGCAACTAAGTCTGTAGTTCCTTTGCAACATTTGCCTTAGGTCTTGGCCAAAGTTTTCTCAAGGAAACTACAACAGAGCAAGATGTTGACTCGGCTATTTATGTGACAAAGTCCTGGTCACTAAGGATCCTATATTTGGGCTTACACTTGGCCCATCAGACAGGACAGGCATAGCATCCAAGGGATGCTGAGGGAGTAATTGTATGCTCTTGTGCAAGGAGTATACACAGTAATTATATATCCTCGAAGTGTATGATGCTTAGTAATTATACACAGCAGACCCAAAAATATCATTTAACGCGTGTGCTGGTTTTTAAGGCAAAAATAATGGTGAATTTACTTTGTGATTATATGGTCCTTACCACATGAACTTTCTGCCAGTATTTGATACTTACCATATCATTAAATGGTCAGCAATTGCTTTGGAGGCAAAGACTGCTTGGAAAATTGTTCCCTGCAAAATGGACCATTATTGAAAAATCATTAACATTTTTCCCCACAGCATTTTTTTCTAAGTGAAAATACACAAGTCATGCAATTTGACTTCAGTCTACATTCTTCTGGAGATGTGTTGTGTTCCTGTTGTTCTGAGAAAGCTTAGTGATGCTGCTCTCAAACTCCTTTAATCACTGTTTCTCTCTATCCATTTTCCTCTCTAAGTCCTTCCCTCCTTATCCAGAAATAAAAATTGAAAGCTGATTGTAATTTTAAACCAGCAATGTTACTGTTCTTCATGAAGCCAATGGATGTGTCATAGTTCCCATTGACTTTCCATAGTCCAAATTCTGTTTTAAGGATTCTTGTTATGTGAATGGTGTAACTCCACCGAGGTCAACAGGGTTGCATGGAAAATGCCTGGGTACAATAGCAGCAGAACCCACCCCAGCGGTAGGAGGATCTCTTCCAATTTCTTCCTACCCAGGCATATCTACACATCCATGCACACACACCACAGTGCAGCTTGCAGTTCACAAACTCTCTTTATGTTCATCAGCATGGTATGTTATTTTGTTTGATTGAGGGGCTGCAGCACAGAAACACAAACCAGCCCAACTTGGCCTGATTGCAAATTAAAGAAAATGTAGCTTGAAAGAAACTAAGAGGTAACTTTAGTCAAGTAACTATGTCAAGACTTAGAGGGCTCTAACTAGAGTAATCTTGTGGCTCCCGATGTATGGACTAAATTCCTATTTAGCTATTCTGTTTTGTTTGTGTTTTCTATTTATTCCAAGGAGCACTGACAATATTTTGGTGGTGATTCATAACAACGTGACACCAGTTAAGTTCTAAGACTGGGACTCACTAATTTTCAGAAGACCAAGAGAAAGGCAGTACTTTACTGCATTGTCAAAATAAAGCTCAAAGCAGGCTGTGGCAAAGCAACTATCCCATTCTGTCTGCCTGCACAGGGGAGAATTTCATCCTATTTTGCAGATATTTACCAGTATGACAATCTTCAGGACAAACTGTACCCAAAAGCAACCTGTGCAGGGAAGACACGACTCTCATTAGTTCCCGTGGACATTGTACCCATCCCTAAGGCTGCACAAAGGATCTGTTAATTTGTAGTGGCTCCTACCACATCTTGTTTTCAGACCTGGTGAAAGCAATGAGTGGTTTATGAGAGCAAAGACCAGACAGCTAGGGGCAGTTTGAGTGGAAAAGGAAGATACAAACACAGCACCTCAGCCACAGAACTACTTGCTGGCTGGTGGGTGCAAACAAGTGATTTTAATAACTACAATGCTGGACCACATGGTATAGTTCAAATGCTAAATGTCAGACTGAAAGTGTTTTATGGACTGGATTCTTTAATAATAATAAAGTATTTCTCCTCTGAGAGCCACATGCTTTCTTTAGCCATTTTCCTTTTGAGAAAACCACCCTTTTTCACATGTTTCTCGGCTGATAGATTGCTCCATCGCCTGTCTTAGAAAACAGATGCATCCTACTTCTGCATGCCTGTGCCAGAAGAGTGAGTTTTAAAATAGCTGTCTCTCCTGAAAATACCTCCTGATTATATGACAATGCAAAGCTTCTTCAGGGGTTCAAAGCAATTATTCCCCTCAGGCATTTTTGTCAAGTCCAAGTAATATAAACTTTTTTCCCTGCAACCGCTTTTTTATCGCTTGTGACAAGCACTTTCTTTGGGAACACAGTATGGTCACAGAATGATGGCTCTAAAATGCTTGTCACCAGCTGAGACTAAACCCAGGCTTTGGGGCACCTGTATTCTATAATATTACTAAAAATACTATGTGAGCCTTTGGGTTTCAGCATTTCCCAGCTCATAACATCCTAATTCTCTCTGCTCTCCCACAGAGACCAAAGTCTACTCCTGTTTAACTAGCAAGAAGCTCCAAAAAGCATCTCTGCAAGCTCAGCCAGCAGCAAAGCAACTAGATCTGCTCTGAAAATAGAAGCAGCAAAAGAGAGATGGGTGATGACTCACGGCTTAGCTCTGCTCTTGTTTACAGTGGCACAAAACAAGAGCAACTCCCTTGACATTAGTGAAGTTAACACTCTTTCAAGTAGCCACACTTCTTGAGTAATTTTAGATCAACCTACACCGGGTCATCATGATTCAGATTTGATATTGAATTGACAACGCCGGTTAACAATTCAGTAATTCAGCTTCAGTGCATCCTGATGAATCAAGAGTAATGTGTGAAACTGAGCTGAATTGTACTGGTGAATATAGTGACATTGCTTGCCTGACACAGACTCCACGTCACACAGTCTAGGACTTCCCCAGAAAAAGGCTCCCCTGCAGTCACCGGTAGGGTATTAGTTTAAATGGAGGGGGAAGGAGTGGGAAGATGGCTTGGCTGAGGGATGAGTGAGAGTATGAGTTGGTTTCTTGCATTTCAATGGCATTACACAACAAAGTTTTTGCAGACTGGCTAAATCCTACCTGAAGGAACTTGCTGAGCACAGTGGTGGGTTGAGGATTTTGCTTGATTGTTCGTTTTCCTTTGAAAAGTAGGAGGTTTCTCAGTAAGAGTTTATGGGAAACTCAGTTATAATAAAGATATTTCTGTTTTAGTGAAAATATTCACTAGGGGGGAAATGTTTCTCAGCCCTTTGTACTGCGTGTTTTCAGTTCCTGAAAGAAGAGAAAGGTGCCTAACATCCTGTGGGAAGTCCCACAGTATGTATCACATATGCAAAACAACCCAAAAAAGTTTGGCAACAGACCTAGGGCAATCAGAAGTACATGAAAAGCTCTAAACAATGGCCAAATTACTGAGCTATCTATTGTCACTAAGCCCATGTAAATGCTGATGGAGGTACTCTGCTGATCCAGTAGTATGCTATTCTCTGGCCAGACCCCCCACTTAGATTTCTGGGCCACCCCATAGCAAGCAAAAGAAGTTATCAGGCTTTGTTGATTGTCCACCAAGGAGTGGAAATGAAAACAGCTAAACATCTGCTATTCTTCCCAGCAACGTTACAGCTCAGCTATGCAATGCACCTAGCTAACTTGTATGCAAACGGAACGGTGCACCAGCATTTCCAGTATTATAAATCAAGGTTACAACCTGAGACGCTTTTAGAGATACTGTAAATAAAGATAAGTATATGTGGACCGGGGGAAAGACAATAAAAAAGATCCCACATCTGTGGGGATTTGTGCTATTGCTCAAATAAAGGGATGGGATTCAACAGGCACAGCTGTTCCTTGGCTGTTGCTGCCTCCACCCATACGTTTTAAACAATATCCATATTTAATTGAGCACTCTGAATGATATTTTCTCAAGTGCTTTTGAAAGGTCTGTTTGCTTCATTTTTCCTTGGCATCTTTATCTTCCAGCTGCTAATTTCCATATTACTGAGGACCCTATCACTCACAGGAGGTCTCAATCTTCACTGGTCCTTTATTCAGTAGTTTTTAAAGCTGATGTGGCAGGACACTATCTATTGTGATATAATTGTGTTTTTTAGAAGCAATTGTAGTCAGATCATGCCTTTAAAGAAGTATATGGGAAAAGTCAATGCCCAGGTTTTGTCCCCTTTGAAGCAGCAGTCAGCAGCAGTCAAGCAGCATGCAAATGCAGTTCTGTGCCTGCCTCCACACTTCCTTTCAGGATCATCTGTGTAGTACTTTGCTGACAGCAGAAAATGGCACCTTATGGCTTTCCCTGCATTTGGCTATTGCACCGTGGAGCCTGAGAAATAGAACATGTGTGGCATCTATACAGCTGTGCACAGAGTGAGCTGAGGACACAGGAGTTGGGACACAGCAGCTTCTCGTAATTCCAAGGGAGGGCCCTTGGCACAGATTACCTGTGCTGGAAGAAGGGGCAACTCTCATCCAGAGTCTGGGCTACTATGTCATCCTGGTGGAGCTGCAGCAGGGGAAGGGAGGCCCACAGAGAATCAAATCTTCATGTAGCTTTATAACTTCTGAATTCTAAGCCCTACTGCTAACCCACTCTAGAGTCAGACATGTAGAAGGTGTATGAAAGGCAAAGGAAGCCAACAAAATCTTGGAAATGGATCTGCTTTTACAATTTAGGGCTGTTTTCATTTTTGGTAAAGCACTGTTCAGTCAGGCCAGGTCTGTGATCCCAACTCCAGGCATCAGGGCACATTTGAGGTCCTGGGATGGGCACTACTTCAGCCAACTCTTGGGAGGGAGGAAGATGATGGGGGACTGCTGACACATCGCAGAAAAAAGACACCCCAATGTGTCTGCAAGTAGTCAGCCTGGGTCACCCAACCTCAGCTCCTGGCAGTTCACCCACATTTGGGGCTATCTGAGCCCAGCACAGACACTCCTGCCCCAAGGGCCCTGGAGTGGGGAGGTTGCACAATACCAGCAAACAGGATGCATGAGGCATAAGATTAGTGCAGATAAGAGTGAAAGATAGTCTAGTTCTCCTTAGGGGTGCAATGTCTTTGTTAAAAACAATTACATTGTCCTTGACAGAGGGTACAATTTCAAGACTTGTGCTGGGATGGCTGAATAAATTCACAGTTGAAAGGAATCACACAGCAGTTACAGACAAAGTCAGCATGAAGGTAACAGACACTTTTTATGCCTTAGTTTTCTTTATGGTCCTTTCCATCAATTTTGAGTGGTTATCATCTCCTTGAAAATCAGAAATGCTGAAGGGTGTGATCTGGCTGTGGTCAAGTAATAGGACAGAATTTTAAGAGGAATAAAGACATGATGCAATGGGATAAATCTGCTCTCCTTAATGCATTTCTGCAAGCAAAAGATGTGACTAATACTAATCAGAGGTAGCGGAAACTTATTTAGAATATGTAAATTTAATACGTATATTAAAATAAATACATTTATGTGCCATAAAGTGTACAATAAAGAAGAATAATTTGAAATGTATCATTAGCACAGCTTAGATGTAATTGCCATGGACAGTGATATGTTCTACTTGCAATACCGTTACAATCCATTTAGTTGACAAAGGAAAATTTGGGAAGGAATTTAGTGCTATCTGGATGAACATAGGAGAAGAATTTGCTCTTCACAAGCTGGACATTTTTTATTACTCAGGGCTAAACTGCAATGTCACTGACATTTGTTTAATTTTTAAATACTAGGAAAGTGCAAGTGTAGGCAAAGCTACCTGATAGAAGTTATGTATTTCTGCAAAGGAAGGCTCTTTCTCTTTTTAATGATCTAAAAAACCCCAAACCCATTCATAATCCCAAAATGAGATTGCCCATTTAATCTAATTATGCACTCTGGAAAATCCTGAGAGTTTCCTGTTCTGCTGTTTGGTTTATCCTTCATCTGAGCTGAAACCTCTGAGCTCACTTTGAGTCCCTGTGACACCATGGATCTGATTCAGCAAAACACTTAAGTATACACTCAGCCCAAGCACTTTGAGGACTTGCATCCTTGCTTGGCAGTACTTTTAGGCACTTACAGAATTAAAAGCAGATACTTAAGTCCCTTCAACTTCATTGAAGCATAAGATCTACTGAAGTATTTTGTTTAATTAAAGTATAAGTGATTAGAATATCACAAATGCAAACTAATTTTCTCTGGTGTGCATTGCTCACTTCTTTACAAAGTAGCCCAGCTTGTCAGATCTATTTGTTTATACTCACTTTAAATGCAGAGCTGTGTGTGGGAACTCTACAATTAAATTCTCCAATCTGTTTGTTTGATTTTTCCTACAGATCTAGGGGTTCCCAGCTCTTTTGGGAAGTGCTGTGCTGCAAAGTATTTAGCACCATGCTGAAGCCAGAGCAGAGCTACAAGTCAGGTTCACTGCAAGTGACAGAAGTAGATGAGTAAGCTAAACCCTGTTTCAGTCCTCTCAGGCAAGATCTGTGCATATTTAGCTCTGATCTGGCAAGACATATATGAGTAACAAATCTTCATCCACTCAAATATATCCTTGAAGTTTGTTGAAGCAGTTGATGCACAGAAAGTTTGCAAGAACTGATCCTTATTTAAGTAAAGAGAAGAGAAACCAGTGTAAACCTAATCCAAAAGAGATCATGTGCATCTGCCAATGAAGTCAGTGGCAATTTAGCACCAGCTCCAGCTCCAGCAGGTTCAGTGCCGAAGGCAGGGCTGGCCCCATTGCTGTCTGTGCCATCCATATAAACAAGCAGAAAGATTGCTTTTCCCAGACCATTGTGGCATGATATAAATGAGCTCAGGCGAGACCATCTATAAATCCTCTCCTTTGAAATCTCTTTTATAAAGCTGGGTAATTATATAGGAATTACTTCTCAGCCTGGGTTTTCAATTGCCCCTGAAAAATACAAGGAAGATGTTTGGCTCCATCAGAAAACAAGTTTTGTACTGCAGAACTGTTTTGTTACATCCACAAGAAGAGCCCAGGCTGCAGTCTATGTGTGAATGCATCTCCCACTAGTCCTTCCCCTTCGCAGAGGAGTCCATCGGAATTTTTCCCTAACAACAAGACTCAGCTTGATTCCTAAAGCTACAGGATGACATGCCAGCTGCTGAGAAATCTGGCATCTGTGATGAGGCAGGAGGGATTTTGGCACTGGATTATGCCCCACAGGAGAGCAATTCCACTTCACAGCTTGGCCAGAGAGTATTCTAAAGTGGGATTTTTTTCTCAGGACATACTTAAAAGCCATCTTAGAGGAGGTAAAGGCAAGTGGTAAAACTGTACCAGGTTCAATAAACTATGTTGACAGAGCTGCACTGAAATGAAAAGAAGATTAATCTAGCTTTGGTGATGCTAATGCACTGGGGAATCAATTAGTACAAAGGGACTGTGGAAAGACCTAAAAACTCTCACTATGCAGAATTCTAGTCAGAAGGTTCTTTTAGAAAAGACCAAAACACCCAGGAAACCAGCAGCTTTTAAACAGAGAGGTACAAAGAGAGAGGGCAGCCAGACAAAGAGAAATACTACTTTTTCTCTTAGCTTTGAAGGGTTTTACCTTTGAACAGAGCTGATACGCAATATCGAACAACATCTGTAAGAGGAAGAGTAGCTAAGTGCAGGACAGGCATCAAGGATACCCAATTTTGTAACCATCATCTTAAATAGAGTATCTTATATCTGATTTAATCTCAGGCCTCTGGAGTTATTTCTCTGAAACCTGCATGTGAAGTGGGCTTTTTGGCCTATGCTTCTTCCATACTCACAGGGGAGACGATGATTCCGCTTGTCTGTTCTTCATGTGCAGGCTCAGGTGGTGGTTGAGGGAGTCACATGAGGGAAAGAACTTAGCTCTAGCCCAACTTGCAGGGCTTATTTCCTTGTCTCACATTCTTCACAAAAATAACTCTTGGTCCCACTCTTTCTTTGATTTTTCTACTTCATTTTGAAGACTGTGAAACAGGTAGAGATCTCCAGCTATTACACTAACATATGGTGTAAGTTAGCCAAACTATGATATTCATTACCAAAAGTCCCTGCAATATTGTGGCCACAGTTCCAAGAATCTTAACTAAGTCATATTTGTTCAGAGGCATCTTGACAATGTGGAACTCAGATATGTTTAGCTTCACTTCCCTGTGAGGTATGTGTACAGGGGTTTTATGGTTTTGGTTACACTGCATTCAGACTTCATTTGTGGGAATATCCTCTGTAGAATTTCTTCATAGTGGAAAAAGATAGTCTAAGATTTTAAACTATGAGAGTACGAGAGCAGCCTGAGCTGTGATGCCTTTATTTCTGGGCAATAATTTCTGATCTGTTAGATGGTTTTTTCCAATCTGTGACTAGAGAATCATAAGCTTATAATACTCATGCTTTGGTCAGAGGTGGGGCAGGAGATGGAAGTTCCTTGGACAGCATTTCCGCAAAGGAGACAAGCTGTCCTTTCCCTGCTACCTTTAGGGACAGCAGGAGAGTGGCAGTGACTGAAGCCTGGCTTCCTCTCCATCCTGCCCATCCCAGCTGTGCTGCTTACACCCCAGAGCCACAAGTCACTTAAAGGACATAATTTTCAGAAATGTCTGCAGTGGGAGCTGCCGGTGCTCCTCACACTGGCAGAACAAACACATGAGGTCTGCAGCAGTGGTGTGCTCCAGACACAGGCGGCCAAGGTCTTGTGGTGGGGTCGGGCGGGTTCAGCATCTGTGGTGTGCCAGGTAAAGCACAGAGTACTCCTCCTGCTATTGACAAAGGAAAGTTTCAGTGAGACGGGGGTCCCAAGGCAAGCCCCAGTAATGCCTGCAGAGTAGTGACTCAGCCCTGAGTGGTGGTGGGACACCCTGACGGTGCATCCCAAACTGGTGCTTGTGGGGAGACCTTGTACATGCCCCTCACAAGCACCTTCAAACTCCCTAGCCTTGCCCCCCCCCCACTCCGTCCCCCAGCCTACTGCCACAAAAGGCCTATGGGGCTCAGCTTCTGCACTGCAGACATGTCCATCACAGTGGCCATGGGCTCTGCAGGGCAAGCCAAGACACTCTGGGATATCCACAACCCTCCCTGTGGATACGGGTGCCCCTTGGCACACGTGCCATGGGGTCTCACACGGTGCAGCGCTGAGTGCCCGTGGGCCAGCAGCCCTGTGCCAGAGTACCTTATTTAACCCTGGTGGGAGAAACACCAGCTCTTTCCTCTCTCAGCATTTGTTTTCGGTTTCTAATCCAGGAAATACATGTCCTTTCTATTTACTTAGGAAAGAATGAATAACAACCATGTTTCTCCCCAGCTCCTTCTCCCTCTCCAGTCTTCTCGTTCCCCTCCCCACCTTGCTATTAAAAAGGCAAGCTCTGTGTTACAGACACCGCCGGGCTGTTAGAGCACTTAAGCTGCGCCCTGTGAGCTGCAGCCATTTACTATGTGCGATTGTTTCTGCGAGACCTAATAATTCTACCATTGTTATTATAACACTGTGCACTAATACAAATGAGCTTGTAAATAGGGGTCCAACTAAAATAAAACCATTATAATCACAGCCCAGGCTGTAAATCACAGACTAGTGTATTCTGCTGTGGTTTGACCCAGAGCCAGGCAATAGTCAAATAATCAAACTGCAGATGTTGGGATAGCAAATCTGCTTAAATTTAAACAGTAGCAGAGGTCCAAACGACAGGGGGGGCAGAAAAGAGTCCTTTGCACAATGTAGGAATTTCCCCACACCACCCCCTGCCCCCTTCTTGTTAACTGGGTCTGTAAAGCACTCAGACACGTTGCCCGATAACAGCGCTGTTCCTCGGCAGCTTGTGTGCACCAGTGCGGCTCGCAGGGGAGATACCCTGCAAAGTGTCTGTAGGGACTGGTAATTAGCACCAGCTGCCAGGCTTGTGGGGCCATTCCCCCCAACAGTCCCATGGCCACTGCCAATGGTGAGATCAAACCCTCCAAACCTTTCCGGGGGAGAAGCCCAGGGGTACCAAAAAATGTTCTGTACCATGAACTTCAGCAGTTACCCCAAAAGCCTATAATGCAGAGTCACAGCTTGGCTCTCTACTTTCTTAAGCTTCTTGCTGCGACTAAATCCTCTCCCTCCTCCATCTTACTCTTAGATGACCCTCTTTCCCCATAATAAAGCCCAGGATGCAGCTGTGATTTGGATTCTTGCTCAGGAGTGTTCATGGGGGACACTTACCCCACATGCTGGGCCAAGGGCTCATGTCCCTCCCTCAAAGCATCCTTGGTCAGGGCACACAGAGAGACCTGCCTAGAAGTGGCACACTGAGGATCATTTCACTGAGCAAAGGAGCATGCAAGGGGCAGGAGGGAGACTGTGCTGCAAAGGTAGGGCAGCTGAGAAGAGGATCCTCAAGAGGCTGCCATGCTCTGCCAGCTGTTTCCATGGCTGTGGGAGACACAAGATGATTGCTTTTCCTCCTAACCAGAAACCAGGATCTGTGTTGGTAGTGCTCACAGGCGATGTGTTTTTGTTTGGAGAATACATGAGCCTTGGCTGTTGCCCCATGACATTTGAAATGATGCTATAAGCTTCTTTAAGAAAAGTATATGGTCATTTGTTTCTCTGACAGCCCAAGGCAAACAAGTTGGATGGGTCCTGTTGCTCACCACGTTGTCACATGTGGTCGCAGGAGGGCTGTTAAATGTGAGAACCTCCTTGATGTAACTTTAACTTACTAGGAAGGAATTTTTTATGCTATTTCTTTTTTAATGTAATATTTAAGCAGCTGCCAGGCAACAAGTCATAAGAACAATCAATCACACAAACAGATGCCATGTAAATACATTTTTAAACAAGTAGCTCAAAGAAATCACTGAGGGGATAAAGTAATGATCTCTCCAGGGGAAAATCAGCAAAATTAGCTTGCCAGTCTTGGATGAAGACTGGACAGGATACAAACCAGTCATCCTTCTGAAGCTACTTCTTCTCTGTGGCACTGACACAGCAGCTGTGAATATTAATGTTATTTCCCTTAAATCTTGTGACTAAATTCCACCAGCAGGACAATTTGCCTTTCCTGCTCAGGAAACATTTGCTGTTAAAATGACTTGAGGCAACATGAACCAAGCTGCAGGGACCCTAGAAGGGGATTTTAGTTATGAAAAGCTCTTTCACTGATTTGAAACCTTTTCCTTAGAATTTGAGTAACCAACTTGGAAGAAAGTCCTCTTTCCTCCATTTTTTGTCTATTCTTGGTTCTTCTTAAGGGACAGTCTATCTCTTGGAGGTGAAGAACTTTTTTTTGGCGTGAGTCTCCCCCCTGGAAGGAAGCAGAAAAATGTGCCACTCCAAGTACGTATTGCAAAATTAACACCTTGGCATGCACTTCTTGAAAATTCATTCTGCTGCATCCAAATTTTCACAGGCTTTCCTGCTCCATTTGTCAAGGGCACCATTTTTAAAGAGTGCTATTTTTTTAGTCTGTGATTTACAGTAAGCCCATTGCTCAGAGGAAGCCTGCAGAAAGAGACCGGTTTCCTTTGATGCATTCCTAAGTGTCTTGGTGAGAGGAATTGTTCTGGTGTGTGAATCAACTCTGCTTCCTCTGCTTGTCAGAAAAACAGTGCAACCTTGTACTGCTGATACATGCCACACGGCACGGGATGTGGTTGATCTCTTCTGCTACTGCTGCTGCCCCACGGAGATCTGTTTCACAATGTGAGCAGAAACCAGATTAAAATCAATGCTGGAGGTTGCTGTGAACATTAAGTATTAAATAAACTCCAACATTGTACCATAATTCCTCATGAATGATTAGATCATCCTGCTGGGAGTGCTACCATTATACATAAGGCAAATGTCACTGGATGCCTCATAAATTTAGCATACAAGTACCAAACATTAGGTCTGAATCACTGCTGCTTCACTGCAGTTTATCCTAGTGTGAGGCAGAGGAGTTGCACTGGCATAAATGTGCAGTGAAAAACTGATTCCCTTCTCATGTTAAGGGATCAGCTGTTTCTACTGGCTTTCATAAGACTGACACTAAGTAGATTCACAGTTGGTCTACTTGAGCTATGTTAAATCTCAGTTATGGTAGACCATGAAGAGGAGCCAGTCCCAGGGAAAAATATAGGCTGGTATTTCTGGCATAGAAATTGCACCCCCTAATAGTGAAGGGAGGTCTAGACTGCAAAAAAAAAATAATGTGCTCTGGAGTTGGGTTGACAAAATCAAATCAGCTGATTTAGGAAAAAAAACCCCACAGCCACAAGGTAGATTTGCTTTTGACACAGGATAGCTGCTGAAGTGCAAGTCCACCTCGGGGCTCATGTCAAACAGGAGCTATATACATGATCTAAAACACAGATTGTCTCCAATTCCCTGGCACTTCAACCAGAGCACACCTGTCAGCCACACTTCCCTGGGGAAAGGGAAGGTTGGCATGGCACCATTTTGGTGTGTTCCACAGCTCTCATTCCAAATACAGTAACTTTCCCTCGATGTTTCAGATTTTCCATAAAAAGTGCAATTTCCCTCAAAAAGAGTTTCTCTCCACCTCCTCTTCATTAGCGTGGAACTAAAAGTCTCCTGCCTCAAAAAACATTGTTAGAAAAACTTTTAAAGTCATATGCTATTGACAACAGCACTCAGAGCAGAATGAGGCCTCTGAAGCTCCCTGGTACTTGACTTTCTCACTGAAGGATTATTCCCTGCAATCCCCCTCAGTGCGTGTTGACCAAGGTATTTTTAATGAGCTGTTCACTAATTCCCTCGGGAAATTTTTCTGCAGTCTGACAGGTCTCATTGTTAGCATTCTAAGCAGCCTAAATTTTGCTTTACCAGAGTTTGTCTCGAACTATTTCCCTCTTTCCTTGGTGTCTTTTGCATCTTTCAAATATTTGTAGGCAGTTATCATATCCCCTTTTTAGCTGTCTGTCAGCCAAGTTAAACATAATTAGCCTTTTTAATCTTTCTCCATAAATCCAGTTTGCTTTCTTGAAATCCAGTCCCCTTCTCCTACTTACGTGTCTTTTTGGTATGATGAAGCTACATATTTTGTGGTTACTTTTCACACGCCATCACTGATACCAATAGGAGGAGGCATCAGAAAATCAGACAGTGGATCAAGGATGGTTTCTACTCTAGGCCAGTTTTCTGCTCTTTGTAACACAGACTTAGCTTCCCTGTAAAATATTTTCCTTTGAATTTTTATATCAATTAATATTTGCAGAATTCAAATCCTATACAGTATTTTGAGAACTAATTGCTGTAAGAGACTAATTAGGGATTTTGTGCACATTTTATGGGTAGACTGGCAACAGTAGAGCACTACTGGAAGATTAATTTACCTGTCATGAAAATGTGTTAACTCATGTGGAAAAATTACATTTTTTTTTCAAAAACAATTAGAAAATATTATCCAGGACTGTTTTTTCATTTGGCACAGTGAAGCAAGTGTTCCATTGTCCCAGCACTCACTCCCTAAGCATTTGCTACAGGATGCCAAAACTCTATTTTTCAGATGAGTGTAAACAAGTAGGAAGCATTTCCCACCTATGCATCCCATATTAGAGGGAAGCCTAACCAGGGCAATGTTTTTCACACCTACTGGTTCTGGACACAGGCAATATCTATTTATGCATTCAGTCATTATTTATATATACTTACATATCTATATTTATCTCTCTTGGAAGGAAAGAGGAAGGTGATTAACTGTACACAGCAGACATGAATTAAGTATTCATATTCTCCAACCATTTTTAAATTTCTCTTTGAGATCAAAAGAGTTCGAGGACTTGATAACATTTTAATTTTAGATGTGCTCCACAGGTAAACTATGAAAATGCTGAAGGAATTTGTCCATATGGAGATCTTAAAGATGAACTGCTTTCAGGTCTTGGGTTGCTCAGTTCTCAAGGTGACTGAAAATTTCACCTTCATGAATTAGTAATAAATGACTGAAACTATTTCTCAAGGAATGCAATTGATTCTTCATCCATTGGAATGCTTGCACCAAGGCTGGTTATTTTCTAAATGATAAGCTGTATTTTAAACAGATGCAACTCATATCTGGTAAGTCTGTACAACTTCTGTTTAGGAAAAAGAGTAGATTATAAGATAATCCTTTGTTTGCCCTTAAGCATATACTAACAGCTCCTTTTTTTGTTGTATGCACACAGATTTGTAGATTTTCACTTTGGCTCCCTCAAATAGCATAGCTATGACAAAAAGTGTAAAGAGGAATCAAAATTCCTTCAGGGAAATTAACAACTGAAGCCGGAAAATCCCCAGTGCAATAAAGTCCCCTGCAGCAGGGATAGAAACATGCTCAAGTACAGGCCTCCTTCAATATTAATATCCTTCCTGAAGGCAGAAGCTTTTTTCTTCAGGCATCTTATGTACAGATTCTGAAGTCTCCTCTAAATACAGCTGCAGAATGACATGGCTGCTTGAAGTTTTTGATATTTTGAAATTTAAACAAAATGCTTTAATTACAATTTGTAGGGCAGCAGGAAATATTTCTCAATTTCTTCAGCGGCTTACACTGTTTTCACAACTTTTCCTTTGAGAATGTGTCTGTACCCAAAATCATTGAGACGGTAATTGTGTTACGCAGGTCTCCAGTTTCTTTGGTTTAGTTCACAATAAGTTCATAAGGAATTCAAGTGTGGAAAAGTTGAGAGAAAGATCCAAGTCCAAGCAAACAAAAATTAAAAGAGAGGGGACTGCTTTTGTTATTACAATAGCTCAAATTGTCCTGAACAGCAGATTTCACTCACTGACAGAAGCAAAATCCTGGCTGATTTTCATTTCTTTTGCTGACAATAGCACTTCTTTTGCAAGATCTGCCCAATACCGCTCCCCATAGTCATCACAAAAGTGGAACAAAGGCCTGAAAGACACCATGAGACATGTGACATGAGCAATTATGACATCAGTCAGAGTTGTGCTCAGCTAAGGACAGTTGTATAAATGCACATAAAAATTGCATAGCATCTGTACGTGCTGTTGTACCCCCACAAGGAGTTCACAGCCTGCAATGTGCACCACACAGACAGCAGTGATCAAAAAATATGAGAGGGTGCACAGGAGACACAGCCTACAGTTTTATTGCTTAGTTCACCTTTTTAAAATAAAAATAATATTATAACATTACTCATTTTTATGAACAGGAAGAAAGCTGGATGAACAGCCAGGAGCAGACACTCAACTGAGGGAAATCCATCTGGATGCAGGCAAGTTGACCCCCCCATCTGCTGGGGCTGGCAGAGCAGAGGCTGCTATTCGCAGGTTATTGCAGGTCTGAGGTGTCCCGATGTGACCAACAGTCCATTCTTGCTCAGCAAACAAGGGAGATTTTGTTCAGCTTAACAGGGACTCCCAGCATGGAAGCCAACTGCCTCTATCCCCTCAGTCCCTCCTTCCTTCCTGAACTTGGCTGTCGACTTCTAAAGTAAATTTCCTGTCCTAGCAGAAGGTGTAAATTAGCCTTGTTTTAGGGGAGCCAGTGAAAATGAACCATGGGATGGGATGCCCAGTTAAGAACTGGTCTCTGCTGTTGCCTGTGGGAATCCACAAATCAAATCACCTTGGACAAAATGAGCAAAAACATGTGGTCTGGGCACCCTGGCCCTTGATTAGCAATGAGCAGCAGCAAACCATGCTCCAAGGGAAAACCCCAAAACAGTGGTGGAAATGGGGTACAAAAAAACCCCAAGGGGATCAGTCAGTTCAAGGTGCGTGTGGTGCAGAGGATAGTTTGGAGGGACAATGCAACAAGGATCCTGGAGGTTTCCTGGGTGTGATGACATTTTTGGAGCCAGGTCTGGGCTTGGGGCAGAGGCTGTTGCTGATGTGCCTGTGAGACATGCAACGTGCCCATGGGGTGTACAAGGAAACAGCATGGGTAGAGGTGAGGAGAGACTCCCTGCAATATCCATTTCCTTTGAGCTCTGGCTTTGCCTCTTCTTTCCTCTCTTTATTTTAGTCTGGCACTTAAAAAGCAATCAAGCAGGTTAAGGGTTCATTTTATTATTTTTGTTGGGTGTTTTAAGAAGTTTAAACCATAGCCTAAGGAGTCTACCTATGCCATTGGGGAAAGAAAAGTCTGCACATAATGCCAATCATTTCATAGGTAGGTGAAGCTGACCTGTCCACTACAGCAGAGATTTTATGTGCTACAAAATTACAAGTGATAGTGACCCTGGATGTAGTGGAACAGTCTCTTCAGTTTTTCTCTCCATCACTAAATCTTGCTGATTTAATTCCTTATGAATCCAAAATTACATAAAAGAATATCAGGGTTGTCATTATAATCTTCCCAAAGTGTTCATTCCTTATGCAATACCTCCTATAATGATCCTACCAGAAATAGGAAAATATTCTTTTGGGGCAAAGGCATAGGATAGGCCTTTCATGGGCTATCTGCAGAAAAAAAAGAAAAAAAAAGTCTCTAGGGGTTTTTCCAGTAATTTGAACAAGAGCAGGACCAGGCTTATGCTGACTGTTTTTGAAAATCTCAGCTTTGATTTGTTAATGATCATTTCTATGATGGACTACTGCAAGCCATTTTTATCCAGAGAAATAAATACTCAAAATAGAAGAAAACAGGACATAGCCAAGCAAGCTGTGGTTTGTACCAAAGCTTCATATTTGCTGAAAGACAGATATATAATAAAGCTCAGGTTTTTTTAGAAAAACCCCTACTGAAGCATTTTTGCCAGCCTCTTTGAGTTCATGTTAAAAATAATACTGAAAACTGACATTTGATTTTTCTGGATAGCATTTCACTGTGAGATAAAGCCATAACCCTGAGTCAGCAAGGCATGAGAAGGTCTACCCTTAAACATGTGAGAATTATTTATAGCAGTAATTTACTGAATTCGGATTCATACAAGAGAGATAAGGGGAAAGATTTCATAAAAAAGACTAAACTACCGGAAATCCTGGAAGAGGATTCGAAATGCCGCACATCCCCTCTCTCCACCCTCCATTTAAAATGCATTCATTAGTTGCAACAAAACGCTTCTTTATGAAAGTGGTGGTGATTTGCTGGAAGATGGACTTAACGTGGTTGCTGCCAAGCTGGTGGTAGATTGAGGGTCAGGTACAGTATACAATGCAAGCAAAGCCTCCAAATATCAATGCAGGGCAGATTACTGGAGGTCTTTCCTATGCTGGACTCAATTTCCTCAGTGCTGACAAGCACCAGTTAAAGAAGCAACCCCCAAGATCTGCAAGGCAGATTGAGTGTCTACATTTGCTGTGTCCCTGTAGGAACCACTCATTCGCTGAAAACCAAACCTCACTAGTGTGCCTCAGGTGGGACACTCAGGAACCATGGCAGCTAGAAGTCTTATCAAACCTCTAGCCTGACTCTACAATGAATTAGTCCAACACAAGAATAGATATTTCTAACAAAAGCTTGTCTGTTCTGATGAAAGACAGTATTTGTAACCACTGGTAAGACAAACACATTTGGTTATTTTTTCTAGTTGTTTCTCACCCCTCAAAACAAGCTGAAATGACCTTCCAACAAGAGTTTATTTCTTCTTGGCTTGATCTGAACAAAGGCTTTCTATTCACATGCATATGAAGGAGAGTATGGATACTTGCGTGGTGAAAAATCAAACCTTTCTTTTGAACTTTGCAGGCTTATTGTGGCACCTCTGGGGCTTTCTACTGTCCTCTCAGAAACCAGCCAATCAAATGTTTGTAGCAGGGAGTACATATACCAGGGCAGAGGACTAAATCAATCCCGAGTCTTCTGATGATCCCAACACATTTCCTTCTAGAAGGCACTTAGTCAGTGTGACCTCACAGTATTTCTGGGAAATTGCCACTAGACATGGAATGTTCATGCAGGCTGTGTGGAGCAGCTTTGACTAGACATTAGTGATGTAATTTTTGTTCTATTTCTCAGACTGACTTGAGCTTCATTTCTCTAACTGGAGAACCTTGCTTCAACTTTTGAGCAAGGCATCCTCAGAAGAAAAGGCTCTAGCAGGGAAGGCATTTAAACAAGATGTGGGAATTCCTGTCTCAATAGTACCACATAACTGTGGTGGAACTGTACAGTCTTAATTAAGGTTTAGTGAGTGGGTTGACAAGGAAGGCTTTTCTGCTATTTGAAACAATCAGCTCTGCTCACATCATGTGTATTTTTTGAAGTATTTTTAGCCATAGCTTCTGTGGCAAGGGTGCTTTTGCAGGTGTTGGGGAGTGTGCTTATGTCAGAGGGGAAAACATGCAAATCTTCCTTATCCTGCATGACAGACCTTTAACAAAAGCTGTCCCTGACAGCCCCATTCAAGCACATTAAGGGCTCTGATCCCTCTCTCATGCTATAGTTGTCTTTGTACCAGGGCTCCCTGGAGGAGCTCTAAGAGCTCTCCCTCTGCAACTTAGCAAGCAGGATCCCATTCTCCTTGCAGTTCTGCTGCAAATGGTGACAAGGTGCAAATTTGCAGCTCTTGTGAGCAAATCTAACTATGTGTTTTTGCCATGGGAAAATGAATGAGGGAAGCTCCAGTAAATCTGCCCCAATTTTAGAATGGAACACCAGGAGGAAATTAATTAATTAACTTATCTCCAGTGCAAGAGAAGACTGTCCCTCTGTTCTTTCACTAAGATGAAGTAGTCCCTACTCTGCCTCACTTTCTGTAATCATCAATAATTTTGTTTCTTCCAGAACTATCTACCTAAGCCATTGCCAGACCAGGGCAATAATTTGGAACTTTTCAGAAAATAGCATTTTGGTTCTGGTAAAAATCAACTGCAGTTATTTATTCAAAGACTAGGTGACATGGTTCATGTTCTACCTATGTGGGCTGTATGTTTCTTCTCTACTAATGTCAAAAGAGGACAATTTTTATGCCTATCCAGACTAATTTGGTGGGATACACTGGGATAAGACCATGTTATAAACTTGACCAACCGTACCTCTTCACTTCCCTCAGGAAATGACAGATTTATTGAACTATAATGCTCAAGCTGTTGGGACCTCTGCAAGTACCTTGTTTGCAAGGAGCTGAAGCTCCCTGCTGTCTAAGCAGTACTCCAAGTCATAAAATCCTGAGAAATTGAAAACATTTTGATTTCCTAAAAAATCACCCATAACAATAAAATGACTATTCAGATGAAGAATTGTTCAACATCTGAAATGTCTTGGAAGCAGGAACTTACACAATGCCTCACTGTTTCAATGATTTGAAAGACTCCTGCCAGCTAAGGTAAGGCTACAAATACTAGTTACTGTCTTGGAGTATCTCCATTTGGAAATATCCACCCTGAGGTCCAGTAAGCCTTATTTTTGTAAGCACCAGGTGACCACATCTCAGGCTGAGGTCGCAGGGAAAAGAAAGTGGCCAACAATTTCAAAAATTCAGATGTAGGCAGCTGAAACTGGCTTCTCAGAAAAAGATACTTCTTTTGAAAATACAGACCTCTTCATACAGAGAAGTCAAATGGTGAGCATGTGGGGCCTGAAACCATTCCCACTGATCCAACTACAATTTCACAGCGATAGGAATTTACTTTTTAAGGCTGGATGCTGGTCCAGATTGGGCCACAGCAGTTTGCATCATCTGGAGATGTAGTACTTGGCTATTACCCATTGCCTCTGTCCACTCTGACACCACTTTTTACAGAGGGCAAAGGGCTTAACTACCTTGGGGTTTCTAAGGGTTGGAGCTAACTGAACATTCCTTGTGGCGCTGAGTTGTATGGGAATTCAGCAAAGATCTCTTCTCAGGCAGCGGAATCCTCATCTCAAGAAATCTTCCAATTAAACCGTCAAGCTGCGGGACGTGCAGCGAAAGAGAACAACAGAGAACATTTAAAGAAATATTTTTGACAATTCCCAGTGCAGCTGGGATGATGACACACACTCCAGTCCTAGCAATCTCGCCTGGCAGGCGAGAGCTAGGGCTTTATATGTAAATATAAACATATATTTACATATTTCCTAACATCTGTTACGAATTTATTTTCCCTTTGGTTCTATTTAAAGTGTGTCTTGTCCTATTATCTCTGAGGCAGAAGTTTGGAAGGATGCGTTAATAAACTCTGTGTACTGCAGAGCCACAAGACAAATGCTCCCTCCTCCCTGGCTTTTCAAACAGTTCTACAGTTATTTCTTCCTTGTGTTTCTAAATGCAATAGCATCTTCCCTAGCCTATGAAAGGAGCACAGTTTTCTAAGTGGATTCCTGCTGGAGAGGGTATAATCGGAGGGTATAATCTCACCATCAGCTTCTAGGGATTTATACTCGGTTGGTCTAACCTATTTTTCCTGGCAGCCCAGCTTGGTAATTGTTCTTGGCATGGTGTTTCTTTCAGAGAGCTCCCCACTATCAGCTTAGGGTCCCATCCTCAGTTTCTGCACCGTGGAAATAAAGTTACCTGCTGCAAAGCACCAGCACTAGAACTGCTGCTGCAGAAGGATCCAAACAGCCTCCAAAGCAGAGGCTGCGCCACAGCCAGGGTTAGTGCTGCAAAAGGACCTTGTGAGCAAAGTTCAACCCACAGTCCTGACAGGCTATTACGCAGTCCATGGAGCAAAACTAAACAGGATGGCAAACAAGATTTGGACTATGTGAGAGAGACACACATTATTTGTGTTAAGTAAATAGGATAAAGTGAAAGGCAAAAGGGCAACAAGAAAATGTCAAGGCGGGTTGACGCCAACATTTCCATGTGGTGTCTGACAGCAAAGGCTTCAGTGCTGGGTGAGCACTGGGAGGAAGCTCAGGCATGAGTGTTCAGAGGTGCTCACTGTCAAAAAACCCCAGCGTTCCCATGGGCAGTAGAGCTGCTTTTCTGAACGAAGAAGTAGGGTGATGTCCTGACCTACAAGTGCACCCCTGGCCAGCACCCACAGCTGACTTCTTTATTTTGAGTCACCTATATAATTCCTTCATGGGTCCAGGCCTGGTGCAATTCTGTGTGAGCTCTAAGCCCAGCACTTGAGTTGGGACAAGGAGTCTTCCACTGATGCATAAAATTGTCTTGTAAAATGCTTTTCCAAGGAACAATTAAGAATCAGTGCAAATAAATATAATTTCCTTAAGAGTTCAGGGCCAGATGATACACAAATCAAAGGTTTTCTGCACTGATGAAATTCCAGGAAATATGGGGTTGGGAGTAAGGGCTAGAGAGAGATAGCCAGAAACAAAATGCTCAGATCATCTATCCAAAAAAGTTGCTTCTGCAGCCAAATTACTCAGTCTTTTATGAGAAAGATGTCTTGGTTTGGCAAGGAGGAAAAGACAACTTCACCAGACAATAAAAAAAGCCCTAGTTGAATTCTAAATATCATTAATGCAGTGGAAACACGGCTTGCTCTCTGTGGTAAAACTTTCAGCTGAAACCCTGAAACTGCTAACCCTGGGACAGGTACGGCAGACACCCTGAGCTGATGCTAGCAAACATCAGTTTCTATTGGCTCACAAAAGCATTCCTGCAGATTTGTCTCCAGAAGCATCTCATTAAAATGAGCTGGGAATCACCGAGATGTTTAACTAAACAGATAAGCTTCTCCTATACACTGAATTTACACAAATATTGGACTTCTCCGTTCATTAGGCTGGTAATGACTTACCCTGTAGCTATAACTGAGGCTCTGATGTTGCAAAGTTTATTATTACACATGCTTATGGAGTTGCTAACAAATTTATCTCTCTGCAATAACTCAATAACTAACCCTGCCATCTCTTCCTTCCAATTTTGCTTGCTTTCACGGCCCCTTGAGTCCCTAAATAGAGACCGGTCTCTTCTGTGAGAATGGGCACAACTACACACCAAGTGCACAGGCCCATGGCCAGGAATTCTGCTGCAGCACCTTGCTCTGAATTGAGCTTCTCTTGCCAGCACTACAGACTACTTGTGGGCATCCCCTCAGGGGCTGTGACAGCACTGGGAAACCCCACTGTGTTGGCACAAGTTCTCTCCCTCTGCACCAGTGGCTTGGGGCCGGTGAGCTTTGAAGACCAAGCATCAGGCTGTCCTGGGAGTTTTTGTGCTGGCCTCCAAGTGCTCAGCATCAGGCAGCACTGCCCATGTCAGCTGGCCCCTGGCCCTCAGCAAGCCCACCCCAGCACTGAGAGGGATCCCTGACATTGCCATGCTACACACATGCACAGGCTTTGCAGGACCAGAAATTGGTTAACAAAGGGTTATAATGGACAAAACTACTTGTGGATGTATAAAAAAAAAACCAAAAACACTACTGCTTTCATCGCTGAACTGTGTAGCTTCCAAGGCTTCTGTCTTGCTTCCTTGGTCCTGTCTTGTCCAATCCATAAAAACTCAGTGATTCCTGAGTAACACTGGAATGCCCATGGAGCAAGCATGAAAGAAGACCAGGTCTGTCTACAGACTTACTGTGTAACTTCACCTAAGTCATATCTCTGTACACTTATCTTCTGTAAAATTAAGGAAAATGAGACTCCCAGCTCCCACCTCACCCCAGGAGTGTGCACTCTCAGAGCTGTACAAACACGTACACAATGAATCCTCAGAGCCTGCCATAAACATGCAGGATACCCAGCCATTCAGAACCTTTTAAAAGTCATTATATTTAAAATGAAACAAATAGTTTGCCCTCAGCTTCACTTTCTTCCTAGTGTGTTAAAAAAAAAAGGTTTCATAATTGCTATTACAGAGGAGACTCGCAGTACATTTTCCACCATGCAGCACCCACATAATTAAGACTTTCTTCACCTCGGGTACAAGAACACACGTGCTGACTCTGGATATGCACCTTACAATTCCTGACTCAATTAGCACACAGCAGATAACCATTCTCTTTGTAATGCATTAACAGCTGTTTGCTTTCTGCATCATTCCCTTTTTCGCTTTATTTACAGTGGGTTTTAAGTGGTCATAATGAGTAAATCTAGCACCTACAGCCATGGCTTCTTGCTTTAAAAATCTCAAGAGAAAAAATTAATTATTAAAAAAGCTCTTTTTTTCTCATGCTATCCATACCTCAGAGCCTAATCCAAACTGCTTGTAATTTAAAAAGCAGAAAATGCACTACAGATATCTTGGCTGGCTGCATGAAGGGTGAAGTTTAATGGTGTCTTGCTCAGAGCCAACCTGAAGACATTGCCAACTATTTCCTTTATTTTAACAAGTCCCCAGCACATGCAGCATACCTAACACCCAGCTTCCCTTACGATGCCCACCTGTTTTCCAAGAAAAACAATCTAAAGCCTTCTGGTTATCATGGGGACTTTTCAAAAAATGAAAGCTGACTCCCCTTTTCCCCTCTCAACAGCAGATTATACTGGTTGCTCAAAGCTCTCTGAGTGAAACCAACCCTCATTTAACAGCAGTGAATGGCCACCAGACTTTTTTGTTCAAATAATTGCTCCAAAGCCCTAAATTTTATCTATGGGTACATTGTCAATAAACTGTCCTTCTCCCCCACAGAGGGGAATGGACTATGACCATCTGTCTCTGGGCTACAAATGAGCTGTGCTGTGTCTGTTCAGCCAGCCAGCTCTGTCTCACCTACAGCGCACCTGGCACACAAACCTCATTTATCTCCAACAGAAAACCCTCACTCAGCTCTTCTCCACCAAACATTTCCATAGCTGAAAGCTCTGGGTGCTTTGCAGTGCCAAATGCTTCCTAGCATGGGAGTGTCTGTGGCCACCCACATTATATTTAAATGCACAAACGAGCCAAGAAGCTTCGCATAAACAACTTGGTACAAAGTGCTGAGATGCTGCTGTATTTCTGCATGACAAGTTCATTACCATTTGGCATTGGCTTGTGCTGAAGTACAGTAAAAGAGAAAAGGGAGAGACTCTTCACAGTTACATTAACTTCATTTTATTTAATAAAAAACAGTTTCAGATTAAAAATACAAACACTTTGGGTGATTATCCAGCGTTTTTCCCTGTGTGCCTCGTAGAGCTCAAACCAACCAAGGATTGGGAGATTACAACCAAAAAACCCCAAAAAATAACACCAAACAATTTTGGCCGGAGCTGTAAAATAATGTTGCACCAATTAAATTACACCAAATATATTATTATACCTTTGAAATGGCTTTCAGACCAATAAATAAAAAAAGAAGACAAATCCAAATAAAAAAGTCGACTTTGTATTACAAAAAAAAATTAAATAAGAATCACAACACTAATAATAACAATGTGCAGTCAAGTTTTTTTTCTTCTCTTCTAGGAATGATAACATGCCAGTAAACATGTAACATGCCAGTAACATGCCAGTAAATCCCTACATAACATTTCCAGTTTGGCAGCAAGCAGTCACTCACTCATTCACATTTGTACACAAGGAAGCAGGCCTGGGCAAAGGCCTTGGGGTGCTCCTCACTTCCCTGCCATGGCTTGCTGAGTTCCCTTCCCTTCATCCTGAAACCTCTATAAATCCACTCAAGATTTAGTGCCAGATGTGCAGGGAAGGTGTCAATCAACATAACCCCACTGAAGTGATGCTCCAGCATGTCAGCGGGACAGCACTCATTTACACCAGCTGAGGATGCAGCTCTCAGAATCCAGGGCACAGTTAAAAGCCATGGCTGCAAGGCACATCCACCCTTGTTTCAGAAAGGCCAAGGAGACTATGTGGAGTTGTTTTAAACCCACCACAGCAAACCTGTTAACAC
Organism: Myrmophylax atrothorax; assembly: GCA_026770055.1. Taxonomy (NCBI): domain Eukaryota; kingdom Metazoa; phylum Chordata; class Aves; order Passeriformes; family Thamnophilidae; genus Myrmophylax; species Myrmophylax atrothorax. The sequence goes on along the minus strand of JAOXXN010000265.1, from coordinate 54,354,330 downwards.
ACTGCAAAATGGGGCATTGGTTTGGGATGGGCTAAAAGAGCACATGCAGGGCTTGTGAGAGAAGATGAGATGTCTGATTATCATACAGAGAGGTACACATCTGTAGAGAAGTGACCTGCAGTTGCCCTTCCTAAGCAAATGACAGTGAGCCAGATTTCACTTGAATGCCTGAGAGCATGTCTCTCAGAGATTTCATGGTACTGATGCCATTCATTACAGAGTCAGATTTGGTCCAGTGTAAGTAAATAAGTAAAGGTTCTCCATAGAAGCAGATTACCTGATTTAGGAAACTCAAGCTGCTTCATCTTAATGTTAGGCAGCCCACTTGATTTATAGGAGGAACCGGCAGACTTAAGTACCATGATACACTGAATAAGGAATCTGCAAGCGAAAGAGCTCCCTGCCCCAGATGCCAATGATTTATGGAGCTATCCCCGATTCCCAAGGAATCCCCAGAAGAATTCTATTTGGCTTCTGCACCATCTCTAGGATTTGGGACACAGTGGGTCAAATTCTGCTTTCAGTTACAGTTCCAGGGCAGGAGTGAGACCAGAACTTTGCCCCATGCTCCTCTGCTCTGGGTATGCGTGTAGATACAAGTTTTGCAGCTGTGGATCATTTGACACCATAGGCTGAAACCTGTAATTTAATCGCACCAGTGCACCTCCAAAAAGCCAGAGGCTATGTGCTCAGGGAAATGAGACTAAAATGGGCCTGAAGATTCCAGTTTGCCCAGGCCTGACAAACACATAGTGCCTTTCTGATATAGGCTTACATTCAGGTAATCCAGTAGACCCATGTTGTACCTTTATGGGAGTTGAAGCCTTCGGTCTGGATAGTTGGATATGTCTGAGAACACATATACATATACCCTTCTTTTTTCAAACTGGTATCATTGCACACTCAGCACCAGCTACACTAGATAGAAGCAGGCCCACAATCTTATGCTAACTCTGTTATTAAATCTACCATTATCATTTCATCGCTCAATTCTTTCTGCTCCATTATCACCTACCTAGAAACATTTTCATTTGGAGAAAGGCATCTTCCCACTAACGTTCTGACCTCTATCTGTTTCCTACATGCTACAACCTTTTCCTTACCTAACATTCTGGTTGCAAACTACCTGTTACCCCCAAATACTACAAGCTAAGAGCAAGGTGGCACAATTTGCTGACAGTGACTGAACTCTAGATTGGAGGGTCAGCTAACCCTTGAGACCCTTTGTCAGATCCATCTTTATCTGGGCATTCATCTGGATGGCCGTTTTGAAGGAGTCACAAACTGAACACATGGAATTAAAATGCCTTAAAAGGTCATTTAGCTGCTGATAATATCCATTCCTCCCAGTTCCCATTATTGTTCTTTGGCTCTGCTTTTGCTGGCAGGAGCAGTAGTTGCAAACAATTTTAGAACTTTCTACTCATTGAAGAGCAATAGCTCTAGACCCTGTGGGAGGGTCCAGATCTGAATGCCTGCTCCATCACTTGTCCACAAACACCTCACCAGGTGTTTTTCTGATGTGAGTCTCTCAAATTATCTGTCCCAGAACATGTTCAGAACCCCTCAGGTCACACTGGTGGAATGGACCATGGTGACTTATCTCAGTTGGTTAAGACTTGGTTGTAATAATGCCAAGGTCATGGGTTCATTCCCCTATGTGGGCCATTGACTCGAGTTGGACTCGATGATCCTTGTGGGTCCCTTCCAACTCAGAATAGTCTGTGATTCTAATTCTGACTACCTATCCTGGCCTCTTGCATAATGCAAGCCAAAGATCCCCACTGAGAAATGACTGTATCCAGATGAGTAACTTCAGGGGAAATAAAGCCTCTCTTTCTAGAAGGCATCTAAATTTGACTTGAAGAATTCAGCTCATCTCTTGATAAAACTTAGCCAATATTAATTAGAAACTTCTCAAAACATGTGTCCCTCACTTCCAGTTTTAATTCTCTCTAGCTTTGACTTTAAGCCATCAAATCTTGATGCTTTTGTCAGCTAGCTCCTGATGTGCTTCCATCACAAAGACCAAAGGTTTTTCCTCTGGTCAGGTAGGTAATATTTTGAGGACACAAAGTTAGAGAAGTGTGAGATGGCTTTGGGGCTACTTTACCAGGAGTTCAGCTAAGGAGGTACAGTCAGATCCTCTGAAGCAAAACCTACCATTGTCAGCAAATCAGTGACCTGGCTTACTCCATCATAAAGGTACACAGAAAACCTCCCTTCCATCCTTTTCCATCCTCCCTCTGCTAGTTGAGCTTGTTGCAGATCTCTAGGGCTTTCTTGTAGACCTGAGTCACATCATCCATGTCTGTGAGAAGAGAAAAACTGCTGTCCCCCAGACGGTTGCGATAACGTTTTAGATACTGTGGCCGTGGGCGGTTCTGAAGTCCTTCGAAGTCTTGGATCTGGAGGAAATTTTCAGCAGAGACACAGCTCCGTATTCTCTGTCTGTTTGGCCTGTTCTCTTGCAAATCCAGCAAATCAAATGAGTCACTGGACAAAATACTGTCATCACTAATCACGCTGGAAGGGCGACTGTAACTTCGAGGTAATGCATCTCCAGGCAGGACCACTTCTTCCATGGCCTCCAGCGTTGGTGTGTCAGGGCTAATCAAAGCAGATTCAGTGCCACTGGTAGAATACTTGCTGTTATGTTTCAAGATGCCCTTACGCCTGCAGGAATGGCTGTAAGACCCATTTCTGGATGGCTCTGTGACACCTGGAGAAGTGTCACTGTTTACTGTCTCATCATTATTGTCCAAGAGTTCAGAAGACTCACTTCGTTCTGGAGAGGAGTAATAGCCAGACTCCCTCTGCTGAGTCTTCTTTAAGATTCCTTTTTTTGGCATTAGTGAAGACTGCTTAGTGCCATATTTGCTGGCTACCTCTCCCTCCAAAACACTTTTAATGGCTGCACCAGTCCTACACAGCTCTTGCTCCAGCTTAAAAGCAGAGGGTAACACTGGGCTGACCACTCCTTCAATGAAACCTGCACTGTGAGATCGATGCTCACTGTTGCTCCTCTTCTTCAGGATGCCTTTGGGTCTCTTGGAAGTGGGTTTGGTTGCATTTTCAGCTCCTCCTTCCTGGATGGACTGTGCAATGTCATTTTCCTTTTTTGATTTTTTCAGAGACTTTTGTCTCTCTAGTGTTACTTCAGGACCTTTGGGCTTAGAAAGGCACTTCATTTTGGTATCAGTCTCTGGCTGGAGGCCAGTAGAACGGTGATGCCAATCAATGAACCTTGCCAGCAATGGGGACTCAGAGTCCCTCATGGCATCACAGTCACAAACACTACTCTTGTAGCCCCAGTTAACCCACCAGTGGTTGGCAATGTCTTCAATCGTTGCTCGGCGTTCAGGGTTCACCATCAGCATCCACCTGATAAGACCACGAGCATCTATGGACAAAGAATGGCATATAAAATTTTTAAAAGATGGGCATTCTTAGCTTTGTCAGTTTCAACTGGAAGTGTGAAGCCAAGCAGATGAGCAAAAATAATGCTCTTTACAACAGGAGAGGTGAAAGAGGGCAAGGCTTTGTACATCAGTCAGTGACAGAAAACACATTTGAGTACTGCTTCTTATCAGAAGAGTATGATTAACTCTGGGAAATGTACACTGAGCTAATAAATTAGTATTTGCACTGTATCAGACAGTAAATAGTTTTATATTACTGAAGGAAGCCACCAACCTTTTGACTCTAATAATGACAAAACTTGGAGGAAAACAAAGGGGAACTGGGATATTCGCTTTTGTATTTACTTTTTCCATAAACAGTGTAGTCTTCTGTGTATTTTAAAAGTTTATTTTCATACAGAGAATGAGAAGAGAGAAAATTAAAAGGGATGGCAAATAACTGATACAAATATCCATTTAAATATAATATATACATAGGTATTTAAGGCTGGAAGGAGTCATTATAATCAACAGCCCAGACTTAGCTGATGCTTTCCTGTCAGGTGACTGCTTAATGTGCTATCCTCTAAGCAGACGTCAGTGCAAACATTGTGGTATTAATTCAGATTTTGTCCTGCCTTCTTGAGTAAGAGACTGTGTTGCTCTCATCATTCATCTTCTCTCTGCTTGTCATATACCAGTGTAGTTAGAGGACTGATCTTACCAGTGTGTTGTATCAGTTTATAGCTTGCCTGAACAATTCCACTTGCCATAGCTAATAGATCTTCCACCGTCACATATCTAGTTAAAAGAGTCTGTGACAGCTTCCCCAAGGGAACAAAATCTGTCTGCTACAAAACTGTAATTTCAAAAGGGCTTTTGGTAAATGCTGTATCCAGATGGGCATTTATAGCAGATGAAGTCAGTAGGGGATGAGGGGTTTTTTTTCTGCATCATTCTAGTATGACACCAAAACATGTTGGAATGGGCCGGACAAAACATCCATTCTGAACTCATGTCAGCTCAGTACATGGCCCTCCCTCCCTTTTCATACCTGAGGTCTGTGTTGGCTCACGATACTCTCCACTGCTGATCTGCCTGATGAGATTTTTATGATCAAAGCCATCAAAGGGCATCGTTCCATAAACCAGAGTGTAAAGCAATACACCAAGGGCCCAGCTGTCAACCTGAAATACAGACACAACACGTGTGAAGCCCAGGAAAGATGATCCCTGCCCTTCTCCCTGCTACGAGCTCCACAAGAGCAGCATCACATCCAGCTGCACCTGCTGGTGGGCAAACCAGTATTTAACATCTCACAGGCAAAGCAAACAAAAGCAAACTAAGGCAGCTTAAGAACTTTAAATATGGGACAGACCAAAGTGAACTCACACGTACAATTAACATTCACATTAAGGCCAGCCCTCAAGAACAACATCATCATCATCATCATCATCATCATCATCAACATCATCAAAGACATCCCTGTATCACCACAGAAAAACCGACCCTTCTTACCTCTGGGCCTCTGTAAGGTCGTCCATTAACTATTTCGGGGGAAGCATACAGTGGGCTTCCACAAAAGGTCTGCAGAAACTTGTCTTTATGATAAAGGTTGGAGAGTCCAAAATCAGCAATCTGCAAGTAGAATTGCAAAAGGTATCTGTAGTATTAATGATATCTTAAAGAAACAAAAAATCCTTTATCAGGAAAGACTTAGTTGTATTTGACTCTGCTGTAAGGCAGCGATCTTGATGTGGACAATCTCTCAAGCTCCCTGGTCAACCCATTACTCCAGAATTTTTTGACTTTTCTCTCTAGAGATAGTTCATAGAAGAAAGGTTCCCCGGTTAAATCCTCCTGATTAGGAACAAGGATGCTTTGGTTCCATTCACAGATAGGTCACCAACCAACTGTACAACCATCAGTCAGTAATTTTATCCAGGATGAACCACATATGCTTGCAAAGACAATCTCACACAGAGAGGCACGAGGCCTGCTGTCTACTTGATTGCTCTTCATCTTGTAAAATCATTAATACCAAAGGAAAGCAAGCAGAAAGTACCACCCTTCTTATCACACATATGCAAGCCAAAAGCCAAGACCTTTAAATTCAACACGAGGAGTGAGGCAGGAGTGTTGCAGGAAACTAAACAATAGAGAAGAAATAATTTTTTATGTCATCTGGAACATAGTTATGCTTGAATGAGGTGGAAAGCGGGGTAGTCTTAACTCTTCCAGATTCAGGGACACAGGGCTGAGGAATCTGAGCTGTTAAGCCCATGAGACATCTATCACAAGATAATAAACACGTCTTATTCCTAAGTGGAAACAATGGGCCCAAATCCGGCTTTCCCAACACAAACAAAACTTCCCTTGAGACTGTTGGGAATTTTGCCCATGTAGGAATGCCAGGATCAGGTCCAAATATTTTGTTTACTTCAATTCTCTGTTCTTGTTCTTACAAAACAAAAGCTGAGGATAGCAACATTGAATACTCCCACAACCTTTGCATTTTCTTTGTTTCTCCAGCACAAGGCAACACATCTCATTCTTTTGCTTGTTTAAACCCCAAATGCTTCTGCTTCACAGAGATACTTGTATTACCATCCACTATTGACATAAGGTATACATAAAATACATAAAGCACAGGCATTAAAAAGGTATTACAGCTTTAAGAGACAGGAGTTTTCCCTGGGTTTTATTCACCTTATTCATGTCTTTTCTACCAGAAAGAAATTAAATGCCAGGAATTTTCACAAGAGAAAAATTCATGAAAACACAAAGTGAATGGAAAGGAAGAGGATTTATCAGCAGTATCATTCACTCCTGGCTTTCTAAAATGTGTATCATCGGTGCCTGTAATACCTGTTGAATTGCAATGTTTAGTGATCTCTTGGGAGAGCAAAAGTGTTTGTATCTGCCATCTGAACTTCTACAGCTACACCAAAAAATTACATAGTTGAGACCAAAACAGAAACATACATACACTTGATAAATAGATACAATACAGTTGTTAGATACTTTCATTTTAGAAATATAAACTTTTTTCTAAATATAATTTTCACCCAATTTTTGAAGTCACAGGTCAGATACAAGACTTCACGCTTCACCTTCCCCTATTTAATGTTCTGCTTGTGCAGATGTTCCTCCAACAATTTGGACTTGCAATATCCTGCTCAAAGAGCCACTGATTCCTGTTCATTAATGTTAATTCATCTCACCATATCCATTCGGAGATTGAATTCACTCAGTCCCTCAAACAATGTATTATCAACCCACAGCAGAAAATTCAACCCTTAAATAAATGCAGTTTGTAAAATCTTCATTGTATGGCTGGAATGTCATTGAAAACAGCTGGTGTACAATTGCAGTCTGCAAACATATTCTCATGGCTCAGATTGCACTTAATTGCCCTGAATTCCACTTTCTTATCAAGTCACCCTGCCTGGCTTGCAGGAAGTTGGTTTTAAGCCTTATGAAGTGTGCCTTGTCAATCAGGGGAAGAATGGGAGAGTTTCAATGTTAAAAATTCGTGCTGGTCATTGATTTTTATTTTAGTTCAGGATGCAGCTAAGACAAGGACAAACACTGCACAGTGTGATTCCTTATGAAAATACATTCCCTTAACACCATGGAATGTATAAAATGCATGCGGATGTCCATGAATATATATATAGGGATACACATACCATTGTTCACTCTAAGAAACTCTCAGACTTGGGCATTCATGTTTTCATTCTGACCATTCAGGAAAAGAGTATTTATATTACAGTCCACTCCCATACTCACAGACTGATGTTTATCAGCTTTTCCCATTAAAACTGTCATGCCCCCCAAAACAAGATTAATAGAAGCCAACATTACTTCATGTTCTTGGCACTTAAATGGAACTAAGGCATCAAGTCAAAAAAACTTCCTAAATTGGGAGGAGCAGGGAAGTAGAGTTTTATTCCCCTGGCTTCAGTAGTGTATGTTTCATATTTACTGCTAGCTAGGAAAAACCAGATGTAATTTATTGTTTAAGTGTGGAATATAAATTCCACAAAGTTCACACTTATGGAAATTGTCAGTTCTATCCCACTTCAGAATCTGTTTTTCTGTACTGCAGATAGAGAAATAATTAGGTCTCTTAAAGCAAATGAAATGTATGAGTAGTCAGTGAGACTTCCGGCAAGGTAAATCCCAATTACATATACTTACTCTGTATATACGAAACCCTCACGGGCTTTTAGTGGTTAGTCTGATTGGTGTCCCCTTACCAGCCCAAGAGAAAGTGCAGTTAGTAGGATTATATTACTATTGTACTTGCATTTTTCTCTTTTTCTATCACTTTCGGGTTGTTCATACGGTTTACGTCAACCTCTGCTAGACATCTCTTTTAGGTCCAGTTCCCAGCCCAGGAGCTGCCACAGCCCTCATGTGAACAAGGAGGCCCTCCATTGTGCCAGGCTGCATGACAGAGGTGACTCTGGGGGCAGCTTGTGGCATGGGGCAGGTCCAGCAAGAGGCATTAACTCCCTGGCTGCCACACTAGGCTGCAGTTGCTCTCCACCTTCCTGAATGCATTTTTTGAGACCTAGGCACTGCGGAGAACTGCAGTGCTTGGGGACATGTGGTCCTTATCAAACCAAACTGCAGGAGCTATGGGCAAATGGAGGCAGCAACACACTTGCCCTGCTGCTATTTCTTCTAGTTAATCCATAGCTACAATTAACCAAAACCAAGCACACTCAGTCCTTTCAACACTAATGAAGAGAAAGCACCACCAGAAGGGCTTTTTGAAGACCACCAAAGGCAAATGCCTAAAGCCATAATGAATCTCTTCCCACAAAGGGCTTCCTAACTGCCTGACTCAAGACAACTTTTGCAATGCTTTGGAGCTGCCTCAGCCCTCCTGCCTGTCTGACCCTGTCCACTTCCAGCTGTGTTAGGGTGATGAACGATTATGTCCTCTTGATGGGATGACAGTGCCAGTGAGAGACTGCTCTGCCACTGCGTGGCACGGGCAGCAGCTGTATCCACGCCGGGAACCCAAAGCGAGCAGGGAGCAGCTCCAAGTTGCCTACTGCTGCAGGGTGGAAGTCACCAAGTGCAGGCCGTTGAAAGGAGTAAATTTTAAGGTGGTGCTGTTACCAGCTGGCACATGAATGTGAGGCTTGTACATAGTGCAGAAACCCTGACTTCATTGCCATGTTCTTCTGTAAAGAACATGGCACCATGAAAACAAGGTAAGAAAACAAATAACACTCATCTGGCCCAGAAGGCTGCAGTGTCTTAGTAAGATTTAGCTCTAGGACTGTGCCCCCCTGCTGACCTCCACAGACAGGCCAGGTCCCAGGAGAAACAAACTCTGCACTTCTGCCACAGAGCTGATGTGCATCTGGGGAGCAAGGCAAGGTATCAAGGGATGAACTGGCTGGGTGAACCCCATGTACACCATAGATATGTGTGCATGTTCAGTCTCACAAGTGTTTGAAACTCATTTTATTCACTTATACTTGCTGCACTTAGGGATTTTTACGTAGCAGTTTGCAGGAAATAGTACCACATACACCAAGTCCCTGAAAAACCTAATTATACACCATAGATGGGATCACTTTCTTCCCATCATCACTCTCCACCTCTGGCCTGTGGATGTGCAGAACTCTTCAAAATGTGTCATTTTTGTCAGCTTCCAGACACTGGTGTTTCCTTGTTGCTGTACTCTAATACATTAGTCTGTTTCCAGAGACTTTGACTCACCATCATAACTCTTAAAAACAAAAAAGGCTGATTATGGCTCTATACACTCCTTCTTGACCTTCATTTAATTAGCTGAAGAATGGTTTCCAAGTTAGTGCAGTACTACGTAAAGTGGCTTGGGGCCGTTTTAGGTCAGATAATAATTTCTAACGGATTACTTGTCCTCTTTATTTCCTGTTTTAAAAGTACTGCCTAAGCTGCTATACAGGGATCTGTTTTCACAACATTTTATTTTTTCTTCACATTACTATGACATGTTTTTGGAAGTCACAATGTACAGATCACTGGCTTCTTCAAAAACACATATTTAATTGCACATTGCACCCAAGAACCAAGGAATTCCTTTAACTTTTCTCATTTTTTGAAGCAAATTGCCAATTTTATAAGTTTTTGTAATTCACTGAATGAAATATAAACACTAGGAAAGTACAGATAACACTATCACTCCATTTCTAGAAAATGCCTTCCACTGAGAATTTGAAGCCATCAGTCAATACCAAACCCTAAACTGCACATTTTTTTTCTGCCTGAATAAACCACATATAAATATTCTCAGAATGAGGACCTAATAAATTTACTCCTAATAAATAATTTACAGTTCCATATGTGTTTCCTTGGCAACAGTTACTGTTTAGTGAAACAAAAAAATATGGGAAGTAAAATTCTGTGCAAGTAACACAGAAACCATAGTAACATAGTCAAAGCTTCAGCATCAGGAAAATAGTGGCAGTATGCTTAGCACAGAGTATTTAAAGCTGACCTTAGTGACAAGGTGTAAAAAAGAGAACACAGAGAAAAAGGAAAACTGTACCAATCCCAATTCAAACACCATTGACTCTAAGATGTAAGAAATATCTACAAGTTCAGTCTGTTTTTCAGTTTCATGAGACCCTTTGCAATTACAGTTACTAGGGGTCAGCAAAGGAGCTTGCAGCCACTTGCCCACCCCAAGGCAGCCTTGCCTGCTCAGAGGTCTTAAGACTAAAGAGAAGTAACTGAGGAAAGTAACTGAAAATAAGCAAAATACCTACACAGCAACTCAAACACAACACAATTCAGGAAAGGGAGGCCTTCAAGAAAAAGGTCCAAACGATTGGAAGGTATGTGGGGAGGTACAGATACATGAATTTCTTCCACAGCAGTGCCACTTGCTATGCAGCTGAAATGGATCTGTGATTCTGAAGCTTCTGGGTCAGCTCTGTGGTCTAAACCAAACACAAAGCTACCTGTCCCCATCCCATTCTCCCGCTGTATGCGCAGGAGGATTAGACTCCCATAAAGAAGAGAGGGCAGGAGCAGAGCCCTCTGACAAAGCTCAGCTCCCCAGAGGCTTGGGGAAGTGATTGGTTTTGCATATGAGGACCACAGTGCAGAGATCCAGCCCACAGCAGCTAGCAAATTCCTCAAATTCCTGTTTTCTCTCAAGAATTCTCTGATTAGCTGGGAAGATAGTTTAGCGTGTAATGTGGAAAGAAAGGTCATCCTGCCTGCGGAAGTCGGATTCGTATACAATGTCCTAGAAAGGCTCCTTTTCGTTTTCAGTGCTGCTGAGAACAGCTCTGGCTGCTGCAGCCTTTGTCCCTGTAGGAACAGGAGTGGGGAGGTTTGCTCTGACACTGGATGCTAACAGCAAAACCCCAAATAT
>JAOXXN010000265.1:54329506-54343439 GCA_026770055.1 Myrmophylax atrothorax | reverse complement strand
GGTTCGCTTTAACACTGGATGCTAACAGCAGAACGTCCAAGTATTGCATTGGATGGGCCTTCTGTAAAAGACTATTTTTGGAAACCACATATTTATGTGCCTTTAATCCACTAGTTGATCCAAGTTAGCTTCTGTCATCAATGTTACACAGATGGCAGCTACCACATGTTACTTTCCATTTCCATTGCACATCAGCTTAAAATGAAGACAATCTCTCCAGCATGGAGTGCAGAAGGCAGTGTGTGCAGCCTCGTGGCTTTCAGGAGAGACAAAAGGAAGACCCAGGCTATTTAGATATTTGCCTACACAAGTAGCTCCTTGATTACTTTTTTAATTAAATAAGGATGCTCAAGCGTCAGCAGAAACTCTTTGGGGTTCCTCCCTCTGCCTGTTTGCCTATAGATGCACACAATCAGACACTCTTACATCCAGCTACCCAAGGAGGAACAAAGTTGAAAGTGAAACAGGTCCAGCCACCTGGAAATTACACTTAATTTATATAGAAATATATATAACAAACATATATATAGGAAATTACATTGGAAATTAAATCCCTACATTATTTAACTTTGAGATACAGCTATAAACAATAAAAGAAAAAGATTGGAAAAAAGGGTCACTCCCATGCTTTCACTGGGGAGAAATGACATGGAAATGACATCATTGACATCACTATCCAAAGTATACGTTTGAGTCTGAAGTTCCAAGACCATTTCCTAATGAAGCATATGTGCTTTACTGGGTTTATTTTGAAACTCTATTTGCTTATTTTCCAGCCATGATCAAAAGAACATTCTGTGTAGTGTTCTGTAGGAGGCACTTGAACCCTGTAGACCAGAACAGTTTTTTCCTACCCTCAGAAGAAGCCAGCAATAATATCATTTGTACAATAAACCTGACTGCATGAAATGCTCAGTGTTTTCTACCAGTAAATATACGCTGCACTGGGAATCGTGGCAGGATGCATGGCAGGACAGGGCCTTCTCCCTCGAAGTGTGCAAAGCTTCATTTAGTGTGTATTACTGGTAATGAGTGGTGTCTTCCCCAGAGGCTCCAAACCCCTGAGCCTCTTGCTAGATGCTGTTGCTTAGTAGCTGTTGCCATAACACTAGCTCTTCTAATACCTTGGATAAAAATGTAACAAAACATGCAACTCCATTCTGAAAAACTGAGAGAAAGAATCCTACCTTAATATTAAAATTGTCATCAAGAAGAATGTTTTCCAATTTTAGGTCCCTGTGGACAACACCATTCTGAAACAACAAAGAAAAAATGGGGAAGAACATGAGAAAATATTGGGAAAATTAGAGGTGAGCTGGCAGGGTGGTCCTTGCATCTACATTTCAGGGCTGATTTCACTGTCATAACACTCCTGGCCCAGTGACTAGTGACAGGCACTGTGTTAGTCACTTGGTGTGTGGTTAAGGGAAGGATGACTGGAATCTGTCCTCCCACAAAGACTCTAAAACAGCAGGGGGCTGGGGGTGGAGGGCTGGGGGGTGTCTTTTCAGAACTTAATTTCATCCTGGATCCTGCCCCTGCTGTGTGAAAGCAATATATTCTTCCCAGGCACCAGAAAACAATATCTGTCAATGACGTTAGTCCCTACAAAAGCCCTCATTCCTCCAATGTGCAGCCATGTGGATTGGAGGAGTTATAATCTGGAAGAACTGTAAATGTTAGGGATGGAAGCGAACAAGCTGGCCTTAGGTCAGAGCCTTCCTTAAAGAAATTTGGGAAAATCAACTGCACCAGGAATGGCTTTTCAGCACTGGGCAGTGAGGACTTTGAAAAACCCCACTGTTTATTAGAATTCAAGTAGAAATTTAAGTGTTTAAAAATTCAAATTAAAAAATTGTGTCAGCTGCTCATTGTCTTAAGCTTTATACAAATTTTGGCTCTGTGGGGCTGGTTCATAAGCAGGAATTAAAGGTCAGTGATGACAGCCAGTCAGCTACCTCAGGTTTAATTGCTTAAATTGTCATTCCAACTTGGTACCATGATGGATACGCTCATTTGTAAACAGTATCTTTCTACATCATCTCCCACTACATCTGGAAAAGTTACTTTGACCTATCCAGAATGAGTACATGCTAAAGCTCCTACATGAACTTCGTACCTTTCTCTTGGCTTTTTCTCTCCTATAAGTGTATCTCCTACTCTAAATTTCTTCAATAGTGTATTCAAATTTCAAACTGTCATTCATTTGAATGCATTAGTATAAATGATGCAGAAGTTATATGGTATGCCTTCTCTAATTTAGGCTGGAATTTTTGCTTTTTAATGTCCGAATTATTTCAAAGTCAAAAATGCAATGTAGGGCTAAAGTAAGGGAGTGGCTGGTATCTGCCATAGCACAGGAAAACATCATTAGTCTTTACAAACAGGCCAGTTCAGTGTAGCAGTTTTAATGAAGAGCTCCTGTTGTACTGATAAAATCATATTCTGATACTTAATAATGAATGCTGCTGTCTCAGACATGCTTTGAAATATATGTCAGTAATCAGCCTTCAAATAGCAGTTTTTTAATATTAAATCCTTTGCTCACCTTGTGGCAGTAATGTACAGCAGAGACTATCTGTCGAAAGAAGTGTCTTGTCTCTCTTTCGCTTAATCGCCGCCTCTCACTGATGTAATCATACAACTCTCCTTTACTTGCATACTCCATGATGATCACAATCTTATCTTTATTTTCAAACACTGCACAGCATAAAAGAAAAAACACCACAGTTAATTCAATACATCTGAAAACTGGCACTTTAAAAGAGTGAAGAAGACACAGGATGTCTGAACACATCCTAGATGACCACCGCAGCCTGGAAACACATACTACCTATCCCACTGCAAAAAGCAAGTTCCAAAGCTACTTTCTATCAGAGGAAGATTACAACATCTCAGACCAAGAGAAGGAAGTTCAGGCTATCTTCACTTTCATATGGCTACATGAAGGAAGCTCTTTGCCTCAACAATATTAGGTCACATGGTGATAAAGTCAACTTGATCCTAGTGAGGTGAGGTGGATACTTGTGCCAACAACACCTGAATACTGACTCCTGCTCCAGCAGGGACTTCGGCTTACTGGTAGCCCTCTTGAAGCCAGATAACAGGAGCAAACAGGAGCCCTCACATAATTTGGAAAGGGTTAATAGAAGGCATAATAAATTTTTGTCTTCAATGACTGTTTGATACAGTCATTGCCATTTGGCTTACAATGACTGTTGGTTGGCTTTCACTTACCATCAAAATCCAACAAGTGAACTGAAAACATGTATCCTCTTCCATCCCAGCTCTGTGCAACAGCATGGTGGCCATGGACAGTTGAGCTATCTGTGGCTGCAACATCTCCAGAGCTGTACAGCTCTTGGCAATATGGCTCTGTACTCCATCTCATGCACTCAACTCATCCTCAAGCTTACTTATCTGCTGCCTCCACGGCATGTCCCATTGTATGCTGCAGATTGCATGCTGTAATCCTCTGTCACTTGTGTAGAGCCGGCAGCAAGGCACAACTCTGACGTAAGCAGAGCAATACACGTCATGATTTGACTCCTCTTTGGGGCTAAGAGTACCCTGTGTCACATGCTGTCAAGGACGTCACTGTGAGTGGCAGATAACTAGTATTTAATCTAGTAAAACAGGCTGTTAATCTGGAATTGCTGTAATGCCCTGACTACTACACAGTTGTTCTATTCTGTCACTGAAAATCCACTGCAACCCACTGGAAACTTCCTGCACCTGCCACAAATAGCCACTGCTAGATGAAAACTTGGTGATTTTCCTTTTCTTTTCATCTGTGGCAGCAGACTGCTGAGGCTAGGTCATGCTGGCAGCAAAGCACCTACAAGTTAGTGAGGTTAAAGAGTTTATTACAAATGGATGCTAGTTTTGACCAGCCTTGCTGGAATTATGCCTTTCTATATCTCTTCAGCAAAGCTCAGCCAGTAATCCTTAGTGATTTAAAAAAACTCAAAATCAACCCTCAGCTTTTGCAGTGAAATGCGAAGCTGCCTCTCTCAACGCACAGATTCTTGCTTCTCTTAGGCTTTGTCTCATGTCCTCTCACACCTTGTCACTCAAATCTACAAGCCAAAGCCTCTGCAGTTCCCTCTAACACCCTTGAACCCCAGCCAAACAGCTCTGATAAAAGGGAGAGCAAACAGCCAGATAAAATTGGCTGCTTACTTGTCTGCTGGCCTCACTGTACCCCGAAGCAGAGGCTCCTGCCAGTGATTACATCCTATATGCATCCTCATTAGCAATAAACTTCGGAAACTGGAAGAGCCGCCTCTGGATGGATTATACAGACAGTATCCTCTCCAAGAATGACAGACTGATACTGTCTGGGAAAAACTGAACATGCCCTGTATCACACAGGGAAGTACTGTGATGTTTTATCAATGAAGCAGTAATACACACATTTGCTTCCCTAAGCTTGGAAAGGCTTCTTAGGTATAGGCTTGTTTAAGAAGGCAAAAAGAAACAGTTTCAATAAGCTGAGACAAATCACTAAAAATGCTCTTATTTAAGAGATCTGACTTAAAACAAACAAACAACACAACAATAAAAAACACCAATCCTCCATCCCCCCAAAAATCCAGCTGGTTCCATGCGTTAGGAGTTATTGTACCATGCACATACAGGTGAAGTGCCACATGGCACTAATGATCTCAGTGCACTCTGACGGGAATGTACATCCCAAGCAGTTCCATTCAAGGACCACCCTCAGCTATTTGCTCTTCCCACCCCACACCCCCAGCTGCTGCTGACAATAACAGCAATAACAGCTCTGCCATGATGGAGCATTCTTCCACCCTGTCTTTATTAAAGTTTTGCCTTCATCACTCAGCCATGAGAGCTTTCTCAAATCATCCTTGATGTTCTGAAGCTTTAAATTCCAAAATTTAATATTTTTTGACTCAAATTTGCCATATTAATACAAATCCTGATCCAGACATATTTTCCAAATTTCTAGAGAAATGAGGTGGAAAGGACTTTGATAGGAGGAATGTGCATTAAAAGGCATTTTCCATTTCAAATTACCTCTTATGCCCTCTAGGAAACTGAGATAATACCCTCAAATTGAATTTAGGAAAGCGTAAGTCCCTGTTCCAAACTTCAAATTTTTGTCAGAAGGCCACAGTAGAATCAATGAGAATAGAATCATCTCAGTAACTCATACTTGTCTTTCAGCTAACCAGCACACTTGGAACAAATTGGCACATTCTTATTTTTCAGGAGGAAGCATTGTGAGTGGGAAACTACCCTTGAACTTAAATGAAATTACAGAGGGCTCCTCACCATCATCATAGCTGAAAGACCACAGAACTAAACAGCAATTAATTTCTTCACCAAGGAGCAGAGATGAATAGGGAGGTATTTTTTTACTGCTTCGGTTCAGTTTAGAGCACCTCCATCATATCAGCTAAATCTCATGAGAGGGCACACAGCCTCTTTCCTGCAGAGCAGAAACTGAACAATAGACAAAAAGATCTAAAATGAGAGCTGCTGCCATGAAGGAAGAGCAAACTGAAAGGCACTGGAATTTATGTCTCTACACACACAATCTTTAAGAGGGATTCAGTGGTCAAAACTATCAGGCATATGACAAGCTGGTATTCTGGCAAGTCTCAGACCATCAGCCAAGTACACCCTGAATTTTCACAGTAGTATTCAGGATGTCAGGCAGGTTTTATATAGGCATTTCTAAACTTCCCTTCTGAGCACAGCACATAGTTTTACAAATATATGCTCAAGTAAGCCTTGTGGCCAATGGCTGGGGGAAGAGAGTAGGGCATTAATTAAAGGCTGTATTGACTTACTGCAAATAATAATGAGCTAATAAATATACTGCCCTGTTAGCACCTGGGCTGTAACCTGCGGGCTGACGATGGATGGATTGCCCCCATATAGCTGCTGGGACTGCTTGGTTCAATCTTTGTTTTTGTTGCACATGATTTATTATCTGCCATCCTACTACATATTCATTCCAAAACTCACCCCCACTTAGCAGTGTGCCTGAACCCTGGCTGCACCTACTGCCAATGGAGAAACATGGCTTTGGCAGGATGCTCCACCCCAGGAACATCCCACAGCTTGCTACTGCTGGGACGGCTGTGTCACACAAGGCTGCTCCTCCACCCTGAGCAAGGTCAAGGGAAGGAGGGAGGTTATGTATAAGTTAAGGTGGGGTGACTCTAGCTTCTTTCAAGCTATCAATACTCTTCAAACAGCTGGCCAAATAAGATAAGTGGAGAATTGTCAGTAAGAACTATCAGTATCAACACTGACATGGATAGCAGGAGAGATGGCCTGTCAATTAAAAATCAAGAGATGGGGGTTGCTTAGACACGAGGCACAAGCTCCGCATTTTAGAGGAGAGAGCAACAGGAGAAATGCTTGCTACTGGCTGTGTGTCATTTATTTCTGAGGCACTGTGTTTATTTTCACCACTGTGCAAGCTGAGTTACACTGAGAGAGCTGTAGCAAGACCTTGGCGTCATGAGAGGGCTGCTGCACTACCTCAGCCACAGGGGTCAAGTGGTGCAGGGTAGTGCTTCCAAATCACTTAGTATTCCCTTGCAGACAGAGCCTGCCTGTTGAAGGCTTGACTTCTGAGATGGCTACACTTCCACGTGGCCACAGGGGAGGAAGCAGGGACAGCACTTTGAAAGCACATCAGGAACCAGGGAGCAGGAACGGCATGTACCACAAGGTGTGAGGAACATAATTGTATCCCCAGGAGATGAGAAAGGTGATGTGTTATTGTAATAAGAAACTGGTCATAGCAATGTGGAGAAACAGCATTTTCCAGTGGCCTACAAGTTTGCTTGGGCTTGGTCTGTTCACCCCAAGAGCTTTGGCAACTCAAGAAGCAAAGGGTGCTTAAGATGCAGTAGTAAAAGAAAGATTTCTTACAACTTTTCTTTAAATTCCCCCTTAACTCTAATCTGTTTGTTTGTTTATTTCTTTTTTAAAATGACAGAGAAAAGGTTCCATACTTATAGGCTGATAATTGGAACTGAATCTGCTGGCTTCACAGCTCATTGAAGAATATAAATGTGAAATTGGGAAAGAACTTCACTTCTCACTATCAAAGACATATCGGAGGCAAAGCACATTCTGTAACATCAACAATCTGTCTCTTTCACAAGTTGTTCTACTACAGCAATAATTCTGGGATATAATCTCTCCACTTATTTATATTTAGAGGCTGTGAAATTATGAACTCAGCTTCTATCTACAGCTTCCCATTTTCCAAATAGCTCTGGTTGTGTTGGGACCTCTTGCTCATCAGCCCTCTTCTTTTCAACCCTACTGCCAAATTCTTCCCTTTAGCTACACTGAAGTCACCTCCTCTTAAACTCATGGGACAAATCTGACACCGGATGAACATACTCACTATCCTTCTTAAATGCTAAGATGTGCTTTACCCTAAAATTGTTGAAAGCCCACATGGACATGGTTTTGCAAGTATCAGTCAGAAAGAGTCAATGGGACATTGTACATCTCTCTGTTAGGACAGTTCACTTTGGACTTGCTACCAAATTTAAAAAGCAAAACGAAGCAGAAGGCTTTTGCCCTTCCTCCAAGCTTATAGGATACTGAAGTCAGAGCGAGTGCCAACAGGGGTGGATTTGCTTCCCCCCCTTAATGGACTACCTCCTTGTGGGCTGATTCCATTTGGTTTACATGTAACCCTGGGGTAAGGATTTTAGTTTGTTAGTTTAAGAGGGGCAGCCAATCTCTTTGCACTGGAACCATTTGAGTTCTCCTCATGCCTTTGCTCTCTATCAGAGCAATCTCCTAAATTAGTTCCAGTATGTTGACATTCCTTCCATCTGGTGTCTTTCCATTCAGCGGTATTTTTATTACTCTCCTAACAGCCGCAGACAGAAGTACCTTTCCACTGCTACAAAATGCTCTTTTATTAAAGGTCAGCCAAATCAAAAGAACAAGCGAGTTTGTTTTTAATTTTGGAGATGCAGACTAGAATAACCTTTTCATTCAGAAAAGTCATGTATGACCCAATTACCTCACTTGTGTAATAAGGCTTGAATTATTCTTCAAAAAGACATATGAGTACTGAAAACTGTCTTTTACCTTCAAAATTCAGCTTCATGCAACTTTTGTGTTCTTGACTGCTTTGAAAGCTTTAAAGACCCTTGGCATACTTTTTATTTGGGTGCGTTTTTTTTCATTATTAGTAGTATTTTATTACCGTTTTTAATAGACCAGACAGCAGTCATGAAAACATCCAAGGTCCAGTGACAAAACTACTTGTATGCATCCACACAAATTTATGCATAAGCCTAATTACAAGTAAAGATGGCAAGATACATAGTAGGTGTTTTAACATTAAGACTGTGTTAAATTGTTTTCCTGAATTATGGCCTTATTCAGACAAATTGCATTGCTTTTTAAATTAAAGGAATGCAGTTAAGGACCTGTAATAATCTTTCTAAATCAGACAGCATGCTATAATTTACTCCCCAGTGAGGAGATTAAATCAGAATGAGAACCATTATCCTTGGTGAGGTTGCTTCCCAGAGAGTGAGATTCAGGATATGCAGATTGTGATGGTTTACTTTTTAAAAAGGAAGGAAAAGTGACAGTTGCTAATTTGGCTGCAATAACACGCTACACTAATTGTCTTTTGTTTCAGCAAAGAATACAAGAGCTAATTCCTCTTTTTTAAATTATGATTAAAAGTGCTAAGGAACTTCAGACAAACAAATACTTACATTGCAGTGGGAGGACTGTGTAAATGGGAATATAGAAATAAATTTCATCACTGTTTGCAATCATTTTGACATCTGAATTGGACCTGCCAGTGATCTCCCACATTTGAGTTTATGTCATGTTTGCAAAATGCAGTTTAGACAATCACCCTGAATGACAGGAAAATCATAAAGCTGGGGTATGGTAACTAAAGAGTTAAGTTTATTTATCCTTGTTTCATTATTATTGCCAGACACTTGAAATATTACTTTCTGTTCTTGGATGTTATCAACTGAAAACAATGGGAATAAAGCACTTGGAGGTCAAAAGGCATAAAAATTAGAGGAAACCAATTAGAAATGTGGTTAAATAGTATCACTGCTGAAGTACTTTTTCTTGGCCAAATAAAAAAAAATAATCACTTCAGCTTTCCAACTTCCATCATTCTTGACTAAAGCCCAATCATCCATGTGATGTTTTAAGTGACTTTTTCAGGTGTTTTGCACACAGAAGGGGTGGAGTCATTAGGCACCAAAGTTTGTTATGATTATGTCTGAAAACCAGGAGATAGCAGGGCTGGGACAGAGGCTGGGATTGCCTGGCCAGAACTGTCACGCCTGAGACACGTGACTCTGTTCTGCCCATGCACAAGCCCCACTACGGTGTGAGCTGCCACGCCGGTCCCCGGCTGCCTGCCCCATCCAGAGGCACTTCACAGCTGACGGCGGGGGCACTTGCCTGAGCTGGTGCTGCTGCGAGGGGGATGCAGTTCCTCAGCAATGGCTCGTGTCCACACACCTTGCCAGCTGCCACACAGGCAGATTTTTGGCAATGCAGGTGTTTTTGCTGATGACAGAGTACCTTGACTGATACAACACAAGGAGCCCCACATCAGAGATAGGCCTATGTGTGTCTGAAACACCAAGTGTGTGTTTGTGTTTTGTTGCATGAAGTCTGCCAGAAAGTGTGAGTTTGGACATGTATTTAAAAAGCAAGATGAGTATCCTGGAATACTGTGCCACTGCCGTTACGCACTGTCAGATCTTCTTCCATTGCCTTTGAGTCCTGATGACCCCAAGTATGCAACCTAGCTCAAGTCATTGGGGACTGGCAGAAACATGGTGGAGAATCTCTGTGCTTTTTCTTAAGACTACCAAAAGTGCAACCTTAAAATTAAAAAAGGAAATCCGTATTTTGTGTCTTGTGAGCGCAAAGGGTCCAGCACCACTACGAGCATCCTGGCTCCACTCCAGAGAAGCACTTCAGCATATGCTTTCCTATAGTTACTCATTTACATTAATGCCATCGTGTTCCCTGAGCACCAAAATGTGATCCCAGTATTTATTTGTTCTTCAGGGAATATTTCTATAATCATGTTAACTGATAGTCTGTTCATTTTTCAGTGCATTTTGCAAATGGCCAGACTTCTCTGTATGGTTATGCTGACCAAGGACAACTCTTTCAGCACAGAAACAGTCATGTAGAAAACTGTATTTCACACTACAAAGACTCAAGATCTCAATCCTGAATGTACAAGTGTAACTTCACTCTCATGATTGGCCAAACGTGTTTAAATGTTTGCAGAATCAGGCCTGATGTTCTTTCCCTAGTTTAACTTTTATAAAGTATTGCCAAATGAGATAGATTTTGCACTCAGGCTATCCCTGGAAAAATATGTTAGCTCTTAAAGGCTTTATAATAAAATCCTGGAGTTTTCAAGGAAAGAAAGAAACAGGGCAGGGGAAGGGCAGTGGGACAGGGGAGAGACAGACAGATGAATGGGCAGAGGCATTATTCTATAAATTAAAATTCATGTGCTGAAATCAGAACACTGCCAGCAAAGCCAACTTCATTTATCCAGTCCCTTTCAAGGAGTTTAAAGTCACTTGAAAGAACACCTCCCTCGCAGCCACACTTGACAGATTGCCAATTACAGCCCTGCTGAGAGAATGGAATTTCACTGGAGTCACAACTGCACATCTGCCCTCATAGTAATAGGCAAGGTACATCTTCTGATGAGGTTACAAAAAATATCTCTAAACTGGAAGGCTTTGTTTCCACACATTTGAATTTGCCTGGTATCAAAAAAAACCCCAAAAACATAAGCTTGTGTTTACATCAAGTTGACAAATTCAGAGGTTAATTGCTTTTAAGTGGGAAGGTCAAAAGGATACCTAAACAAGGATCCTACTTAAGGAAAATACATGTTTGTAAATGCAATACAAAGAGCTTTCAAAGATAATACAGGGAGATAGAGCATTGTCCATTCTAGGTATATCAGTGCAACACAGCATCTACTGAAAGCACTGTCAGACATGCAGTGGCAGTCTAAAAACCTACAGTAACAATTTATGAGAGGAGCAAAATATCTCTGGGGTGGCTTCAGTTTAGAAGTTAAGCATCTGATCTAAGTTAGTCAGCTAGGTTCCATCTATAGCCAACAGGAGCCTCCAGTAAGTCATTTATCCCACCTATCTGAAAAAACATCTCCCAGGAAGTAGCCAATCACCATATAAAGATGCTGATCCCTCTTGATTACAGACGGACTCTAAGACTTGTAGCACACACCAACTGCATAAATGTTGGATCACTTAAATTTGGTGAGATTAAGCCCATCTCTCAGGACTTATTGAGTTCAACATTTTGTGTCAGAGGATAGCAATATTATCACTCTTTATGCATCACTCGAGTAGCCACGTGTTTAAAATCCAACTTCAAGAGGCTACAAACACTTCAGTCCTAGATGTAGTCCCTTAACTTCACTACAAGTACTCTTCAGCTTAAAATGAGCCACATGCCTACAGATCCCTGAGCTCACATCCTTACCTCTGGGCAATACGTGATTACTTCCATAGGTAGAGTTGCATAACCACACATCTCCCCAGCGCTACCACATCTAAGTTACAGCACTGGCTGCTAAAGGCCAAATACTGACTCTGACAGCTTGGAAACCACACCATCACCTGACATAGGTGCTCATCCTTCTGCAGACAAGATGAACTCTCCATTATGGAGCTTGACTGGCTCTGCTGCAGAAGCACTGCTCCTTGCTCCACAGGGCCAGAGGAGGCAGTTTTTGCTCTCACAGGACTTTATTGCCTGCTTCCTAAAAATGCTGTAATCTTTTTAACTTCTACAAATGTTTTAACTCAGTAAAAACTATTTAAAGTAAGGATGAGAAGGGCAATTGGTCAAAGGACCACAGCATGCTTATTCTTTTTTCTTTCCGAGTTGCTGTCCACATTTGAAGTAACTTTTGTTCCATTTGCAACCCACATGCTGACACAGCACCCCTCCCCTTTTCTGTTCCCAGATCCTTTTACGAGTTTATTCAATAAAAAGACAGATACTCATCTCTTTTCAAGTACAAGAACATGCTTTTGAATAACTCAATATGCGATCCTGTAACAGTACGCCAAGACAGCCCTTGTTTTAATCAGTCATATCAACTCTCGGAGCAGAGCTGCCATACACTTATCATCACCTCGTGCGTTTACCTCACGTCTGTGTAAATATGCAGGGCTAAATTCAAGCTGCTTGCTCTGCATGCAGGAAGAGAGGTGATCCCCAGGGAAAGGCCCAAGTCAGGTCCCTCTGAACCTTTGGAATCTGTGTCCTGAGTCCACCGTGCAGCCACCCTCCTTGCAGCAACAGACCTTTTGGCCAGTGTCTTTTAGCACGTACCCAGCCCGAACCCCTCAGCCAGTGCTGGGATGTTACTTGAGGAAGAAAGGAAGGAAGGAGGACATTTTACTACAGAGTGACACTCTATAAATATATAAACAAACAAACTGTCAAATCAGGAAGGAATGCCCCTGGCTTCCTGTTCCTTGCTGTAAGACCAGGGAGCAGCTCCGGGAGGCAGGAATTAGTAGGCTTCCCAGCTGTGGCCAGGAAGAAAGGAGTTAGAAGGGGAAGACAGGAAGAAAGGAAACAGGAATGATAAGCCAGCGACCAGACTGACAGGAAAGTGTGTGGAGGTGGATAGGAAGTGGATGCTGGGATTTAGGGGGAAAAGCAGCAATGACAGAACTAGCAACAACTGGCAAGTAAGGGAGGACCAAAGTTCTAGAGCAGGTAAGACTGCAGTTGTGCAGTCCAGGGAAAATAAAGCATAGAAGTACTGGTTTAGGGGCCGGGAACAGAAACAGACATCAGGCTGGTTCATGAGAGAGGATGAAATGAAACTGAACTGTCCAATGGAAGCCAGGAGATGAGGTGATACCTGGCACAATTTCCCACCTGCCATGGACACAGTACTTAACTCACACAAAAAGAAGCTCTTCCAAGGAAAGGGTTATGCATCTGGTAGCTCAGAGGGAGGGTAGTGCTCAAAGCAGTCTTGCTGGCAAGGGACGGGTTACAGTAGGAGTAGGGGTTTGTTTGGTGCACCATCTCAAGAAACATGAACATCAGGTCTGCAAGAACGTAACAGAGCAGTCAGGGAGGAAAATCACATTCACTAACCTTCATATATGGTGATGATATGAGGGTGGCTGAGGGATGACATGATCTCAATCTCCCGTCTGATGTGAACCATATCTTGTTCATCCTTAATTTTGTCCTTACGAATGGATTTTATTGCAACCTATAAATTCAGGAAATCAAGCATTATTCTTGGAACTGAACAGATGCAGCTAATCCATTAAGAAGAGTTCAAAAAATAAAATACAGATGTTAGATGTTGGCAGAACATGGAATGACCAAAACAAAGTTTTAAAATACAAACCTCCACACCACAGCTCACTCATCTTATAGCAGCAAATACACTCTCATTACAGTAATGGGTGACCTGAAGTTTTAGAGTCTTTGGTCTTAGGACTTCACCAAGGGGGAACACAACATCTTTGGGAATGATCTCTGTGCCAGCCTAAGTACCTTCCTTCTGAGGCAAATGGCAAAACTCCCAAGGGATTTTGATGAGCTGTACATTTGCTAAGACATGACTGCATCTGAAAATTTCAAACAGAAGCTTTGGAGACAACTGGAAATAAGGTTGAGATCTTTGATGAAACAAAGGCAGAGAATCCAGGGTATCAATTACATATCAGAAAAGAAATTCTTTCCAGAGAGAGTAATCTGGCATTGGAATGGGCTGCCCAGAGAGGTGGTGGATTCACCGTCCCTGGAGGTTTTTTAACTGAGATTGGACATGGCACTGAGTGCCATGATCTGGTAAACAGACTGGAGTTGGACCAAGGGTTGGACTTGATGA
>JAOXXN010000265.1:54305679-54319485 GCA_026770055.1 Myrmophylax atrothorax | reverse complement strand
GCTGCTAAATAATTGCTAAATAATGGTAACCTCAGCAGTTACCAGAGTCTCTAAAGTGATTTTGCAGGTTTAGGTGAAAGGTGCTTGCACATCAGTGCAAAGCTGTAATTCACATTAAACAAGGAAGAAGGTTAGACATTGCTTGAACTCTTTCTTAGAACTAGTTTCTTCCCAAGAAGTCACCTCACAGCACATTTTTATTCATTGGTATGTTCTGCTTGAGAAAGTTGTGTGTAAATAAATGTAACTCAGCTTATTCTCTCTCTTTCACTGAAGTTTCCGTGAGCTCAGAGAAACCTCAGAACCACTAAGAGCTTTGCACATCTTTACAATGCCTCTTCCACCACAAATGCAAAGTCAGCTGGTACTGTGCAGCTCTTTCAGTTTTGTTCTCCTGCTTCTGCAGTCCTTTAGAGAACAAAAGGAAATTCTATTTCACTATGAGAATTAAAACAGTACAAAGAAAAATTGGGAAGAGATTTTATTTAGAACAAATGTAGTACCTTCGTGCACCAGAACACTCATTAAAACTCAACACCATACTGCTTGATCACATCGGATTCCTGATTAACAGAATGGAATTTTGAAGTGTGAAGAGGTTTTAAAGTTGAATTTATAAAGTTTAGGCTTTTGGATTAACATTGATGAGCAGGGATTCATTGTGCAAAGATGGTGGGCCACACAGATTATATCATGGAAGGTGCACAGGTATGTTTAAACAGCAGAACTGGAAGGGTTAATGACACAGAACCATCAGAAGTACCTATGCCTAGTATATTTTCCTAAATTAACCTAAGGTGGATCAAAATATAAACACCATTTCCTGGTGGGAATCTACCAAACCATAAACCCACATCCTATCTGGAAAAACACTCTTGGAAAACAGAAAGATTGGCAATTGTGTATCAAAGCCTCACCCATATTATTTTGCTCCGGGGCTTACAGATCACTTTGCAATATTAAATTTATTTTTGTTAATGCACTACTTCAGTATTGCATTGTTCTGCCTGGACATTACCTATTTAATGGTCCCTTCTGGGAAGGGACCGTCCTAGAATTTATGACAGAATTTGGTGGAATTGCTACAGTGGGAGGAAAGGAGTTTGCTAAAATTCCTTCCCCATTTGCCTCTGATTCCCGAGAAATATTTATATCCCTGAAGGTAGAGGAACCTCCTGTTGTTCCCTTCTATTTATTGAAAGTATATTACCAGGGTCACCCTAATGGCTCGGTGGAGTGAGTACACAGGAACAGGAACACTCTTGCTCCCCGTGGCCAGTTGGGCTTGGAGTAGACGTGAGGGGGTGAGGAATGAATTATGCTCTCCTGCAATTAAGGGGCTCGCAATCAAGCAATTTTGCAGCCTCAAATGCGTAATTCTAGCTTGCCCTGCTAGGAGTTCACAACTGCAGGCAGTTGTTCTTAGTTATGAGGAGGCTTAACTTTGGAGGCTAGAAACAGCAAAGCAACTTTTTTTTCAGGTTGGAAAGCTTTTGCCTGAGAACTCCCCCAGACCCTGCAATCTCCAGGACTGTTGCCCCCTTCCTCAACACGCACAAACACCTTTTTTGGCACGTGCTTTGGCTGGCGTCAGTTGAACAAGGGAGAGTTAGAACTCGGGTTTCTGGGATCCCCTTGCCAGAAGCTAAGCTGTTAGGTAGTGTAACAACAGCAGCCCAGGCTTCCCACTTCACCCTGCCAGTGACCTTCGCACAGACTTGGACATATCCCCCCTTCCTCCGAGTGAGGAGCAATTCCCTCTCACTCTGCTCAGTCCAGAAACTCATCTCAGCAAATACCACAAATCATGTCAGACCAAGAAGGACTATTAAACCAGTGCTGCATAATGTGAATTGCTGTCCACAAGGTACAGGACCAAGAGACTGCCTAACCCACTTTGTTTAACTTTTTAGTTAAACAAACCTGAAAGGGGAAGCTGCATTGCTACTCTGGAAATTACAACTTTAACTGAGGAATGCGTGGTTCAAATGAGATTAAACTGCAGAAATAATTTAAGAACCAACTCCCAAATAAGACATTTTTCAACATTTCCTACATTTCCTGGAAATAAAAGCAGACTTATTGATTTACCCAGGTTAAAGTTCTTCCAGTAGCCTGAATAAATTCTAGTGTTGGGCTAATTACATACCTTTCACTGATTTTGCATTCTCACGTTCTTCAAAGCAACACCACACAGCACCACTGGAACATCAATCATTTCCAATCCAACCCCACAAACCATTTGCACACATTGCATCCATCGCTCGCTTGTGCTGCGTTGCCCATGGCAGGAATCAATAGTGCTTCGCTGAGAACAGAGTGAGCTCTGTTTCCCCTTCCTCGGGCGCACTTCAATGCATGTGCCACAGCTCAGAGGTGCCAGCATTTTTTTGGGTTATTTAAACAGTGCTTAGAGTTTTTCTGGGCAGATGAGAAGAATAACTTGGGTGTACAGTAAAACAAAGACACGGCTGTTTGTGCCAAACATTCAGTTTATGGCAATACTTCATAGGAATTATTCCCCATAACAACTGAACTGTCATATCCTACAACTACATCCCAGGCAACCTCCCAGCTGAGCTCACTACGGCTGCTGTCTGATGCACTCTACATACAAACACACAGAACTACCCAGATGTTCTCTATGTAAAACATTTGGTTTGAAACACGCAGCGCTTCTTTCCAAAAAGCCATTACATTTGTTTAATGGACTCGCACAGTTCAACTAAAATATCCTGGAGCAGACATTTGACTGCAACTTTACTCTACAAGCCCCATCTGCAAAAAGAAAAAAAGAAAGAAAAAGCAAATGAGAATGTCTTACATGATTTATGCTGTCTTTATGATCAGTCAGTTCATAAAATACAAGCTCTGCTCTACAGACAATAACATAAATCGCTTTCAAGTGTATTGTTTAGTCCTTGCCTGTGTTAAACAAATAGTTCAATTGAAACAAAGGGCCGAACTCTACTCTTCAGCTTACAAGTGTTAACGTAACCAAGAGCAGCATTTTACCCACGGACATCACAGGGGATGCAATTTTTTTGTTTTATGCTCGGAGTGAGTGAGTAATGACATCCAATAATGATAACCAGTTACATTCACGGCTGCAGAGTTTTCCTTTCATCCAAGAAATGCTGGAAGGAGGTTGAAGTACAGCATGAAATCCTTCCCTCTGATGAATTCCTCATGAGTAATGCACAACCCACAACGAGGCATTTCACAGGTCCCATTAGACCACATTTTCATCACAAAATGCCAGACAGGATGGAAGAAAACTTTGTTTTACAGAAACAGAGAGCCTGGTAGAAAAATCTCAAACTGTACACAGAAAAAAAACCCTGTAGTTGAAAAAGATGGCTAGTCCCTGGCCTGGATGTAAGTGCACTGCACAGTCTAGCTAAAGGCCCTCATTCCTCCCAGGTTGTGAGAACACAACAATGACCAAGTGGTACCAACTGGTGCCCAACAATGGTGACCTGTCTCCAAGACACAAGAGATGTCGGACTTCAGAAAAACTGGCACCATCCCTTCGAGGTGTGACTACAGTCATGAAAGAGGATGTTCATTTCAAGAGTAACCTTTCTGAGATGGTTACACCCACACAAGGAATGGCTCAGTGCAACACTGCAGCTGTGGTCGATCTCGGCTTTCGCCATGGCTCCACTACAAACTTTTAGGACAAACCTCAGGAAAACCACTCACACCCAGGTTGCCCAAAGCATGGGTGTAGCAACCAGCTCCTACAGAAGATGGAGCTTAAGCCCACAGATCACCATTTAATTATTTCGCCTCATTTTGACACCTGAATGAATAAAACCATGGCAAAGAAAGTAGCATGAAGGACACTATTCCTCATGTATAGTCATGATTAAAAATGTGTCTTCCCAAGAGGACAATGTGGACACCTCTCAGGTGCATCCCTACACACTTCAGCTAAGCCAGTATTGCCTCCAGCAGGTATTTACAGGAACCTTCCATGTTCCAGGCCACACGGCTTTAGAGCATGCACCAGCTGGGAAAGTTGTGCTCTGCCCTCCTCTCCTCCCAAAGGCTACTGTTTTCCACACACCAAAAACCAGCCCCCAGCTCTGCCCTGCTGAATCCACTGTGCCAGGTGTCCACAGGCATCTCCAGCCACCTGCAGGACTGGCTGGCCTTCACTCCTCCTTCCTGAGCTGCACTCTGCTGGGAAAGCTGAAATATTTGATCTGTGCAGAGCACGATGGCAAAAATATGCAAATAAGTGACAGTTCTGAACACGTGCCTCAGGCCCTGTTTTTTTAACAAATGCTTTGCTGTCTTCCCCTGTCAAACTTGTGTGCAAAGGTCTTAACCTTTTTGCATAAACAACAAAGCACCATTTAACAAAAAAGGAACATTTGTTCAGTTACCACACAGCTCAAAAGCATATTTCTACCCAACCCTCACTGCTATCTTTTGTGATTAAAAAAATATTCACACTCACTTTTAAAATGACACTTGTATCTCAAATAAAAGCAGATATCCTTCACCATCAGGCATTTCATGGAGATTAGAAATTGCAGCAGAGATCAAATGCCTTTTTGTGTACAGGAAACATGATATGGAGGCTTTGAGAACTCCATCAACAGCAGGACCCCAATCTTCCTGAGCTACCCGTGAATAGCTAAATTTAGTCTCTGAGCTTGGTGTGGTAGCTTTTCACAGGAACATTTTTTTAATTATTATTTTTTAAGACTGATATCCTTAACTGGTGTCTTTTTTCGGAGGCAGTAATGCTCCCAGCCAAATATGCTGACTCAGCTCCTCGGCACAGCAAGACTTTAGGATGATTGCAAGTCCCTCAAGCCGCCAGACCTCAGAACAAAGACAGTCCTCCAGCCTCTCTGCTTAAGTTGTCCCACATGCTGGCTGCCGGACCACAGTGGTCAAGGGGCTCTGGGATTACCACAGGCCAACCAGGCAGGTGAGGCAACAGGGACAGAGGAGCCTGCCAAGCACTGATGCTTCATCACAGAGGCAGCCAGCCCCACACAAGGTGCAGCAGATCCTCCCATTCACCAGGCTGACATCCAGGGGACCCAAGAGCAAGGGGTCTCAGGCACCATGATGAAGGTGTTGCTGAGGTCAGGTGGGAAATGCTGACAGGGAGAAGGGAAGGCTGAGGAGGAATCCAGAAATTAAGTTACATTATGCACATGACAAACTAAGCAACCTCAGTTGTCTTCTGATTACTTACCAACAACGAGACCTGCATTAGTTTTGTGATTTTATATTCACCTACAACTGGCCAGAACAGCTTTGCACATGCCAGCCATGCCAACTCCTTTTCCCTTAGCTGCTGTGTGACTGGGAGTTTTTTTCATGTTAAAGAAGCCACCCATTAAAGTATTTGATTACAACCTCCATTGCCAAGAACAGAGTCTGAAAATGTTTGCAGTTGAGCAAGACCCAGGACATGCATCCCATTCAGAACAGTGGCAGCTTTAAGGACCCCATCTCATAAACCATCAGATTTAAAGGCAAGTCCCAGTGCAACAGACTGCAATGAGGCTTGGACCATGGTCTTCAGTTCAAAATATAAAAATGACTAAGCTCAAGTAAGAGTACTAGAACAATGGAGATCAAGGGACAGCTACAGCCTTGCCCTCTCCACCCTCTGCAACACACAGCAAAGGTTGCGGGAGGGCTTCCACATCTATTGAACATCTGGCATTTCTGGTGTGGGTCCAGGATGTTTGATGGGTATGGCCAGACACAGTAAGCACACAGAGTATCTCACCCAGCCCCACAGTGTTCAAAGGTCTAGGATCCCCTAACTTATACAACATACTATGCTGCCTGCGAAGACACGGTGATAAATATATTCTGTTTAAAAGCAGATATTTCTCAAATCATAACTTGCAGATGCTCGAAGTCTTTCATGTGGGTAAGACAAATGAGAGCCATAGAGACTGATTTTGTAGCCAGGGAGTACAGGAAGCAACAGCAGGAGAACACTATTGAAAGCCTGGATACACTTATGGCTTTAATGAATTGGTCATCAAATATAACAACACACATATGCAACATTTACCTTGCTTTGTAGTTTGCTCCCCACCCTGCCCAGCTATTCCCCATATATCTAGCAAAGTGGAAATTATTTTGAGTTTAGTTTATTAAATAGACACACATGGTACTCACATCTGCTGGAAGACATTTGAGGGAAACGCTGACAAGTATCATTTACATATTTAGTCAGAGACCTTTTCATCTAAGACATTTCCTCTGACATACCAACTGTCCTAAGTACATCAACCCATCAGGGCTAATGATAAGAGGTTTTTCTATAGAGTGTCTAGTGCATGCCTAGGCAATTTAGGGACAAATCCTGCCTTATGTAGGAAGAAAAAAGAGACAAGAACAACACTCTCTGTAAGTCAGAGATTTCCAAGCCAATGCACCCATCATTGGTGATGTGTAAACTGTTGAAACTGAAGACCAGAGCTGGACACTGGCTGCAGCCTCCACCCCTACCCAAGTCAGGAGCTCCTGAGGCTGTGGCCACTCCAAGCACAGGAGTTGGCAGCTGCTACTGCCACTTTTTACCATCCATGATGCAAGCTCCTATCCCACCCCAAGCCTGGCGGCAAACCTGCACCTCAGGTTTCAGAGGATCATCCAGAGCTGCAGCAGAAAACACTGCTTGGTCCTACTTTCTTACAGGAAGAGAGTACAAGTCAACAACGAGGAGAACATTGTCCTACTGAGAGGAGTGTGGCTGTACAGCAAGAGGAGGTGCTTTGGCATTGGCATCCTGGTTTGCACAGACAGAGCACATGAGTGTGGCACAGGAGACAGCAACTTGAACCAGGGAGATGTCTGTGTCAAACTAAACGTCAGCAGCCAGCTTCCAAATCCCTGGTATGCCAGTTTTGGAAACATCCCATATGCTTTACATTTGCATAACCATGGCTCTACACACTTTCACCTGCTGGTGTTCAAGGCTGATATACCCCGAAGTGGTTTTCAACCCACATTTGTCATTCTTCCTTGGCACTGTTGTGGACACCGCGTGCCTCTCCCCAGCCCTCTATTCCAGCAAAGACTCCAAAGTTATTTATTTACCAGACAAAACACAGACTAACTACAATTGCAGTTCTCTAAAGAATAAACAATTGTTCACAAGAACTGCACATTCCACACGGTTTTATTCAACATGTATGACCCCAAACTAGAATATACAATAATTGCCTCCACATGGCAAATCCACATTGTGGTTCCTAAAAAAATAATAATAATTTTTAGAAGACATGCCACTAAAAAAATGCAGTACATTTCAACAATATCTAATTAAAGACTTTGTACAAGGAATTTCCATTCTGTTGTGTCTTCTAGCATATGGTGCTGTAAAACCATTTGTAAAAATGCTTAAACATGTTATAGTATTTTTAGCTGAAGGCTGCATTATAAACATTGGCTCAAATTCTGTAGTGAATTACACATTTAGAGGGAATCACACTAGGTATGTATCAGGCCAAAATGCGCCCTGTCCATTAGTCTAACTTTCCTATATCGAGTAGTAGCCCTTCAGAAATGAATACATTGAGACACAGGGAAGTCAATTGAGCTGCCTAAAATTGTCCAGTCCAATGCAGGAGAGGGGGTGGGCAGGGGAAAGAAAAAACAAGAAGCAACAGTTTCTTGGAAACTTTTTAATTCCTTCACCTGTAAGAAAGTACAAAATCATTGAAAAAACATCACTTGATGTCCACTTAAAGCTCCAAGAACATGCTGTTCTTTAATCTGGTAAAAGATTCGACAAGCTAGTATATTCAGATGACCCCTTGCTGGCTACTCATTAATTCAGACTTTCATACCACTGAACTGTACTCCCCTGAACAATCTGCTTGTCCAACAAAAATTCTCAGTGCTGAAAACTAGTGTTTTGTACTAGCACCTTTCTCCTGATGACATTCATGCTGTAATCAGTTATTTCTGTCTGCAGGCCTTGATGTTAAGGTCTTTTTTTGGCATTTCAATTAAACACATGTTTATGTGAAGACCAAAGTAATTTGATACAACCAGGTAGGAATTGGCATGCTAAGAAGTCCACAATATTCATTGTGAATAACATTAGATTAATTCCAGTGGTTTTTATTAGATTGATTCCAGTGGGGGT
This sequence comes from Myrmophylax atrothorax, assembly GCA_026770055.1. Lineage (NCBI taxonomy): Eukaryota > Metazoa > Chordata > Aves > Passeriformes > Thamnophilidae > Myrmophylax > Myrmophylax atrothorax. The sequence goes on along the minus strand of JAOXXN010000265.1, from coordinate 54,311,342 downwards.
TTTTTCCATTTCCTTTTTTTTTTTTCTCCTTTGTGAACCAGAATCTCGGAACACACCTAATAACTAAGAGTGGAACAAATAACAAATGAACAGCAAAATATTTTCAAGGCCATATACTCTTTCCAACTTCTCTTCATTCCAGATCTAGAATTTCCATGCATGCAGAGGATGACCTGAGTTTCACTAACACGCCTTCAGCACCGTGAAAACATTGTCCGGATTTAGTCACATTACAAGTGCCTAGAAGAACTCAGTTTGCACAGCCTAAATAAATAAATAAATGCATACATACATAAGTAAGGTTTAGGTGACACACTTTGCAAGAACCTCTCTTCCCGCCTCCTCTGGCCCCGTGTAAGTATTGCAGGGCAGGAGAGGTGTGCGCAGCAGCCACCACAGGCTGCGCAGATCGTGCTGGCAGCACCAGCTTGGGAGCAGGAGCAAAGCAGCCCGCTCTGCGCGGGTCACAGCGCTGGCACGCACAACAAAGCAACAGGCAGTGGAGTACAAAAGGGCCAAGAATGGAGACCGAAGCTGGATGTCACACAGGGACAAAAGCTCAGGGTAAAGAGAGAGCCCAGGAGGCAGGAGAGACCAAAGAGGAGGCTGTCATCCATAAGATCCTGATGTCACGCACCCTACGTGGCTGGAAAAATCCATTATTAGATTGTGCACTCAACACTAGCTGACACTTCCGATGATTTTGGCTTTAATTGGCAAGTTTTTCCTTTCTGATGTATAAAATGGGGCAGTGATACAAGTTATTGTTTTTATAATTCAAGTGTATTATCATAGCTGTGGAAGCCACATGCACGAATCAGGAACCTGCTGTGCAAAGTGCTGTACAAGCACTTCACACCACAGCAGTGTTGTGTAGACACTTACACCAGCATCTGCAACAAAGGAAGATATCGTAACAAGAGCAACAAAGAACCTCAAAAAAACCCAAACAGTTCTGTGTCAGATTTGGACACTGTCCTGAGTAGTTTGGATGTTACACTGAGCAATCACAATACAAATCAATATGAAGTAGTGACCCAGGTGCTAAGTGAAACAGAAGTTCTCAGGGAGAAAAAATGGAAATATAACATGTCATTAAAGATAAAATAATTCACATGTTTGAGAGGGATACCAACATTTTCTGTGGTAGCAGCAACACAGATGAGAGAATTGAGACAAATGTTCCACCTGGCTTTCTCTGCCCTCAGCAACCCACGAGCACACTTTTATCCTGTTATATGGAACCCTTAGAAACCACACCACAAACAAATAAACAGCTTTGTGGCCAACAAGGCCTTAATTACTGATATGACAGAGCTGTCATTGTTGGTATTCATGTTTTGGTTTTGCGATGATATGGAGAAATACAATCAGCAAAGCAAAGATCCTCCTTTTATGTACTCTGTTGCTGTTTCAGGGTTTCAAAAACCCTGTGCAACCTTTCAAAAGCATCACAAAACAGAGCTGTTTCAAAGCAAAGGTTTTCACTGGAGCTGCAAATAAAAAGATTTGTTGCTTTAAAGTTTGAGGGGTTTTTACAAGGTTCAGAAACCAGTTTCATTTGGCAACATCCTTCTACCTGCACTTTTATGCAAAGCACATAAATAACATGTGCCAACCTCCACACGTAACACGCCTGCCCAAATATGAACCACGTGTTTGTTCTTCATGTTGGGCTGCAGCTTGTCATCAATTCCCCAAATACTTAACTTTCCGGAGGAACGGCTGGAGGAGAATAGTGCTTCCTCCACCTGCTGGTGAGGAGGAAGAAAAGATGTCAGGGCCCAGGCTGAAAGGGGGAGATGAAGGTGGAGAGGGAGGTCCCTGCAGCTACTCCCCCTTGCCTCCCCAAGTGCAAACCTAAGGCGAGAAAGGGAGACAAGCTCCTGGTTTCTGCAAACGGCAAAATGTCTCCCGAGGGCAGATGATAACCGAAAAGAAGCGCAGATAACACCGGCAGCTCCTCGAGAGGCTGTAACAACCAACCAGCAACCCTAACAAGCTCCAGGTCCAGCTGTGGCAGGAAACGCAAAGGACTCCGTCAGAGCATCTCGCCGGAGGACACCCCAGAGCCCTACACAGACCAGGGTATTGAATCCCTGCGCTGAACCTTCCCGGGAGTGCTCCCGGCAGTAACAGGGGTTACCTTGCATCTTCCGTGTGTTAGAGAGCTGCATGCTCCTCTGCTAACATTACTTAAAATGAATGAATTTTTTAAATCCAGGTATTGTTTTCTGTTTAATACCAGGAACAGACAGATAATAAGACTGAAAACTTTAAAGTTGCATTCTAATGAGTATGTACCCCAGTGGAATCACTGACTCAAAGAAAAATCCAGCAACTTTTACCATCTTCATGCACCATGCACAGAATCAGCCAGAGGTGGTCAATACACACTTTAATTAAGGCTGATGTAAGTGTAGCTGCAGATTTCTTGGCTAACAAACACTGAATACATAACACAAACAGAAGTTCAGTTCTTTGGTTTAACATGTGCAAGATGACAAGTGGAGAAAATGCCCACAGAAACGTCAACATGAGTGTTAGTTCACAGGTTTGTAATATCATCTCTTCATCCTCACACCTACTAACAGGTGCCTCAATTTAAAATATAGTAAGTTACAACTATACACACTGAGCCAGTACTAATGAAGAAAATCTTGCTGGCAAAATTAGGCACCTCGTATGTCATATAGTGAGCAATATTTTAACTGCTTCATGCAGCATGCAATACTGTCTGTAGTCACTGTGGTAACTAATACACAAATTCACACAAGTTGCTTCCAGTAACAAACCAAATATATCATACAATCTACCCTGGAGCTTTATGACAGGAAGCTTTATGATCATGTACCACAGCATTGGGTGGAAAGACAATGAAGTACAGAGGAGTAACAATTTGAATAAACCTGTACCAAATGGTACCATTCAAGTACACAGAAATCCTGTTATTGATTCCAATGGCACAGGACTAAAGCACATCTGTACTTTGGGACCTGTCTTCTCATCTTGGTTTTACTTAATTTACCCAAACCTGCCAGTTTCTATTTCATTTCTGAGCTCTCTATTTATACAGATGATGACAAATTCAAAGTTTGTGCTTCATATTAAAAGCCTGGCTAATCATGCAAATATCTTTATGAAAGCCACACTAAAACTAAAGAGATTGCTGACAGACAAGAGAAATGGAAAGGCCAAAGAGAAGAATTGCTTTGACAAGGTGGCTGAATGGGAACACAATGCCACTGCCAAGGTTCAGCTTTGCAACCTGTTACCATACATATTGAAATACCTCCTTACCACCGAGTAAAGAAAGATTATTAGCTAAACCAGTAGCAAAATAGGAAGCAAACAGACTGGACTAGAACAACTTTAGGCTGCGAGAAGATTGGCACTGGACATGGTGCAAGAGATAGTACTGGTCACATCCCCTGCTCTGTGCATCCCCTGCTGGACACAGCAGCATCTGGTCCAACCTGCTCATGGATGATGCAAACACTGCCCACTCATAAGAACTGAGAAGAGGAAAGGAAAGAGAGAGGTGGAAAAAGTTAAGGAAAATTCTGCCCCTTTCTCACCAGTCATCCATCGGTGCTCTTATCTCACCCATAGAAAGCAATCAGTGTTCACTGTACCAGCCTGACAAGGAACTGTCAGAAAAACAAGAAGCGTTTTCCATTCACTTAGATCTGGCTAGATTTCTGACAACTAGCTTTAATTCTGCAAGCAGACAAAATGTGGATGCCTTACATAGACCCGCAGATGTTACAGTTCAAACAGACACGTTAACCAGAACTCGCCTGCAGACTAGTTAATACTTACGAAGTGCCACACGCCAAGGCTTGCATTACTCCACTAAAAAACTCAAACCCTGGTAAGGACTTGTTTAGTTTCTACATACCAGCTGATAGTGCAGGGGTTACATTTTTACCGTATTTAAGATTTCATGGGTATTCTGATTTTCACCCTCTCCATTTCAAGATGGCATTAGCCATATAAATTCAGTTCAGACCATAACAACAAAGTATCCTTAGCTGTGTAGCTGAAGCGCTTGACAGCAAATACAGAAAGACCTGGTGTGTTGCTAATTTAGATGAGATACACATCTACTCTACATCCTTTCCTGTGAGGGCTCTTTCCAAAGCCAAATCTCATTTACGTTGCTGTCATCTTTTTAATTTCTCAACTCTTTTAAAAAGCTGTTTTCAATTTATTTGCTTATTTACCACATTTTGTAATGAAACTCAAAAATAATATACTTACAAAATAATAGTTACTATATAATACAGCCCTGGAGCTTTAGTTAGCCTGAAGTTGTAAAACGGCCAACACAGCAAACTTTAAAAATCATGGACTTAAGAGTGAGCATGTGCAAAGATGTCCATCTCTGGTTTCTCTTTAGCCAGCCTCCAAATGAGCTAATAAACTGAAAGCATATATGATATGACTCTACAACTTGGCTGAAACTCTCATTTTCACTGTCGACACAAAGATATTCAGTTGCAAAGTAAGTGCTCCTTATTAAAGTCAGCATCTGAAATTTCATTTTCTGTTTTACAGATCCTTCTGCCTCCGGATGCACGATGAGCTTCCCAGCAACCAAAAGGGAAAGATAAATGTAATGTCACCAGAGAAATGCCTTGCTTTTAGGCGAATTCTAGCGAAAACTCAATTAGTCTACTTCGGCATGAAGACCTCTGTAGAAAACCATCTATTCCTCAGAACTATCTTTAACACAACAACATGCCTGCCTCTCGTTCGCTTGCCCTCTGTGAATAGTTACATATTTCTGGGAAGGAAAAATGACAATAACTGTGACTAATGTGTACGTTGCTTCCATCGCATTTCTGAGCCCGGCTGGAGCGCTGCACCAGCGAGGAAATGCTGAAGCTGAGTGACTGCTGGACAACCTCAGGGCTGCTTCAAGTCTCGAGCCAGCCGGCTCCGCTGAGCGGTGAAACGGATCGTAAAAACCAATGGGGCTGGGTTGCAGTCCCTGCAATTTTTTTAGGTGTCAGCAGAGTTCAGGTCACAAAAGTATGACTGAATCACGGCATTTTTAAACAGAGAAGCCAACATCTGCACTTCTGACAGTACTCCGTGAGTACCTTTGGTTAGCTGGGGGATGTGACAGGTTTCCCCAAACTGTGAGTTTCCACTGGGGAAAAAAAAATAACTGTTCACAGTGGACCCGCTTGTAAAAACAAAACAAAAATAATGAGGCACCCTATTTTTCCAATAATAACGCACCTATTCAAAATGTACCAATGTGCCATCGCAATACCTTCACCACTCCACCCAGATGAAAGTCTCTCTACAGGATTTGCGCTCGAAACAAAGCCCTGGACCGCAGGCACGGGTGGGATGCTGCGCCTGGTCCTCGGGGCTGCGGCCACGCCAAGCCCCGCATCGCCACCGCCCCCGGCCCCGCACAGGGACAGCGGGGGCCCGAGGGGCCGCGCCCGGCCGGCTCCGTCCTGAATTCAGCGCTGGAAATTGAGATTTCATATACCTGTACCTAGAAAACAAACAAGGAGAGGGAAGCCGCTGCGCCCGCCTTACCACTCTGCCAGAGAACCTCTCGATGGCCCGCTTGACTTTGCCATAGGTGCCTTTGCCCAAGGTCTCCTGCAGCTCGTAGCGATGCTTCAGGTTGTGCTTGT
>JAOXXN010000265.1:54278585-54304623 GCA_026770055.1 Myrmophylax atrothorax | reverse complement strand
CCGGGCGGGGGCGAGGCGCAGCCCCGGCCCCGCGGGTCTTGGCGTCTGCACCTGCAGGGACCGCGGGCAGAGGCACGAGTGAGCCTGCACAAAGTGTAGGTCTGGAAAGTTTTTTCCAGAAAACGCTTAATTTTCCCCATTCACCAGGCGGGCGGGGGTTTCCTGTAGGGTTTCCATGTTAGTGGAATTGGCAGGAAAACCCGGGCACGCCCAGGTGCCGCCTGTCCCTGGCATGGGCGGGCGCCCTTTGGCAGCTCCAGGAGCCTTTTGCCTCTCAGAACCTTCCTGGGCCCGGTCCTGCTGTGGTCAACTTACAAGTCTGTGCCAAGATGTAGAGCTAAGGAGCACCTCACCTCTGCTTTCGGGAGCTTTGAAATACTAAGGAATGTGTCGGGTTTACACTTTCTTCATTTTTAAGTAAGGTGGTTATTTCTGTCACAAAGCTTGAAAACTCAAACCAATACAGACATATAAATTGTTGCCACGGTTAAGTCGAATCAGATGTTATCTTCAGAGTAGAAGGCAGACGGTCTCTAGTAGCAGGAATAGGAAATTTGCGTGGAGTGAAATTGCTCTGGTGTACTCCAGAATGACCAGTTTGCTGGACCAACACAAACACCTTCAAGTGAAAGCCCTGATGGGGTGTCTCTTCCCCACTGACTCTTCTCAATTTGCAGGTTACAGCTGGGGTTGTCTGCCCTGCAGGGCTAACACACCGACCTGGGTTCCACTTCATGGTCGCAGGGATGTCAAGGCACTGATGGGGCAGTAGCCCCATCCCTCTGTTTCACTGGAGGAGTGTTAGCACAGATGTTGGTCTGTGTGCTCAGCCAGTTTTACTGGCTGGCTCCTGCAAGGGCCCATGTTTCTCAGTGTAACTCATTCAGGAGTGTCAAGGTGATAGGGTTGATACCCAGACACCAGCTCTGGTGAGGACTCTCGTTTGGTTCCTCTAACTTGCCGGGCCAGTGCGTAAGGCTGAACTTCCTCAAGGTTTCTTACTGAGACAATGAACACTTGGCCCTGAGGTTGCAACCTTAGCCCCTCTGACTTGAACTTGAAAACAGAAGTTGCTCCGTAATTACCATCACTGCACCTTCATTTTAGGATCAGCAGAAGTGCCCAGCTGGCTCAAGGCAAATCTGCCTCATGCAGTACCCTGTTCCTGGCAGGAGCCAGCACCATGCCACAAGGGTTGAAGAAGACAAAAAGAATCCTGCAGTAGTCAGAAGTTATGCCTCCTATGCTGACTTCTTGATCTTTGGAGGCCTGATGTTGAATTAAGCCCTGGAGCATGAAATTTAACATCTCTTTCACAGAGTGCACCACAAACTGGCTATTCCAAAGCAGAAAGGGATGGCTCACTCTGTTACTACATGGGGGGGGGGGGGAAGTGCCTTGTCCTCCTGTAGTCCCTTCCTTTATTTTAACTGTGGAAAGGACAGAAATTCTGTGGCCTTCTCTTTGAAGAAGTAAGGTGACAGTTGTAGCTTCGATGTTTTTGTTGTTTTGTTTTAATGCTCTGAAGTGCTACTGCGTTCCCTGCAGCTGGCACAGAATAAAGCAATGCTTGGGCTACCTGAGCATGCAGGAGAGGAACATCGCTGCTGCAGTGGCTGCCTTCAGTGCCTCCAGTTTGAAACCCACTTTCTCAAACTGAGGGGGTGCCCCGAGAAATGTCCACATGAAGGAATGTGATGCGGACCTGCTGTGAGTAGGGATTGGCACATGGATGGGAATGCAGCAGCACCAAGAGGCAGGAGGGAACTAGGAGAGGGACTGGCAACACAGGGAACATGAAGGGTGTGCTTGACTGCCAGGAGAAGTGAAAAATTGTCCTGGCATGTGTTCACCTCAATGCAACTTCACTTAAATAGATTAAATCTCAATCCTGCTGCGTGCCAAGGGTACGGCGGTCTGTCAAGATGACAGTAGCAACTGCCTGGTGGTTCTGCATGTCCAGTGCAAGTCCCAGTCCCACGGAAAAGGAGAGCTGCCCGGGTCCTTCTCCGACCTGTGCCAGCAGCTGCAGAAGCAGCTCGGGAATGGCTTGGGCCCCCCAGAGGCAACAGGGAAGAGTGTCCAGCTATGGTTGTCACACTGCCTGGAAGCTCCCTTCAGGCTCGAGCTCAGTATAGCCTATTTGCAGGTCCTTTATGCCTCTTCAATAGCCTAAAACCAGTGATGAAAAAAAATTTCATTATGTTATGCTCATGAGCGGGTTTAATATTCTCAAGAGTGTTCTCTTCTAGCTGTTTGGAAGCATACATCATCAGTTCCATAAGGAAATAAGTCACAAATCCTTGCTATATATTGTGATTGGAGAGACACAAGGCATAATAAAATACCAGAAACTCCAAAATGGAAAGTGCCAATTTTTAATGAAGTAAGCACAGGTAGGTACTATGTAGCATTAGAATTACCACTTTTCCTTTTAAGTGTTCATGCTCTTAAATGTGAAAGCAGAGGGCACTGAGCAAATCAAATTAGTAAATTAAAACTGGACACAAGAAACTTTCTGTGCTCATATGTAATAGCAACAGTAATTGAAAATAATGATCAATATAGAAGTATGTATATGATTGAGTGTATCACCAACACAGAGAGGTATTTCCTTTTAATTTTTAGCAGGTCAGTGGAAAACATATAGTATTTCATTGTTTCTGAAATAAACATTTGGCGAGAATTTCAGCACTCTGAGTTTCTACACACCACTAGGGAATTCTTCATTGCTGATGGTATTATTTTATGTAAATGCTTTTCCTTGTTCACAAAAAGGAATTATCCTCCCATTGAAACTAGCAGGCTTCTGCTAGCCAGCTTCAAAGGAAATAGGATTAGGTTCTAATTTGCAAAACAGTATTGGAGGATATGTGGTACCAAATCTAAACTATACAGATAATCACAATAACAGCAAAAAAGCCATTGATTTCACTAGGTTTACCTTCCTGAAGTCAGTATGAGTTGGAAAGTAATCTTAATAGGATGCAGCATGCTGGCAATAAAAATTTATCATAAAATTCAGTGCATTTTTAGGTTTAATTCTGCCATGAACTTTCAAAACAGCACAACTTATTTATTATCTGGCATAGACACACTCAGGATAAAAAAACTCCACGGGCTTAATAGCACTGTCTCATAATGAGGGCTCCTCAGAAAGCTGACAGTATCTATCATGGGACATGAGTTTCATAGAGCTGATGTTAATTTATTCCACGTATTTAGTTGAATTAAAAAAAAAAAAAAACAAAGCAAAACAAAGCAAAACAAAACAGGATTTCAAAGATACTTACTACCAATACTTATTTTACAAACTAAGACCGGGTATGATTATGCCTATTGCAGCTTAACTTGCTGAGGTGGTATAACTTGTACTCAGACACACTTTTTGCTCTTAAGTATTCTGCAGTGTTTGCAAATTGTTGAACGTTGTTGTTACCATCCTTACAAAGGTTGGCTTCTGGGGGCCTGTTGGAGAATTGGACTACTTTCTTTGGCTGTTCCCTAAGATAGAGGAAAGGGGAGAAATGAGTACTAAAGGGATTCGCAGATGCAACAGATGTGTTCTCAGATACTTACATGGTGCTGTCTTAGGTTTCAGTCCTCACTGCTGAGCTCTATCATCTGTATGTGGAGAAAAACATAACCATAGTTCTTAAAGTCAGTTGAGTTGCTTTGACTGCTCATGCTTGATGATCAAGCTAAGTGTAGGTGTATGCATTTGCTGGACCAAGCTAGAGTGCTCAGCACTGTCCAGACTGCAAATCTAAAGATGGCATGACTTGCAAGTAATTTGGAAGATACTGGCAGGTGAAACCAGAGGACATTCTCTGAATTGAACTTTCTGCTCTGTGTTAAGTACCTGCTGAGAGAGAGCTTTTTGGACTGATGAAGTGAAAGCATGCTAATGTGTTCCACTCAAGGATAGGGATTATCCTTTAGAAAGCAGCGGCTGGCAGAGACAGCTGGCATCCATCTGGTTGCTGTGGCAGGTATCTGCATATTATCTGCCCTGGCAGATCACATCCAATCTTTGTAATTGCATGCTTTATGAAAATTGCAGGAGTCAAGAAAGTTCAGGATTAAGACTGTAATGCTAATTTTCTCTGTAGTGAGACACATAAAAAAGCTTTATGTTGACAAGTAATGATCTTTTGAGCTGTGTCATGTTTGCATCTCACAGATGTCAGTTCCCTATTAAAACAATACTTCAATCGAGTAGTGAACACTGTCAGGGCCCACATTCAGAGGTTATAACTTCCATCTAAATTCATGTGTCTCCTCTTGTTATTTGCTTGCCTTTAGGCCTCTTGAGATGTCCGTGCAATAGGAAAAATAGAGACTTACCTGAATTTAAGCCCTTTGAGCCTGGATCCCGGACCCATTACAGAGCTTTATGGACAGTGAAGAAACTGAGGAATACTTGTCATGCCTGTTTGGAGAGGACTCTGGAATTAAGCTGGGGTTCTTCAGAAAACTCTAAGACTTTCAATAGGAGAGGAGCTGTATGTCCATAAAATACCTTTTAAAATTCTGTTTCCAAGCCTCAAGCCTTTTCTTCAGTGGCTTTCACTGCAAATTTAGACAATGAAGGAGTTGTAATTTTTGCCTGTAATACTTGTCATTTCTTCTTCTGCTTGGTATATTTTATTTGAATATCCATAGCACAGAGGATAGCATTTACCTTCTGAATTTACATCTCCAGATCTGAAAGTTCATTTACATAAGCACATGTGTGCCTGTATGCATTTCACATGATTTTATCCATATAAAATCTGCTTTTCTGCAGTCAACAATTCCACATGACACCAAAACTCCTCACTGTTATTGCTAAACTGGGGCCCTCAACACCACTGAGAAGTGAAGAGAAACAACCAAAACTGCTCAGGAGACAAAACTGAAATGCAGTGTCTGAGGCTCAGTGTCTCTTCTGTTGCAGGGTTTCCAGAAGGATTGAGCACTTGCTTCTGTTTCTTTCCTATTTCTCATTTAGTTTATGTTCTTTCAGTAAAACTCTGTGATAGTGTATTTACTGTGTTATTTATATATTAATTTTATTACATAAATTAGAAATACAATCGAAACTACCAGCCCCCTCTGCCTCCCTGCACATTAATACTTTTGAGATTTAAGTCCACACACAAGTTCCATCACCAAGAGCAGGGAATTGTATTGGGCCACGTTCAGTGGATTGCTCATTCCACCAATGCAAACTGCAAGAAAAGAAATTTAAAATGTTATTAAGTCACTCAGCAGCTCACTTCCCTCCTCTTATCACTTCCCTTTCTTTGCCTTCCATTCCCTCCCTTCCACTGCTTCTGGTTTTTTGCCCTTATTTTCAGAGGCTGATTGACAGCATTGCTTTCCACCATCAGCCCATTAGGCCACATGTAGGCAGCCAGATCTCCACCCACTGCCCACTGCCAGCTCCTGCTCTCAGTGTAGTTTACCCACAGAGTCACACAGAATCACAGAATCAGCTAGGCAGGAAAAGACCTCTGAGATCACCAAGTTCCAGCCTATGACCCAACACCACCTTGTCAATTAGACCATGGCACCAAGTGCCACATCCACACACAGAGCTTCTCCAAAGCATCACCAGGAGTGGTCATCCCCAGCCACCATTTCACAATTTCTCCAGTCCCCACTCCCCCAGCCAAATGGTGCAGGCAAGCAAGGTGCCTCAGTGTTGGGGTTTGATGGTGAAACCACAAGCCCTTACCATGTAAACATGGGTGGTGTTCCGTGGTGCCTGTGGGTTGTGGTGGAAAAGGGTGGAGCTGTGCAGCTGCGGGTTGGTTTGGGGCTGGAGGCAGGCAGGGCAGAGGCAGGGGAAGTGAAATGCAGCTGAGCTCTGATGGACTGGGTGGCATCCTGCTGGGGGCTGCCAGCCTGTGCCAGGGAGCTGCGTGCTGGAGAGGCCTTCACCGGGGCATGTGTGTGTGAGAACATAATGGGGAAGCATGAACTTTTGCCATTGTGACCCCTTCATCCTGGATGACTCACAGATGAGATGGGGCAGACACATCCCTCCAGGACTCTGGGATTTCCTGCCCAGTCTGATTGAATGGAGATATCACAGCCACTGGGTAGATCCTGCAAGGTATTACCCTTAGTTGTGGCTTTTGTATGACATTCACTGTGCTGACGCCTATGATGAAGAAAACCAAATGTTTTGCACAAGATGTTTGTTTTGATGTTGAGGTCTATGGATCTGTGTCTAGATTGTATCGCTCTTTTTACGCAGATATTTGATGCATAACTGGTTTTCTTGCAAATACAAGGCTAAAGCTGCCCCAATAATACAGGGAGTAAAAAAGACATAGACATAAATCTTTTTTTTGTATACATATTTAGAATGAAGAGGATTAAGCACAAGATGTTACAGTAAAAGTACTGCTGCATGTGACACCAATGAGCTACTGGATATTCATAACTTTGGATGCTCTTACTGAACAAACCTTTCCCTTAGACTATCACTGGTGGGCAGGTACTTGGCATCATGACAGCAAATGCTGCCCAGTTACCAAAAATGAACCCCAAAACACTTAGAACAGAACATCTACCACGTTATGACAGATATACAACGTACCCGCCAGATAGAACAGCATTTATTTTATTAGACTGGTACCATCCATCACTTCCCTTGACAGCATGGGTATGAGGTTCAAATCTAGTGGAGATTTGGGCACTGTGTGCCACCTGACTTCTGTTAGAAGACAAATCTATAGGGAATTGATGACAATGTAGTCCTCTATTCCCTCTCTTCCCACATGTGCTGCAGGCTGACTGGTAACCTCCTTCCCTCCATAGACAAAGGGGAGCAAAGACTGAACTGTGGCTTCTCGAAAGGTGGAGAACTCCATGTCTTGCCACAGGCTCCATGCTAGGGACACAATCTGACATGGAGAAATCGTCTCCTCCTTCCCACCTCCTCCTAAATTCCCTCTGAAATACTGGAATTCAGCATAGTGTGCATCATGGCTTCATAGCTGTAACACTGGCCATATTTTTCCTTCACTGATCATTAGTTTGTCAAAGTCAAAACAATACTAAATTAGACAACAGATTCAGCACAGAGACTCTCAGCTTCCTTTAGCTTTATGCTGTTTATTTTTAATTTGTTTGCAGCCACTTCCTGGCTTTAGAAAATAGAGTTGTCTGTGACTTGTAAAAAAATTAGGTCAAATAATAAAAACTATTAATGGTAATATAATAATTCTATGGCAAGTGATCAGAAAGATGTAAACAGAATATTTCTACTTTAGGGTGTGTACCAACAGTACAGCATGACTTTCACAGGAAAAAGACATACCCAGAATTCTGGGGCAACAAACTACAAAGAGCAGTTAAGTGGAAAATGGATCTGTTTACATACAGATGCCCAAGAACCAAATATAATTTTCTATTAGATCTTTTTAAAATCCCATCCTTCATGCCTGTTTGCTAGCAGAGAGGACTCTTTAAATCAATAGCAAATTGGCTAAGTGACAAACTTGATCAAAGCCTCATTATGCATGAAAATTTCATTTTGCTGGCTAGAGAATTATGAGGGGGAAGGTTTTGTGTCTCTCTGTGTTTCCTTTGTGCTTCTCATGCAGTATAAAGGAAATTGCAAATTTCTAAAATCCCCACAGTGGGCAGAGGGGAGCAGAGGATGCCAGTCCCTCCAGCAGGACAGTGACAGCCCCTCTGACTCCAGTGCTGTCCCCATTGCCAGGCCCACAGCAGGTTGAGTGTTAGGCCTGGGGTGGAGGGCTTTAAGGGTGGGAAAGATGTGATCCTGCTGTGCTGGCAGGCCATTTTCTTTGGAGCTGATGCTAGCTGGTCCACATGACAGCCACCCCTAAACTGTTCTAGCCTGCACTGAAGCCACAGACAGCCACAGTTTAAAACCCCCCAAAAGACAACACAGATCTTAAGATGAAGCCCCCATCCCCCAGGGAGAAGCAAGGCAATACACTGATGCCACCACCTTGCCTCTGTCAATGCACAGTGGGCAATAATGCCTGTAGGAAAGAGCCACTTTCCCCAGCAAGTCCACAGAGGCTTGAAGAGATGCCTCCATCTCTTCCATGATCTATGGCCAATCAAAATCTGGCCCACAGCCTAAAAACACTTTTAAACTTGTGTCTCCTTATCTCTCCTGAAGAGCTGGAACACTCTTTTCTGCCTCCCAAGAATTATACAAAAATAAATCTTCTTGTATATGCAGAATGCTTTGCTGACACTAATTGTGTTATAAGAAAGAAACAGATTTATTTTTAATGGAACAGGACACTCATTTCTAAAGAGCGTGTTTGAAGGTCTGTTACTAAAATGAAAAAAGTATTCAAATTTAATAAGAGGAGCAATGTGACCTCTGCATACCTCCCATTGCTTTAGCAAGGCCAAATCCTTTTAACTTTACCTCAGCTTGTACTAATCTCCATGAGGGCTCCACTCACAGGAGTCTTTGCCAGCACCAAAGCTTATGAAGACGACACTGGTTAGGCTGCCTAGAATCAACCAGATGCTGCTGCAAAACAGCTGGAAATTACTAATCTTCTCCCTCTGTATTCATCCCCCCTCATCGTGATACTGTCTGAAGTATTCTGTCTCATCCTTCTGAGCTTCTGTTCCATTCCCTCAGTCCCCAACCCACTCTCACTTGTTGGGACAGATGCAGCAGGCTTGTTGGGGGCATTTCCTCCCTTAGGACATAGACACAAAGTCTCACTAACTTTGCTCCATCAGAGTTTTCATCAACTTTCTACCCTGGCTTGATAAAAAGGAGTGTTTTCACCTGTCACCACTGTGTGCCAGCTGGCACCTACAGAGTATGCCTGGGGTATTTCAAGGAGATGAAGGGGTGTCAGTGCCTGAATCTCCGTGGTTTCACAGCGAGTGGCACACATCGTCTGTTCTGTGTCACTCCAGTAGGAATTCTTGAACATGCAATCTGCTTGATTTCTACCAGTGGTAATGCCAGAGAAAAAGAAAAATTACAGCTGTATCATCAAGAAAATGGCATGGGGCATGTTCATTTTTGAATGGGTGAATTCTTCCCAGAACACCCCCTTTCCTCCAATTTTCAGGTCCATCGGAAATAATGTAGATCAAATATCCAACAGAGGGAAATGAATTGACTGAGGTTGTAACTTTACACACACATTCGGCAGAGAAATACAATAGCTAGATTTCTAAGATTTCAGGCTGACCATTGCAATGAAGATACTCAAATGAGAAAAGAGAAGGGAAGAAAGGTGCTTCTTGCCACAGCTTTATCTAATACAATCTCTGGTTACTGCTGATGAAAGAGAAGAAACCTGCTTTGCTTTAGAAAGCAAAGCAGACCATTTCTGTAGCACCACCAAGTGGTTGAGCATCTCTGGAAAAATCTGTCTGTATAAGAAGCATCAGTAGTGCCTCACAGCAACATTTTTTAACTATTTTACAGCCTTTTAAGTAGTAAATATGATTTTCAGGTTGTAAAACTGAATGTGAATTGGGATTGATGTCTCTGAAGCTGGCTAGAGTGTGGGTGAAGACAGTATTAGATGTGTGGCACTCAAAGCTGTCAGGGGAAGACTGACAAAACTTTTATGCTTATCTGGTTTTTGTGGGGGTCAGCAGATGTCTTGAGCTGTGAACCGGGACATGGATATATTAGGATGGCTATAGGCACAGAGTGAGACAGGTCTTTGACAAATTCTTTCACTGGTAAGTGGTATCAGTAATCAGTGGTAGGCAAGATCTTGAAATACTTTTTTAACAGAATTTACTTTTATTCTGGAAAAAAAATGGTGTGAATTTATAAATCAGATTTGAACAGCTATGAAAGGGTGACAGAAATTAAGATAGGGGTGGGTTCCTGGCACCAGGAAAGGCTCCTGGTGTAAAATTGCTATGTGCCAGTGATAAATGACCAGTGAAACTCTTTCATATGACACGTTATAAGCTGTTGCTGCTTTACCTTCAGGGTTGGTATGCAAGGAGAGTCCTTTGCCTTGAGTCTTGTTATAATGGGGGGAGGCCTGTAAAAGCTTGGTTGCTCAAGCTCACCCCCACTATGAAGAGACTTTCAGGCAAAGAGATTGCCTGGGATGTCCTTTTTAAAACCCGGTTCCCAACATGGTCCTCAAGAGCACAGGAACATCCAGCTCAGGAGCCCAGGGCACTGGCATTGACCTGGTCACAGCTTATTTGAACCCGCAGATCTGACTCATGGAAAAACTAAAAGTACTGCTCCTGGGACCAGATCATCAGGCTACATCTGTGTAAAGCTGATTTAATTAATGAGCAAACCCCTTGTGTCTGTGGTTATTAGCCCTTAGAAAGGCACACAGTGTAATATGCCTCTCAGCAATCATGTCCTCCTTTAATTGCTGCATTCATCAGTTGTAGGTATCATTCGGTCTCAGTCAATGGCCCCTACTTGTTTTCTGGCCAAAAAGCAGGACACTGAAGCTTGTGTTCATCACTGACCTTTTGCAGTGCCACAGCAACATTAGCTCCCTTCTACCTCCAGGAGCAGCAGGGGCCAAAGGCGTCTCTGCCCCTCACAGGAGCTGTTCAAGTGTAAAGAGCCCCAGGAGGAATAAAAGGCCACCTTCTTCTGTACCAGCTAATGCTTCTGTAATTAAAAAAGCAGGTGCTTGGTGGCCATTCTGTTTGCCTGCCTGCAAACTTGCAACACAGCCAGAGATGCCTGAGGTGCTGCTGTTTGGAAAAGATGCAGAAAGACTCACCATTCCTCATCATAGAGATGTATTTTCAAAAATACATTTCTTAGCATGACAAATATGAAAGGGACCTGATGTGAAGTCTGAGGTGAAAGTTTTCAGATTTCCATTTTAAGAACAGTAGCTGCCAGTGGTCTGGTTGTGGACTAATCTTCCAATATGATACTGTAGGCATATAATGGGAATATTTTTATTTGAAAAGAAGAGAAGCCCCAGCTGACCAGGACCCATCATAAACAAGCTCGTGAGAGCTCAGTGTGGTTTTCAGAGTAAGTGATTATGCATGACTGCCATAGCATTGGATGGGAGCATTGCTATTCAGCCCTCCTGAAGGAAAGGCTACATTGATCCTAAGGGAAAGTAGATGAGTCAAAACACATGGCAGAGTCAAATTTCCAAGGGATTATTATATCAGTAGTAACTCTATGCATGTGCATGTGTGTCCATGATCTATCAAACAGCAGCATATATATATACGAATGTATATAGACAGTAATATCTACATACATGTTTGTAGGTACACATGAAAGCTCATGCTGCTTGATAAGTTACAGTAGGGATCCTGTCAACATCAGGTATCAATATTAAAAGTTCTTTTATGTTTATCTTGATGGTTAAGGATCTAAAAGCCAAAGTTGATAAGGAGTTGAAATATTGTTCAGCTATAGCTTTAAAAACATAAGCACACCAGAGCACAGCACTACATTCAAGCTGAAGTCAGGCTGCCTGTTTTAGCACAAAGCTGGGCACCCCATTGTAGCTCTGGCCATCTGCATGCATGCTATACTTAAAATGGAAAAAGGCCTCTGGGGAAAATGAACCAAATTCACCGTGTGTACAAGCAGGCATGGCTCCTTTGAGGTCTGTGGAATGCATTTGTTTACACCAGTAATGGATTAAATCCAGAGACCATTGTTCTTTATGAGACCTCACTTTCCTTTGTGTTTATGCCAGTGTAATTCCACTTCAGTAGGAATAATACTAATTTATGTAAGTGGCAAAAATTTTTATTTTTGCTTTTCAGCACAGATGCTGGATGACAACTTTCATAGCCCATTTCCTTTCCTGCTTTACTATAGTTTTTCTGCAGGTGCTGTTCCTCCGATTTTTTACATATACTTCAGATTTCCATAGTCTCAAAGAGAAGGCAACCAGGCACTGAGTGCCCACATCCACTACTTGCTCTCTAAAGTGGATGTTTTTCCCCAGTGCATATCCCGTTCCTGATGCTAAGGATTGCCATGTTGCTTTCACCAGACTTTTCTTCCTGCCACCATCACAGCCATCGACATTCAAGCCAGGAAGGGCTGTGCCCTCCAGAAGTTCATTAATACTACTTGTTAATTGCCAAAGACTGGAGACAGAGGGATCCTGTTTCATGTGCATGAGGCATCTCTTCTTTTCCCGGTGCCTTGGCTGGATAACCAGATTTTCCCTGGAGAAATAGCTTGCATTTAATAACACAGGCCATGTTGATAAAACTAGGTAGAAAATAATAGCATGGAGGTAGCAGGCAGCATTGTAGAGCATCAGAGCCAAACCAAAGGGCTTAATATTTAGCAGTCGGGCATGTAGACCATGAACTCTCCCTCTGATGCAGTTATCAAACGCACTCATCTGTCCCTACCTCTTTTACTGTCAGATTTAATTTTGCGCTGAGTGCCACCAAAAGTAATTACCTTTTCCTGTAAGTTTTGCTTTCCCTAAGGTAAGTGGCAGAAAAGGTGAACAGATTTGGACTGCTGATTTTATGCATTTTATTTGAAAGAGACCAAGGCAGAAAAAGCTACCTAAGCATCTCGCCAAGGATGTGGTAGGAGAGGTTAAAGCAAAAGCTGCCTTTCCTAAAAGCCTGTCCTCTCACCAACTCATGTAATTTCCCCTGATAGCTGGAGCATTAGCCCTCTCTTCTGTTTAAAAAATGAGTCCCCGAGGAGCCTAAATTAAAGATGCCCGTACAAAAGTGCAGGGCCTGACCTCTCACAGCTGCACCGGGGCTAATAGTGATTCATTGTGCTGCTCCGTGTTACACTCCAAGGGCAGAACAAGGGGCAGGCGAGGGCTGCGGAGGCATTTCAGGCTCCTGGTTAGCTCATTCACAGACACCTGGTGTCCCGCCTCCTCCTCACGCTTCGGTGCCTCCCACCCCTATTGTATAGAAAATCCACTGCTTTAGAGATCTGAGCTGCTTGGGCTGGACAAAGACCAAAATTAAATCCGCAGCTGCCCAGGAAGAGGCTTTTTCTGTCAGGGGTTATTATCGAGGATATCTGATGAGAGAGCGGAGCAGGGAACTCCCCTCGCCTCTGTCAGTTCCAGTTACAGGTTCGGATGGATGCGTTCGCACATAGTTTTCTTCCTTCACGTAAATAACATGGGCCACTCTGTAGCTGATGTGGACTGTCGGATCTCCACTGACCCAGTTTAGCTACAGAGTTTTGTGAGAGGTATGTGACCCTCTGCACCCACCACATTTGGCTGGACTCGGTTAGCAGCCTGCAGGAAACACTCAGTGTCACGGGGCAGTGAGGCCAAAATACCCTCATGGCAGCTCCTTCACCCTCAATGAAGTTGCATCAAGGGTAAATTTGAATCGACAAAGGCCAGCTTCTATTCTCAGTTACCCTAGAGAGAACCTGGAATTGCACCATTAGAGCCCAAGGAGTTAGTTTGGATCTAGAGGGGCACAAGTGTGAGCAGAATCTGGCACTGCGTTGAAAGGACCGAAACAAAGAGAGTTTTATGTCAGGAACAGCAGCAGGTGGCACATATAGGTTATATAGTCCTAAGTTTTGAAGGGAAAAGAACCATAAAGTTAATAGAAAACCTTTGTGGCTACTAAATATGTTTTATTCTTGAATCCCCTGTAGAACTGATCAGTCCCAAAACTTACAAAAATAGATCCAACAGGTGCTGAAGCCTTTTGTGCTTCATGTTAAGGGCACTAATGAAAAGTTTATGGACAGTGAAACCTGGAGGAGAAAGCAGGATTACTGTGGAAAAAAATCTGCCCTGCTACACTAGGGAGCATCTGGAGCCATGCCATTGATCAGGGGAATTTAAATCTACATCTCAAAAGCTTTGTATATCTGATCACCATTCCTGCTATCTGTCTAAATAGCCTCATGCTGGCAACCTGACCTATTTAGTTCGTGGTTGTTCTTTCTGTTCTGTACATCTCATTTCTTTCAAGGCAATGCTGGGGATGTGCTGTTATCTGATTTTCTCTTTATTTCCTTCTTTAATGTGTTTCCTGTGTTTTCTTTGGGCACAACAAGTAAATTGCAGATCTTTAAGACAGCCAGAGACAAGATGCTGCCTTGGGACTGACTAGCCAGTCTGCAGCATGGGGGTGTGACCATTATGCAAAGAGCAAGATGTGGAGGTGAGAGTGGGATTTCACAGCTGCTGTGGGGAACTGTATGACTGAATCCCATTAGGATTGCAGCACGGTTTAGCAACCTTGCTCTTCCTGGCCGCCTTTGAAGAAGGCTCAGCACAAAGCTGAAGTTTAAATTTTGCATGAAGCAAGACACAGTGTTACTCCCACAGGAGTTGAGTACTGCTCATTGCTATTGGAGTAGCTGAGTTGGAGGCTCTGGAAGGATCCCCAGGTATGACTCTCACTGTCTTATACAAGGATATAAGGAAAACTAAGGAGAATTTCAGGCATTGTCAGAAGATATTATCAGTGTTGAAGGTCTGTCCAAATCTGTACAGACCAATCAGCTAGAAAGGTAACTGCAATATATCCCTGTACTTGGGAAAACTTGTGCATATTTATACTCTGTTTATAAAAAGTGATCAATGTGCTTCTTCAGAGATCCACAGGCACTTGAGCAAAAGCTGTTGCAATTATGCATGTGACCTCTTCAGTCACCCCAGAAAGCTTGGTCAACAGAAGCTGGCCCCCCCATGCATTGCTAGGGCAGCAAATGGGAAATTCTGCCCCAGTTTGAGAATAGTACTGGATTTTGGACAGCAAGAGGCAGCTAATCAACCTGTTTAGTCCAAAGATGGGCACTGCCAGACCTGTTCTACACAACATCTTCAGTAATAAAAGTTCTTGACTGATGATGAATTTGTTTTACCTTTAAAGTACATTTACACTTCCAGAGTGATGAGAAAGGGCTCTGATGTCTCAACAAACCACACTGCAGAATTAGTGGCTTCAGCATTATGTTTTGTCCTAAGTGTGCCACAGTTTTCCTTTGCCATCTGCTGCCGGAGCAGTGCAGGAGGGTGACCAGGCAGGGATGAAGCTCTGCACCCTGCTGAACCCAAGTGCCCTGAGAAGGTCTCCCACACAGCTGCTTATTCACGTTTAGACACTTAACATCATTAGAGCATCATAATAATGTGCTATTTTCTTCTTGTTTGTAAGTATGCAAGAGTTCCTTTGACAAGTAAAAAACTTACTTTAAAATGGTTTAATTTTGACTTTGAAAAGAGTAAATTGACTTGAACTGCCTTGGAATATGGTGTTTGCTTTTACCAAATAGTCCTTTTGAAAAGAAGCTGGAGGAAGAAGGGCAAGAACAGACAGACCTCGGAGATCCCTACTGAGGGTTAATATAAGGCAGAGCAATATTAAGATTGTCCATAAGATCAGGACTCATACTAAAGAAAACAGTTGTTTAAAATAAACGTACTGGTAGAACCTGCATTAGAGATCTGCCAAAACGCCCAACCTTTTTCCTTGATAACTGCAAAGGAGACTCAAAAATACAGACAGAGGTTTCATTGTCAGAAATGTGCAAATAAGATCAAAATGTACAAAAAGAACTTCAGCTACATCTAAAATGTTGCTGTTTCTGAAAGCAGCTTAATTGGTGGTCTTGAGCCTTTCACTGCACTTAGGATCTTTCCCCAGAGGGAATTTTCTTTAACTGTGAGGACTCAGTCTGCCACACTGTACTGAAAACAATATGAGAAAAGGATTTCTTCCAGCGGTAAAAGCATTTCTGCAAGCACATTGATGAGGAATGTCTGGGATTTAAATACAGGGAAACCCATAGCTGACAGCCCGGAACAGAGGGAGATGTAACAAGGCAACTATTACAAAAAAAAAAAAAGATTTAATTACAAACATGTGTAAAGCAAAGGCAAGAAAAAGAAAACAGGGAAAGAATGGCAAGGATCCCATGGCAAAGTGACCGGTGGTGAGCTGTCATGCCCAAAGCCACAGAATGAGGCCCACAGCATTTATTGCTCACTGGAAGTAATTTTTCAAGTCAAGGAGCAATAGTTCTCCAACATAAATGAAAAATTCCAGTCAGCAGAGGGTAACTGAAGCCCTCTTAAAACAAAAGTATCATTGAAGAGAGAATAATAAATCACCCAGTGACTAGATTTTTTAATTTGTAGTGAACTCCTCTCTCTAACCAAGTCACTGTGTCAAGCCCGTCCCTGTGGTATTAACAAAGCACTTCAGGATGTGTTTATTTTTACTTGGTACAAACTTCAGAGGTACCTAAACACTTTGGACTGGGTGTCAGCACTTTGGCTAGTAGTTTTGACTTGCTGCTGGGAGAGTTAGCTGCTAATCTGAGCCCCCAGCTCCCCTTTGTCTGTATAAACCCATAGTAAATCCCTGCTTCTGCTTTCTGGATGCAGATTGGAAGAGAGGGAAGGAAAGAAGCTGCTCTGGACTGGGTTCCTCTGCCCAATGTGTAGTTAAGGCCACTACTAAGCACAGGCTTTTGCCCAAATGCTTTAGTCATAGAGGACGTTTGGGCTGCTCACACTCAAGATACAGAGATCTACACGCTCCAAAACTCTCTTCCCTTTCCCAGGCAACAGTAACAAAGTCCGCAGGATTCACATGGTGATGTACATTTGCTTGTTGCATTCTTGATTCGTTTTTGCAGGAATCAAGTGCAGATCTCTAGACTCAGCCATCACCCCAAGACAAATTTACCTCCAGATTTTGGCCAGGAAATGTTGAAATCAGGGCTGCCTCTAAATAGTTCAGGCGAGAATGCAAACACTGAACTTCACTTGCTATAGTACATCTTTTCTCAGTTCTCTTTCGCTAAGGCAAGAAAGCACACCTAGTCCTGAACATGGATTGTGCAGTGAAGACTGTAAGCACTTAGATTTATTTCATTCTCTTCAGGAGGAAGATAACTTTTTGTTAGGGTGACATGAGAGAAATTGAAAAGAACAACAAACAGTACCCCAAAACCTCTTTTTAACAGATGTGTTTCTATTTATAGTTCACATACTTTAACAAAAAGGGATTTAGCTGTGTGCAACCATTTGAAACAGAAGCTCTGTTACCGAATTAATTTTATAGGTAAGGTAGTACATTATACCAGGTCTAATGAATGTGAAATAGTAAACCTAAGGAAACGGAAGAGTTTTGTGAAGGCAAGTGAAAGCAAATCAGGATCTGAACAAAGGACAAAGTGGTTGGACTCTTGGATAGATTAAGTCTTTACTCCAGCTGTTTCATGTGGAGGTTTGGGGCAGACCTTCACATGTGCAAGCACTGCATCACTGAGCCGTGACAAGTAGAGAGTCAGCATGAATTCTGCAAGGGGCAGGTCCCTAAGATGCCATGAGACACAAAGTTCTCTGCCAAAAGCCTTTGTAGAGCATCCACTATGACAGCAAAATTACATGTGCGTAGTGATCCCCCAAACCAGATGAACAAATGAATGAAACCTGTATGCAACCACCCCACCCTTGGTGGTTCCTGTGGACTTTGTTGAAAATGCACCAGTTCCAGAGAGTTCAAATACGTGATTTCTGTCTTACATTATGGAGCTGCCAGCGCTTCTGGAGCAATTAGTTTCAATGCTTAAAGTCCTTATCTTATTCCTTGACCAGAACCAGAAATTGTTTTTAAGAATTACATTTAACAAACAATACCACTATTTATTGCCAACTGCAATATACGTACTCCCTGTCCATACTGAAAGAACAGAGAGAAGAAATAGAAGATTGTTTTCCTTAGAAAGATTTATAAACTAATAAAGCTCCCAAAACACTGGAAAATGTAACATGGGGCTGGAGGCTGAAAAACAGAAGGACACTATCCTATTTTGTACTCACAAATTTTGCTTTTTAACTGAATTCTTCACCTCTCCCTATCCCTGTCCCACACACAACTACCCCGATGAGTAAGGAAATCAACAGAGAAGGATCTATGTCCGTGGACTGGGATCATATTGCATGAAAGATGTGATTCCACAGAGCACAGGGAGAGAAGGATGCAGGAACATCTCAAAGTTAACATAAGAATGTAACAGGCAGCGTGGGTGCCACCAGGCACCTGGACTGGTGGGTCTCTCTGCTGTGTGCTTCACTGCTTTGGCACACCTTGTCTTTGTCTCTCTTCTTTCTCTGGTTGATCAGCTCCTTTGGGCAGGTGGTCTCATGTCTGACTGTACAGTGGACAGAGGGAGCAGTGACACAAAGGACAGCTACAGCCTGCTCCCTCACTTCATACAGGTCCACAGCTAAATTTTTCCACGTGCTGTTACTGGATAACTCAAATATGCACGTGTGACAATACACTCCGAAAGGTCTACAATGTCTCGTGGCCTGCCATAATGAAAGGAGGTTTCTCTGAACCCAAAGGAGGCCATGAGGTGTCATCCCACTGACTCTACAGCTGCTGCAGCTTTAAAACCCCAGTGACTTAGGGAGGAGGTACAGGGCTGTTTCCAGTAGTGTCTCCAACCTGCAGTCACTGGGAGGCTGTGACATTATTCTGGAATGCTGTAATGCAGTTTGATCACTGAACACATTCAACTACAGAGGTACTTTTCATAGCTTTAAGAGGTTTTTATCACCTCAGTTAATTATCTGTAAAGATTCAGACTCTGGCAAACCTTAATTATCCTCCCATCAATCTCATGCTCACAAAAGCTTAGTAGGACTATTTTTAGCAGTGCAAATATCTCCTTCCTGAATGGAAAAGCTGCTCTTTTTCTTGCATATCTTATTTTTAAATGTTAAAAACATTACACAGAAGCAAGAGGGTTTTTCCTCTCTTAGAAACAATCCTAAGGATGTATAATTATTAATAGATGTGCTAAAAACAATATCAACTTCAGACCTGAGTGTATGATAGAAATCTGGTATGGGGATGAGGTAAAAATGTTCAGAATGGGGTGCTTGATGTCCACATTTAATCCTATAAAATATGCCATTGTGAGAGTGGTTTGGTGCCCAGAGCATTCCAGTGGACAGGTGCCTAAATAAGTCTTCTCATCCACTGCCTATTAGGACAGGGTTAGAGCCTCTGGGCATTGGTGTTATGTTTGATGTAGGAACAACAAAAGCTTCATTCACTCAGGGGGCTACATTCAACGTACCTTTTGTTTCTAGGTCTGAGGGTTGTGAGGGGATCTCTAAAAGCATCAGCTGAACATGTACCGCTGTAGCTACTGTGCCTGAAAACTCCAGGTGGCTGGAAACAACAGAATCAAGAAGGCTGCCCCTCTGTGAGGTGTTTACTCTGGAGCTTAATGATGAGCACTGGGCAGCCTACGTTGTTAATCTTCTGAACATAAATAGCTAGTAAACATGCCCTGAGGCCCAGCCTGCTTCCCCAACACCATAAACCATATTTGTTTAAACCATAAACCATACAAGCCAGCACTACATTCTTTGGTAATGTTCTAATGCTGCCATGTCGAGACCCCGAAAAGGGAACTTGAAAGATAAAAAGCTTGCTCAGTATGAGAAGTTCTGCTAGCTAGTAGGTATTCTGGTAAGCAACTCTGATGCACTCAGAGAAAAGGATTTTTTGAGCTTGATGTACTGGAATTCATTGCTGGGTATATTACACACTCTCTGTGTGCCTTGGGGTGAAATGCTTTGGCCTCGATTTTGTACCAGGAAAGAAAAGGGGAGTGTAGCTACTGACTTCAGTGGGATCTGGATCAGAACCCTCATTGCTCCATAATTTTTAAGTTTCCCATCTAGGTGGAAATCTTCTTTAAAACCCCACTGGTTCAATTTACAGACTTTGAACACTCCACAGAGGTTGTCCAAGAGAAGCTTCCCAGGCTGCACAGATTGGAGGCATTCTGCTGCCCTTCCTGTCTCTGGCTCACAGGCACACCACCTTGCAGGTTCGATCTCACTCTCTTGCAAGAGCATTTTGAGTTTCCAGGGCAGGGAACTGCTCATCAGTAAGTTTTTTTGGCCTGACGGACACCAAAGTGTGAATTATTCAAACACACTCTGGGAATTGCAATGTGTTCGTTTCACGCCACTAGCAAGGATGTCGACTCTTTACGTTTAGATCTCCTCTCTTGCAGTGGTTTCTCTAAACCAGTGGCTCTGCAGTGGCTCTCATCTTAAGCCCTGACTTTGCTTGTGACTTCAAATTATTAATGTAAATCAATTAAAATTTAAGCATAATATTCTGCATCTCCATGCTATGTATATCCTGGTGTAAAGTTTGGTGAAAAGGGAGAAAGGAGGGGAAAACAGTATCAGAAATTACTTTGAAAGTCAGAGTAATAAAAAAAAAAAGTTTCAGGGTAACCCTGATTCTTCCTCTGCTTGTTATGTTTTCCATCCTTACTCATAACTCTAGGATTCCATCCCAACCCCAACCTAAGCAATATTGACAGGAAAGGATTATTCACTGGAATTTGACATATTTACATCTAGAGAGTGCCAAAGGAAAATCTTTCTGAGTGGAACAAAGCCAGCCTTATTTGAACTAGCTTCTTTCTCTAGAATTGTGGATGGACACCAGGGTGAGACACAGGAGTTAATTGTGTAATAAATATTTCCTCAAAACTATTTTTTTCTAAATAGAACATGCAGTAAAATGAGAAATTGCTTCTTTGGCGTTTATTCCAGTGAAATTGGAATCACTTGAGAAAATGTTTGTCCCCTCGATGATAAGCACAGCATCGAGATAGCATCATCTTGGAAAAGATTTTGAGATTGATTATTTGCATATCTGTAGCAGCCCAGGAACACCTGTTCCATAAGCTCCAATAGAGGAAAAAAAAACAAAACAGAGTTCAGGGAGCTCTTTGTCTGAGGTCTAACAAGCTACAACTGTGATGCTGTATTAACTCTGAATAGTTCTGGGGTTTAGTATTTGCATTATAAATGCAGGAATAATTGAGCTTTGCTCACATAAAGAGATTTCTAAGTTCTTTTATTTTCTGAGTGCATGAGAAAGCACTGACTCCAGAGAAGTTACATTATATTGCAATAGATTGTATACTAGACACTCTGGAGAGGTTTTGCTATGTGAGCAAACAGAAAATACACTTCTTGCTTTAGTGTCCAAGGCAGAATTACCTTTTGAGCATCCCTGATCAGCGTTAGCCCAAGTGGGTTCTTGGGCAAAGGAATCGTTTTGTTTGCTGTTTGACCACCTCATGCTGGGATTTACAAAAAAGTGTTCTCAAAGTCCTGTGTCTAAGTATTTTCATTCTGCGTCTCTGGCATCAGTGAATATCTGCTCATGGCTGGCAGATGATGGCAGTGACTAAAATGCACACAGGAGGGCCAGGGTAGCAGCAGTGTAGAAGACCCACAGGGATTATCATCTCATGGTGGTAAACATCACAAACAGCTGACATTAAACCCAGACCAGCCGCAGCTTCCCCTTACCTAAAATTTATAAACCAAGCAGGTGATAACACAATAAATGGGTCACTTAGCAGCAAAATGGCAAAACTGAGCAGAGTAAGTGGCAGTTGCTTCTACAACCAGCCCAGCAGAGGACGGTTTTTTTTCGGGAAGGGATGATGGTAGTACAGAAGGAGAGAATTAAACAGGGCACACGGGCGTGTGTCACGGCGGGACCTGGCGGGGGTGCTGCAAGGGAGGCGCCAGGCCGGGCATCTTGCCGGGCATCTTGCCGGGCGCTGCCCAGGGCAGGAATTCCAGAGGCTGGGACGCCCCGCGCCGCCACCGGGGGGCGCCCGCCCCCGCCCCGCGCACCTGCGGGTGGGTCATCCTTCCCGCATTCCGCCTTTCCCTTCAGTCCTCCCGCCACTGCTACCGAGCCTAATACACCCAGCTGTTCCAGCTCTTCACCTGGAACGTCTGACCCTCCATCATCGCCGTTGTTCGTTTGCAGGGTCTTTCCAGCCCAGCCACTCCTTTCCCACAGTGCTCCAAATTGGAGAGACTGTCATCGGCAGTACCAAACCGAGCAGACGTTTTTGGGCTTCTGTGGTGGTTTTGGGCTGCTCTGGTGTTTGTGCATCTCAGATTTACTTTTCTCCCAGTCATTTAACTTATCTGCAGCTTTGTTTACAGTACCAGCCGAGTTATGTCAAGTAAGATGGCAAAAAGACTAAATGACTAATCTGTGTTTTAATGAAACCTCTAACATACACTTTTAGGCTGCCAGATACCTTTCCTGGTTATTTCCCTTGAGGTGGTGGCTGAAGCCCTGCTGGGAGAAGTTTTATCTCCATCACATTTGCAAACATCACTACTGGGCAAGCCCCTTCAAGTGATCAAATCCACAGTGCCTCAGTGTAATGGTTTCTCCATTTATGAGAGCTGAAAATGAAGGCAAATGTTAATGAATTACCTCAATCAATACCTCATCAATCAGGTGGGCAGTTTCAGTTGGAATTTGTTACTGTAACAGCACATTACTGATGAAATACTAATAATATAAAGGAACACTGGCAATACAAACAGTATCTTTCTTGAGACCTTCTCACTGCTTTATTATCTGGTGCTTCCCCAAGCCCTTCCCATACCCCGGGGAAACGCAAGTAAGCAGTGATCAAAAAAAAAGGTGCAAAGAATATTCCAAATGTTTATTATGTATTAAAAATACTGCAAGTAAGCCATACAGTTCATTTCACAGTAACCTAAACAACATTGTTCAAGAACTCGAGAAGTCAACAAAGAACAGTGCAGTTCCAACAGTGACAAAAGTTACCTTAATGCCATAGGTCACTCTTTCTTTGCCAGCAATTCTGTCCTGTTTACAGTGGGAACAGCACTAGATATGGTTCAGTATTTTATTTACCTAGGAGAACACCTTTTCACTTGTGCTGTTCCCACAAGCACATCACTTCTGGGAGATGGTGTTTCTAGGAATTCTTCATCTAATAGTGAAGGATCTGTCCTAGTGCAGGCTGAGGTGGGCGTGATGCCCATGACCTACTTCCAAAGTATCCCTGTGCACACTCCTTTACCAATTCTTTGGATAAAGTTCAAAAGTAAACTTGAAATATTAGAAATCTTCTCCAAAAAGACAGAAACCCCAAAACCCTCTGTGAAAAAGTGTTTTTTAAAAGAGCATCTAGAGAATTATGACACTTTCTCCTCACTCTCAGCCATCTCCTAGAAGGATCCTTTGCTACCAATGCCCCAGCCTGGTGACAAAAATGGTGACAAGAATCAGGCACCAAGTCCTGAATATGTAACAAGAGTTCAGGTCACTGTCAGCTGTGTGAAAACTTGGAAACATATATGCCATAGAAGCAATTCTGCTGATTTCATGGTGATTTTCCCTTGTGTGTGTTTTCGAGTGTATTATTATATTGTTGTTAGCATGCTCGTTATATATGGAACACAACTTTGGTCCTTCTTTTTCCTCATTCAAATTTGAGATCATTTTTACAGAGAAATCCTGTATCAAAGACCAAAACAAGGACTTTGCAGGAAATACACAGCCTCATCAGGTCAACAGTCTAAAAATACAACAAAAATATTACTGTACCCCCTTGAACTTAATCCCATTCTTCAGATGTCCCTTCTGAGCACTGATCTTCTGCATCAGCAGCTAAAGATGCTGGCAAAGAAGCCTGTGATCACAAGGAATCAATCTCTCCAGCCGGGTGGTGGAATAGCTCTTACGCCTTAGCCCCAGGCAATGCCACTTACCTCACTCAGTGTTGGCTCCTTGGTACTGATTAAGGACTCACAGAAATATACAGCTCAGCTGACACCCGGTGAACTGACCACATGGTTGAGTCCCCAACTCCAGAAACAAACGAGATGCTTCAAACCTGCTCCAGACTTAAGTTTACCACAGTAAACTGTTCAAGATGGGGTGTAGTTTTGCTCATTTGTTTCTTAAGCCGAAACATACCAGTAAAATCCTGTGTGTCCAGCAGCGTGCTTTTGGTACCAGAACAGCTGGAGCCCTTCTGTGTGGGATATCTTGTGTCACAGTGTGAAACACCTGCATGCCATTACATATGTGCCCGTGCTGACGAGGCTGTAATGCCTTATTACACCATTACAGTTACAGCGGATCATGGAGAAGATGAGCCCTTAGAAACTCAACCCCCAACTAAACTCATGTTTTCTTAAAATAGAATTTAAGGAAAAAACAACAAATCAACCCAACAAAACCCACAAAAACACTACACAAAAGAGAAGTAAAGGAAATAAGCAGAACTGTCTCTATTATTAAAGTATTCTTATTCTCTTTGGAGGTATCAAATTGCTTTTAAAAAGAGTAAAAAATGGGGCATACAAAAGCTATTTTCCTTAATCCATTATTTTCCCAAGGAGCACTGTTGCCTAAAATTTTTCATGTATTTTTTCTACTTTCACAAACAACCTTTCCAGATCATTCCTCAAGTCATCTATTGAGCTCTTCACAGACTCTAAGTTGTTCTCATTATTTTCAATTTTCACTGAGTAGGCGACTAAACTATCCACTGCAGTTCTTATCATTTTCAAATCGGAATCAACCTGGCTAACAGAAGATCTCAGTTCATCTACAGAGCCTTCCACAGAAGAAAACTTTTCAAGGTAGCCTTGAGAATGTGCTTGACTTGTCTGAACATTTCCTTGATCCAACAAAGTACTAATTTGCTTCTGGACATCCTGGAGAGCACCGGAGGATGGCAGGTCACTGATGCTTCTCCTTAAGTTTTCCACATCGTTGTACAGCGAGGTCTGTGCTTCACCAAGACTTTTGAGAACATCGGTGACTGAAGTTACATCTGTATTTGTGAGTCCCTGAAGAGTACTAATGCTTTGTTCTAGGGTATTGAGTTTATTCTCATATTCTGACTCCTTAGAAAGGAAAGGTTGCAACTTTTCACTGTTTTGAGAAGCAACAGAAGTTAGAGACTCCAGGCTGTCTTCTATATGCCTCAAACGAGACTCCAGTCCTTCACTGTTCTTCCCGAAAGTCTCTAATGCTCTTCTGAAGAGCTCATTATCTTCCCATTTGTTGAGGTCAGCTTTAACTTGCAGTAAATCTTCATCAAGTCTTTTAATGTCACTAGGGAGCTGCATAATTGAATCCTCAGCTCTCAGAACTTTCTCTTGTAAAGCTTTTAATGAAAGGTGTTCAGTGTCCGCAGCCTCTTTGAACTTTTCATGTTCTTGTTTGAGGTTGACTAGCTCTTTCACTTCAGTATACACATCAGACTCCATGGAGTCTATTGTACTCTTCAAGGTCTCTATGTCCTTTTCTTTGATTTTCATGGATGCCTGCATCTCATCAAAAGCATCTTTTAGCACCTTAATTTCATGTTTATACACATCTGCCTGTTCTAGTGAACCAACCTTTGCTTTCATATTGTTGATTTCATCTTGGCTCCTTTGCTGGACTTCAGTAAATACAGCAATGTTATCATTTATAGACTTTGTTAGCTCTGTTAGTCTCTCCTCCACTGTGTTTTCCAGAGATGTAAAGTCTCGTTCCCTTGCATCCTTCACCATGTGGATGCCATCAGACAAGTCTTTTAAAATTTCATTTTGCAGCTTCTGAAGCACTTCACTGATCCGGTTTATTTCACTCTCCCCTTGTTTAACGGCCTTCTCGGTAACCTCCTGCTTCTGCTGCACAATCTTCATCATGGATTCAAATTCTCCAAATGTGGTTTGAAGAGAATGTACCTGAAACATAAATACACACGGTTAGCACCTGTAATTTCATCCTTTCCCTTTTTGTCCAAGAACCTTATAGCCCTTGTTACCAAACCAAATGATCACTTTGCAATCCTTCATGCTCCCTACCTGCAGTGACCCTATGGCATACAGCTATGGGAGGCATAAAAAGCCCAGCTGCTAGAGCCTTACAGCTCTATTATAGATACATATGTCTTCTACTGCATACTTCCCACAGCATACTGCTGGAAAAGCTGGCAGCCCACGGCTTGGACAGGGGCACACTCTACTAGGTTAGGAGCTGGCTGGATTGCCAGGCCCAGAGTGCTGGTGAACGGAGCTGCATCCAGCTGGCGGCCGGTCATCAGTGGTGTCCCCCAGGGATCAGTGTTGGGTCCAGTCCTGTTTAACATCTTTATAGATGACTTAGATGAGGGGATTGAGTCCATCATTAGCAAGTTTGCAGACGACACCAAGTTGGGAGGTAGTGTCAACCTACTGGA
>JAOXXN010000265.1:54249491-54264961 GCA_026770055.1 Myrmophylax atrothorax | reverse complement strand
CAGATGGAGGAAGAGGAGGAGCCGCGGGCCCCTCTCGCTCGCTCCGGGGGCGGGCAGGGCTGCCCCGGGCAGGGCGGGGGTCGCGGCCGCGTCCCGCTCCCACGTGTGGGACTGTGAGCCCTCCTGAAGAGAAGTCCGCGTTCAAAGGAAGAGCTGCGGAGCTAAAAAGCTAAAGGGGAGAAATGCCGGCGCAAGCAGTGAAAAGCAGGCGCCAGGAAACGCAAGTAACTCTTTAACAAAGGCTCTTTTCTGCTGCTGTGCCGTGAGTTCTGGCAAAGGTGGAGTCTGAAAGAGAAACTCGAGCCCAGATGAGATTCGGTCGCTGCCAGCTTGAAGATAGTAAGAATGTGAGCCCAGCAGAATAAACAAAGTTAAGACTATAGTGGTAAAACTGGACAGAGCACTCATAAGTCCCTGTGTCCATACACACTTTCTTTGAACAAAGCAGGGCTGTGGAAAATCTTTTCCTGAAGATGGTATCTGAAGGAAAAAAACCCAAACTGTTCCAAACGGTCTTTTTTTTTTCCCTTCAGGTGCTTCATAAAGTAACTTCTAAAGCAAACCTTTAGTAATAGAAAGTGTCCTCTAAACCTAATCAGATTTTGCATTCTTGATCAGTTGGGTGATGTGGTGACCATGTAACAGCAAGATGCCTTCAAGCATCTACAGTTTTGTATTCGTTGTATTTTTAGTGAAAAGAATAATCCACAACTGTCTAAACAGCATCAGAAACGTAAGAATTTAGTTCTCTATTACTACCTAAAATCTTGATGTTGGTAAATTTAGAAGGTACTTTCAGCTTGTTATCCCATTTAGAGTATAGCCTTAAAAAACCCTGCAGTGTAGCAGTGAAGCCCCCTGTGAAGATATCCAACCTAATAAAAGTGTAAACATCAGTAGCTTTTAATGCTGAAGAGTAAAGTAGGTTGAAACCACAGGCTGACCATGTAATAGAATAGGTAGGATATTAACCTGTGTATTAAAACATCCTAATATGTAATACCTAATGAGCAACTAAAAAAAGTATTGTCTATTCAAGATGGTGAGTTACAAAGAGATCTTAAAAGACTAAAGGGCTGCCTGAAATATTTTACATGGCCATTATACTATGTTAAACTTAAAATTACATATGGACTTTGATTAATAATTAATGAAAGCTCCATGGTGTCTACAAAAGTGTAAGGAAAATCAGCTCTTAAGAAAGGACTAAGTGACTCAGTTGTCTATTGTTGTAACTAATTAGAAATGCCTTTTTTGGTTTGTATTTCCCTGTGATATGCTCAATGACTGTAGTTTTGCCTATGTGTTTTAGCTGCTGGGCAGCATATAGAAACACTAGATGATGTATGTTTAGTTTGATGTGTTTATCTTTTAAACTTAAAATTTAGCAATAATGTTCTGAATTTGCAGGATACACCCATTCTTCCTTCCCATTACGTTTGAGGCATCCTATTTGTCATTTTACTGTGGCAAAAGGTTGCAATATTTTTTTTGTGTGTCATCTCCTATTGCAGTGTTGAAATTTCTTATTTAAATTAAGCCTTCTGAAGCTCTCTACTGACAGCTCTGCTCCCTGCATGTGTGTGTGCATTGTAGGGGCAGGTGTGGTCTTGGTACATCAAGATATGCCATGGGCCTCTTTGAAATGCAAGTATTTGTTGCAAAAAAATCCTTTGCTGGGACTAGTGTGTAAGAACTTAATGTATATAGACTTCTATTTTCTACCATAACGATTTGGTCTTCTTGGGAATCAAGATTTGAGTGGAAAATGGCAATGCTGACTTGCCTTCATGGCTGGTTTAGTCCTTCTCTCAGGAGCACCTTGCAAATCTGGATATTTGAATATTTATTAGCATTATCATACTTCCAATTACGAGGAAGTTCTTGGAATGATGATGTCATAAATTGTGTGAGAATTTGGAGGTTTTAATGGTCATTTAACTTCTTCCATGTTCTTAACACCTGGACTGAAGCAGCAGACTCATCTTGAAGTGCTCATACTAGGCAAGTGATTTACAAGACTCTGTGCCAGTTCACTGCTACCAGCGTTAATCAAATCCTTCGATGGACCACAGGCTACATTAACCTTTTGAAGGTTAGTTATTTATATGTAAATAAAAGGGTGTTATACATGGTTAAAGCCTGGAAATACTGTGTTCTTGTACTATGCAGAAAAAAATAGTGGGAGGGTAGTGCAAACTTTACAGTCTCTGTAAGATTATTGAGCAGTTCCACATCAAGAACCTGGAGTGTATTCAACAGGTGGGTTACTTGTCACAACTAGTGTCTGGTCAGCACTAGCTTGGAGATCTGTGAGATACATTTTAGTTGAAGAAATAGTTTCTCTTCTGTAGCATTAACTAGTGACTCATTTCTAATTTACCATAATACAATTTCCAAGCCAATATCTCAGCTGGTTGGGTTTTTTAGGTTCTCTTGCAACTCTATCTTGTTTAGTCAATCCTGTTTTAAATATCTGCTTGTTTTCAGTTGCTTGTTAGAAGTTGTAAAATTGCTGTTCTAATAAGAGTTATGATGTTAAGGATCATGTGCAATGCTGAAGCAAGTCTTTAAAACTAAGCATATCCTTGTCTATCCTACTGGCTTCTTCAGTAAGGTAATAAACTATAAGCTGTATTCTTACTAACATGATCAATTCTTTTCACAAGGAAACAGCAAAAGGTATGACATAAATTAGGTGCTCAAGTGCATCCTCTTTCCTCTTGGGAGAGGAGGAAGAGGAAACATGCACTTAAGGAATGTTAATCATCTCGATTAATAGGGGAGTGCTCATCAGTGTAGAAGCTTGTCAGGTTATAAAGGGCTATTCAGGATGAGCTGCTATCCAAAATACGAAATGCTCTAAGCTGTAACTAGGTGCCAGCATAAAGAAATCTTCATTCTTACTACCTTCTGTCTGTTCCAGGACCCCAAAATATGTTGATTTACGTAAGTACAGAAAAGGATTATCCTTTCATTGCCCAAAGTGGCTTTTTCCAAGTTCAGCAGATGCAGAGCAAGTGCAGTATTCCCTGATACTAAAATTGATGAAGTTTAATCATAAATGAAATGACCTTAGTTAAAATTGCTGATGGAAACCATTGTTGGCTATGTCTCTTGATAGAGAAGTCTACTATGCCTTATGGCCATACTCAGAGCTACTTTTGGTATCCGGGCCAAATTCCTTTGGTTGTAATTACAGATGACTTCCAGCATCTCATTTTAATATTATATTATAATGAACATATTTTTCCTTTCCTGTCATGTAGCTGTTAATCATCTGTATCACACTGTGCAGCTGTCCAAATTTTCTGCAATTGCAGATTTTATGCCTGGGAGGCAGTTCCTTTACGTAGACAGAAGCACTGTGAAGTGTGACACGTCGCAGTAGTGGTTGTCATCTATGCTAAATATAATGTTAGAGGCTCAGAGATGCCATTTGACTTAAAACAGAAAACCTCTCCACCTCCACCCCTAGGAGGAGTGGTTTTGGGGTCTGTGCCATTGTTGATCTGATTCTGAGCACAGACCCACCTAAAGCAGCAGGCCAGACTTTCAGCTACACCCTGTCAGAAATGGAGTATTCTGAATGACTTGCTTATTCTCCCCCTGCAGCTTCTGTGTTTGCTTCACAGTTGTTACACTCAGTGCTGTCTGTTTGTGGAAGGAAGCTCATTGCTAAACATCACTTGGTGAAGTCAGATGAGGGACAGTAACATCATGAGACGCCTTTATGGAGATTGAAAACTTACACAATTCTTGCAACTAGCAACTTCAGGGGCTACTGTGGGTAGTCTTTCTGTTTTTTAAATATAACAAATTTACAGACTGTCTTTAACATAATCCTTAAGGTATAAAACAGCTGAAGGTACAAAACTTTGTTACAGAACAGGTATTATTTGCTAGTAACTATATGGTTCGGCATGTCAAGCCAGATCCTTTTTGTGGCAACTGTTTGAGAAAGGCAGCTATTTGTTCTTCATTCACAGTATAATACCAGTATCTGACTCCTGAAAAACAAACAAAAAATTAAGTGCTGGTTTTTTGGGAATGGTATTTGTCTTTCCAGGTCTTGTTTACCGTTGCAGCTACAGGGAATCAGAATGCCTCTCAGTGATGACCAGAACAGCGACTCAGATTCTTCACGCCTCTCGGAAAGCACCGCAGCTTCCAGTGACTCTGAGTATTCACGGCAGAGCTTTAACAGCGATTCCTCAAGCAAACCCAGCTCCCCAGCGTGTAAGCCTGTTTCAACCTTACCTGCATTGTGCATAGACCAATAAGGCTAACTAATCTTGTTTCTCTTTGCTGTCATGGGTAGAACCTGGGATTCTGAATCTGTTTAAGAGTATTAAGAGAAAGGCATGGCTTTCTCTCTGCTGTGAAGCAGTGCATCTCCATGTGTGTGGAACACCACCAGCAGCTGTATCCACGGGGGTCTCCCTGTGCACTCCTACCCTTCAGAAAGTGTAAGAAAAGTGTGGCACCACAAACATCCTACTCTTGAGCTAACCTTGACATTGGTAGCAGTCTCCCACTCAAACAGATGTTGTTTTGTGCAGAGGGTGGGTTTCCTCTGTTTGATCCCTATGCTTAAAAATTAATTCTGTAACTTACAGGTTTGTAATACTATATCAAGTTACATGAAATTAATCTGTAATTCACGTTTTTCTTCCATAAATATTAGAATCAAACAGAAAACACACATTTGCACAAGGAAGATAATTTCAGTAATGATAAATAAAACCTTGGTTAAGATGTGGTTCATGTTTGTGTCTGTAAGCATTCTCAGACCATACAGACTTGTTACCTCTGTGTAAGGGAAGTCCTACACTCAAACAAGGCCTGTCAGTGGAGCTGCAATTAGCAGCTGGCTCCGTGTTACTAGTCTTCCAAATACTAAATTAAATGATAGAATTTTGGTGTTTAGAAACTTTGGGAATTTGCTCTTGCTTTCCAATGTAGAGTTTGTTTTGTTGTTATACTCATTTTTTTACAAATAAGCAGTAAGTTGAGTTCCACAGCAGATGAAAGATCTGTTGATTGTAAGTGAGGGATTCTCAAGTCAGTAACTTCAGAACCCTCTCAACAGGCAATAAAACCACAATATAGCCATTATGTGCTCAGAATTATAATGGACATCTGGTATCTGTTATTGCCCATGCTTTTGGTCTGGTAGATTTGACACAACAGTTAATATGAAATCTGTGGAATGCAAGATCCTGTTTTAAAGGGTCAAAAAAGGGTATCGTAGTTCAGATGCATAAATATGAAATTGCTTCACATAATGTTTTGAGGTTTGTGTGGTGTTACCCCCCACAACACACCCCTGATAAGCTGGGAGTTTCCTGAGTTAGTGTTCTAAGAAGATAGAAAGACCTGGTAGTCTTAAGTTGTTTCTTCTAGAGTACTAGATTCCAGTTAGCAAGCAGTAAAATTCCTGTATTTCAGTATTTTTCAATTGCACTTATCAATTACCGATATTTGGCTTGACTTGGTCTTGTTTGTTCCAGCAGCAAGCCCTCCCAAGTTTATTACATTTGATGAACTGATGGCAGCTACAAGAAATTTGTCAAACTGGACTCTAGCTCATGAAATTGCTGTAAATGCAAATTTTTGCATAAAGCATGAAGACTTCCCACAAAACAGGTAGGAGCCTGACTTTTGCAAAAAGCAGCACTGGGATTCGGAAGAGGGGAGAAATGAAAGGAGCATGTTTTGAGAGCTGTGATCCACAGCCCAGGGAAGATGTGATTGCAGGGCATAATACCTGGTGAGGTGTGTTTCCCAACAAGTGATTAGGCTCATGTAAAACAGGTGCCAAGGATGAAAGATAGTTGGGAGTCTTTTCTGTGTCTAATTGACTTACTCCACAGCTTTGCAGGCACGGTGAAACAAATCGTACACAAGGCGTTTTGGGATCATTTGGAATCGGAACTGAATGAAGATCCTCCAGAATATGAACATGCTATCAAGCTCTTTGAGGAAATTAAGGAGGTAACTCTCCTTCTCCATATTGTTCTGTCAGCTTAGGTCTGAAAGGCTCTTAGTTCACTGGAGCATCTGCTTAACTTAGTCAGGCCAACACCCTCAAGTTTATTCTTTTAAGATGAAGCCATGATTATTCAGAACTGAAAATGGTGTCTGTCTGTAGTACATTTGTATTAACCAGGAATATGGCCACAAACACACCCTTGTATGTTTACTCAGCTTTCAGTGTGTGATGAGGAGCTGGAAGGCATCTCTTTTCACAAAGGTTCGCATTTCTACTAGCCTATTTCCAGAAAGATGCTGGGAGGTTAGGGCATGA
Source organism: Myrmophylax atrothorax (assembly GCA_026770055.1). Lineage (NCBI taxonomy): Eukaryota > Metazoa > Chordata > Aves > Passeriformes > Thamnophilidae > Myrmophylax > Myrmophylax atrothorax. The sequence goes on along the minus strand of JAOXXN010000265.1, from coordinate 54,258,651 downwards.
ACAGGAGCATAAACATGACTGCACCTGCTTACTTAGACTTCCTTGTTTGATTATCACACAGGTGAGCATACAAACCTTCAATCCTGGCACAATACCAAGTGTTTCAAAATTTTAAGTTAGTAAATGTTTGTTTTACAGGGCAGCCTCCCTGCTTTTGAAGGAGTCTAGTTGTTAACTTACTTTCTGTTTTACTGGCTTTGAGTATTTTTGGAGAACTGTACTGTGATCCTTTTAACAGTCCTTTTTTCCCTACTATCTTAGATAATGTTGAGTCTTAAAATGTCTTGTTACAGTCTGTCAGCTACATACACTTGACATTAATAGTAAATCTCACTTTAGTGTGTTTATTAAGTCGTTCAGTTTTTTATTGATAAGCTTTTCATTTTTTTCCCCCCTAATTTAGATTCTTCTTTCCTTCCTGACTCCTGGAGCAAACAGGATGCACAATCAAATTTGTGAAGTTCTGGATACGGATCTTATAAGACAGCAGGCAGAACACAATGCTGTTGATATCCCTGGGCTAGCTAACTATATCATCAACACTATGGGAAAGTTATGTGCTCCAATAAGAGACAACGATATAAAAAACTTAAAGGCAACTGACAATATCGTAGAATTACTGAGGTTGGTATTGGGGAGAGGGTTTTTAGAGAAAAAACGTCTTCCTTGAAAGAGTTCTGGGCAGTGGAAGAGGGTGGTAAAGTCTTAGGAAGTCTTAAATTGTCTCAGTTTATGTAACACCTGTTCTGACACACTGGGCAGGTTGTGTATCCTGCTTTGTAGTGAACAGGGTGGGATACCTAGATGAAACTGGGCAGCTCTAAGTATCTAAGCCAACAACCCTTGCAATAATCTGTTTCGGAAACTGGTTTTTTGATGTCTTGTTCATCCTTACAAAATGTAGCAGCACATTTGTACTGCTCCTTCTTGAAGTGTGAATTATTGCATGCTTCCTCTAGGAGGCCAAACTTTGGATTTAAAAGTTCTGTAGTTAAGATCTTATTACCTGAACTTGAGTACAACATTTACATCAAGGGACAGAAACCAGTTTACTGCTCCTTAGGTACACTGAAGTACTAAGAGTAAATGATAATTGTTCTTGTGCCTATAGACAGGGACCAAAGCAACTGGTTCAGAAGGATTATTTCTCTTGATGCAATCAGGGTGACTTAAAGGTTAAAATCTCTTCATTTAGGCTGAAATGTATCAATTCCTGTAGTTCTTGCAAACCTTTCTCTTACCGTTCCAGGGTTGTAACATTTGTCCTGTTCTCTGTAACTTGGATCAAGCCTTATACACACTACTGCTTCGAGTATTCCAGATGATAGATAACCTATCTGTTATTCTGAAGTACCAATGAAGGAGTTTGCTTCTCCCAGAACTGTCATTAAAGTACCAATGTACACATACTACACATGTGCTGGTTGAAATCAATAGACTAAATTAAACTCTGAGATTTTTAATTCTTGCTTTCAGACAAATATTCCATGTTTTGGACCTGATGAAGGTGGATATGGCAAACTACACAATTAAAAGCCTTAGGCCATACCTCTGGCGTAATTTGGTGGACTATGAAAGAACAAAATTCCAGGAAATTCTTGAAGAAACACCAAGTATGTATTGTGCTGTACTGAAATTAAACTTTCTTTAAAAATAGGACCATTTAAAGACATGGTGTGAAAATCTATAAGTTGCAGTTAACTTAGAGGAAAACTTCAATTTCTTGTCTCTGTCTAACTAATGCAAAAATTTTTTGACAAACAAGCTACCACTGGGTGATTGCTTAACTTGCTATAAAGTTTATTTATCTGTAATCTAGGGCACTTTCAGACATTTGCCAAATTGGTTGGTATCTGAAAACAAACAAACAGCGACTCTTGCTGTCTGGATGCAGAAGCCCTACATAAGATGAGACCTCTCTCTATTTTTCACACAGCAATTGTGTTGTTAGTCTGAAGTAAACACATAAAACCAGTTAGTGTGCCTGAAAATTGGAAGGGATAAGATGAATTTTTTAATAAACAAAATACAGTCTCTGAACAAAACTTCTTAGAAGATGCAAAGTCAACTTGATCCACTATTGCAGGTTTTGTGTAGTATGGCTGAACAGTGTTCAGAAGTATATCTACCAAGAAGAATAGGTAAGTTTGTTAAAATGTGGAGCAGAAGCTTCTAAAATGGAAGCATTGAGCCACTGATATGGCCTGCAGTGTTTGTATATGCAGCCTGAGAAAGAACACTTCAAAGCATTTCATTTGCTGTAATAGAATTTATCTCCCTTCATTTCTACTTTTCAGTCCTATGCCCCAACTGATAAATGGCCTCTCTAAAAAGGGAAAACAATGCTTTGGAAACTCAAACTTTGAGACTTTTTCTACATAAAAATAACAGTTTGTTACTGGGTTTTTACAAATTAGATTAAGTATCAAGGTGACCAGTGGAAGGTGATCAAAAAAAATGAGGGAGGGAATTGACATGTGTGAAGACTTAACTGTCCACTGTTTAAGTCGTTAGGAGTTCAATTCTCTTATGCGTACAACTCTCTTCTTTTTCCTCAAGGTAGTGCTTCTTTTGATGAAGGCATGCAGTAAATCTGTGCTATTTGCAATACTTAGGTGCCCTGAATCTCACAACGGAATGGATAAAGGAATCAATAGAAGATGAGTTGTCATCTGTTTCTGATGAGTCTTCATCATCCCCTGGTGCTGATAGTAGTTCAAAACCCATTATTAGTCCTACACTGGTGCTAAACAATGGCTACTTGAAACTGTTACAATGGGATTATTGCAAAACAATTCCAGAGGTAAGAAGTGTATTTTGGTGTCTTCAGCTTTCCAACCAAATGAAATAATTAGTGTAGTATAATAATCCTGCTGTTGATGACAATAAATAGATGTTCTCTTACACTCCTTAATTTTCGGCACAGTAAATTTGAAATTTGGAGATTATGTGCTAGTCCAGTTTCTGAAGTTTGAGACAGGCAAGTCAACAACTAGAAAAGAACAAGGTAAAGGTTGTTTTCCCTTGCTCTCATCATGGCTCATCAGCTCCACCCTAAGAGCAATCTTGGCTGTGGTCAAAGCTGGGCCTTATGTACTTGGCTTTCTGTATCTTTAAAAGAACTGACTGTAGCATCCTGTTTGCTCTTTGGAGTAGAATCAGTAAAAATTTGAAGTCCTCTAATACATATTTATTGTTTCTCAGTGCATATAAACTATTGCTTCAAGAACCAGTGTTCAGTTTTTTCCTCCAACTCCTGATTACTGACCTCTGCAACTTTATGGAAAGTGTGAAATCTGCCATTAGTCAGAACTCAAATTTGCATTTGCAGGGAGGGCCTTAGCAACACTTAGGGTGGCCTGGCAGAGAATGTACTGAATACGTGGGGATGCTCTTGGTGCTGTCAGTTGGTGCACAGAAGGGAAAACACCTTAATCTGACCTTTCTGTGAACGGTTTTATGTAAGAGCTACACACAGGTATTTTCTGGTGGAACTTGTCTGCCAGACTAAGAAACTGCTACCAACTACATGTGAATGTTAACACCCTTGTGCTGCTCAGTGAAGGGATTTGGTCATATGAACTCTTTCTAACCTAAAATAAGTCACTTCAGCTGTCTTCCTGTGGGAATTACATACATTCTTGGTGCAATCAACTGGCTTTTTGCTGTAGCAGGTTATGTATCACTTGCAGACCAGCTCTGATGGTTGAACTGCTGCTTTTCAAGCACAGTTGTTCATCACTGTCTGTCAGTTACAAGCAGGCACTTTTCAAAGGACAGTCAAATCCAGAAGACTATTCAATCTGTAACCTTGTGCAGTGTCCTCTGGGTGCTCTGAGCATTTCACATCATGGGCTGAATTGCTGGTTGCAGATCTGTCAGCAGTAATGAGGAATAAGATGCATTGGCCTCAGTTTCCTCTGCACTTGAAGGCGTTACTTTTCTTCCCACCACAGACTTACTTCTGGTACTTGTATACAATGCCACTACATATTTAGGGGATTTCACCTGCTCGCTCTTCTGGCTTTGCATATTTGTGATTTAAAATAGTAATGCTTCATGATTACATCCTAGATCTGTCCTTTTCCTGTTTTTCTCCCTCCTTATTCCTAAATGAGTATTATTGTTTCAATTCTAGACTCTAATAACAGATGAAGTTCGTCTGCAGGAGTTGAGAGAAAAGCTCAATCAATTAAAAATCATAGCTTGTGTTTCTCTCATAACAAACAATATGGTGGGTGCAGCAATTGTAGATGTGCCTGATTTTGCTGACCAACTGAAAAGGATCTCTGTTCCTCTTCTTGAAGGCATGAACAAGAAGTAAGGCCTTGTTTTTATCACTCTTTATTTTTTTAACAGGAAGCAGTTGGAAACAATTCTAGTGTCATAGTACTTGTTATTAATAGGAAGATACCAAATTTTAACCATCTGTGTATTCCTTTTATAATGTAAGTCCACTATATGTTAGACACATGTTTTCAATGTTAGGTTTTAATGAAATCTTAATCTTGATGTTAGTGTAAACAATTTGGAGCCTAGTAATAAAGTTCATTCATACACTCCTAATACTGGACTGTGGCAATACATTCACTTAATTGTCTTACCAATTGCTTCAAACTTGTTATAAGTAGTTCAGGTTACCTGGCTGCCTATTTCTGCTGCTGCTTGCACTACCAACAAGTCTAGTGTTACAAGATAGTTTTCCATGCTCCTTTTTCTCATGAATTGCTATGCACGTGGCCCAGAAAAACACCCAGGCACAAGGGCAAAGTGAACTGGTGTCACTGCTGCACATTTGAAATTATTTTTCCATTTGAATCACAACTGGGTCCTTATTTTATCTTCCACATAGGGATTTTCCTGTATCTGTAGATGTACGTTAATCTGCAAAAGTAAAAGATAACTTTTCAAAATTCTCTCATTGTGGAGAGCAAGTTGAAAATAAAAGAGACGACTGATGTCACCTTACAATCTGTGCTACAGAAACTGCAGAAGTTAATGCTTTTCTATTTTTTCCAGAACTTTTGACTTGAAGGAGGCTCTGAATGCTATTGGTGTCCAGATTTGCAGCAAAGTGAACAAGTCTCTGACTGAAAGGGGTCTTCCCGCTCTTAGTGAAGAAATGCGGAGTAATTTAATGGGTCAAATCGCTCATATTGTTGAGAAGAACAATCCTGTCTGTTCCTTGATTGGTAAGAAAGATTATTATATAACTGCCATGTTATATGTGTCTGTATATTAAATTACTTCCAGCAAGCTTAATCAGCTGTCTGATTATCTTTTAAAAGCATTTTCTTACTGCAGTAGAATACTAGCTCAACTAAGACTAAGGAAATGTTGTTTACCTAGAGATGGTGTTCTTGGTATGCTGCAGAGCGTGGTCAGTCACAGCTAGAAATAATTCTAAAAGTGCCTGTACAGACAAGCCTAGACAGCCTAGTATTTTGAAGAATTTATAAAAAATGAGTGCTATTCAGTCTCCTTTCTGTCCATTCTGGGTTTACCTAATGTGAAGTAGACTCCAGCTAAAAAACCACTAGGTTTAATGTAACTTACTGCAGTAGGTTTATGCTGTGTCCACCTTGTAGTAGCCAAACTTAAGAAGCTTTCAGTATTGTTTCCCATGTCAATACAGTCTTGGGAAAGAGTTAGTGCTTACATTGTTGGATTTTTTTGCTGTGCTGATGTGCAGGGTGCTTACAAAGTGACTTTACATTTGTTCTGAGCATCTTCATATTCCATTTCAGACAAACGAATCCAGCTCTTCATGGGAAGCTTTCTTGCTCTTCCAAATGTCCAGAAGTGTATGCCTGCTATGCCAGGAGGCCTGTCTGTGATTCAGACAGAGATGGAGGTTGTTGGATCTCAATATGCAAGCATTGTAAACTTCAATAAAAAAGTGTATGGACCATTCTATGCAAACATACTTAAAAAACTACTTTTTCCTGAGGCACCAATGGAGAAAGCAGAAGCAGAAACAGAAACATCTGGCAATTAAAAAAATGTACCTTTTTATTATTTTCCAAGACAGTGGGGAAGTCAGATCTCTAAGAACAGCCTATTCCAGTGACTGTTGATGGAAAAGGTCTTGTAAAATGTATACAGATAGTTTCTGAAATTCACTGTAAAAAAATTAATTTCAAGGTCATATATATATTTTAATAGAAAAAAGTTTGTTTAATGGATTATCACTTGTAATAACCAGCGAATTACTAATTTTCGTGACAAACATTTATTATGATTTGCAGTGGGAAAGAGCTGGTAAAGTATTTACTGTTTTGCCACCATTAAAACAATGTTATTTTTCAACTCAAATATATTTACATATAGCAATGCGTATTATGAAAAGACAAAACAACTATAGATAAAATTTACTATGCTTACATTGTATTTTTGTAGAGTAACATCAAAGACAACAATTATGTTTCTGAAAATACTTTGAAGGGGAAAGTATATCATGACTGCTTTAACCAGAACCAGATTCATACTAGGCCAAGTTTGGGTACTCCTGCAGTTACTGGAAGCAGAACTTTGCCTCTGTTACATTAAGGAATGCCAGTGTTACAAGCCATTTGCAGTATAGCAGTTACAGAAGCAGCATTCACCACTTAAAGTAGGAATCATTCAGAAATTCTCAACTGTAATTGAGATTAATGATGAACACCTAAGAAACATGATGTTGGGGGAGCGGAGTAAATTTCTGTATATAATGTTTATAAGCATTTTGTTTATTCAGTGGAGGTCATACAGATCATTAATATGTATATGTACTGATCTTTGATCTCAATGGATGGGTATTAAGTATTTTTAAATTGGGTCTTTCTGCCCTTTATTCTCAAAAGCACTTAAGACTGACCTTACAATGTACCACAGAGCAACTCCCCCTTTTATGCCCTCGTCCAACAGAATATAAGCCTTTCACAACATATTCTTAGGTCTGACAGCAAGAACCCAAGAAAGAGTCATTCTTGAAAATATGATTAGATTCACTTTCATGGAGTCTGTGAGAAATGCTGCAGTTTTTTTCAAATTCCTTTGGAATAGGCCCCACTATTTAGTTTCCATTTAAGGCATCAGGAGTCTGGCACAGAGAAAATGAATAGGCTTGAAATTGAGAAATGTGGAAGTGAACTTACTAAGTTTACACAGGCTTTATTTTGCATATTTCAGATTACTGGGATTAGACACTGCTGGAATACATATTATAGACATGTTCTTGTCTATGAAATTGAATAATTTACTTGAAAATGATATTTTAATATATTACCATATAATAGACCTTTTAAGATGTCATATATAAAAAACCTCAGTGTGGTGCAAGTTATAGCTTGTTTTTAATATTTTATATTACAATCTATTTTTTATGAAAAGACAAAAATAACCTGTAAAAGCTTAATGTGTCACACAAATTCTATGTGTACATTACTACGTTTATCATAAAGGTCTAAGGAAAACTGGGCATTATTAGCACTGTGGTTTTGTAGTCCATTTTTACAGGATTCTGTACCCTTTACAGTAAGGGCAATTACTTCTAGTCAGTTGTTTCTCGGTGTCCAAGGACTTCGGTCACATACACGTGACAGGGAAAACTCTCTTCAAACTGCCTTTTTAGCAAAATTTCACTAGCGCAGTTTTGCTCTATCCCTTGTAAAAACATTGCACAAAATAAAGATGAATATGTATTTTAAAGGGAACTGCCTCCTGGCAAACCTGTGAGAAAGGAACTCTTAGAATATAATAATTGTGCCACTAGTTAAGCCAGGCTTGCTCACGTGGCTATGAATTTTTTTTTGATGTGGAATTCACAATCATCAAGAGAAGAATGCTTTTCAAAAGCAGTTAGGGAGAATTAAATATTAGTCATTTGCTTCATCTTTAGAAATACCTAAATGATTTTGAGCTTCAGCCAAAAGAGGATTTTATAACATTTGAATATGATTACTAACATGATTATGAACTTATCATAATACTTTATATGGATTCTATTGTACAAATTAATATCAAACTGTAGATTTTTAAGGAACTGGGAAAACTGTCATACTAGTTTTTACCAGTAAATACTCAAAAAATAGAGTTCATCTGGGGTTTTTGGTGATTAAGATGACTTGCAAAGGGCATTTTATAGCATGGCCTATGTGTCAAGTGATTGTTTAATGTATTTTAATGTTTTGAACATGGACATTGCATCTGTTTAATGTCATATTGTTGCATGCTGTTTACGCTACCGTGGCTGAAATGCACTTGCCTCTGCTCTGAAATTGTCCTTGCGAAACAAGATACCATTCTGTAGCAGCTTTCTTGGATAAAAAAGAGGGTTTGGATGAATTAAATTTTGTTTGTGATACCAGCAGTGGTGAAAAGTTATTTATATAAACTTTATTAAATGCAATGGAATGTTAAATGCCAAAGATAAATGACTGCATTAGTATGTTGTGACCCTTTTGCTGTAACTTCTCAGGAGCAGCTCAAAGGGTAATGTTGTACAGGTAACATTCAGAACAGGCACTTGCTTAAATCTGACTGATTGGAAGGAGAATGTGTTGGGTTTGCATGGCCAGGTCGGGGGGTGGCTACGCAGGTGGCTCCTGTGGGAAGCTGCTGGAGTCTGACAGAGGACTTGTCATGGATCAAACATGGATTGTCGTGGATTAAACAATTCCCCAGACTGTGTGCTTTAGGCAGGAAACCAAATGGGAGTGGTCTAAAATATTGTTGCTCTTTATGTTTAGCCTGGGCCTTGCTGCCCGGGCTGCGGGATGCTCCTCAGCAGAAAGCTGTGCAAGCACTGCTTGAAACGTGCTTAGTAATTACTGATGTACTAATGTGAGCTGGCAAAAGGTTGTGCCGGAGGGATCTGCAGAGGTCACCGATGTTTCTTGTCGCCCTCAGTAGGACGAGCAGTCCTCTCTTTGGCGTTTGGTGTCCCTGTAGCGCTGGCCCTCGCCAAGGAGAGGGGGAAAAAAACTTTGTAGGTTTCGCGGGCACACCGTTCAACATCAAGATCAAAAAAAGGCAGTAATAACAATAATAGGTTGTGCCTCGCGCTGCTTTACACGCAGCAAGCAGTGAGGCTGCACCCCAAGGGCGCAGCGTCCCCTCCGCCGCTGGGGCCGGGACAGGGGGCAGTGACCGGCCCAGCAGGGGGGGCAGGGCTCGGGGG
>JAOXXN010000265.1:54174296-54242200 GCA_026770055.1 Myrmophylax atrothorax | reverse complement strand
TTCTTGGGGTTTGTTTTAAACAGGAGAGTCTATCAGACATAGTTCAGGTTCATGCTCTTGGTTTGTGATCTTTGCTTTGGTTTGCTTGATTTCTTTGTGAGGACTTAGAGGACACGGGGCAGACAGTGGATGTTTAAGAGAGATTCTTCAGCTTGTAAACCAACATACAACAATATGACTGTTCTCCTTTTAGTGCCGCCTGAGGGACATGACTTATTCTGCCCCGATTACCGTGGATATTGAATATACACGAGGTAGCCAGAGGATCATACGCAATGCATTACCCATTGGCAGGTAAGACACCATATCCTGAGCTTCTGGTATTAGTTTTCATTTGCTGCCATGCTGGGAAGAGTTTTTACTGCAAAATAAAGGTAGGCTAACATTGCTTCCTGATTGAAAGAAATAGTAAGCAGGCAAATCTTGATAAACAGCTGTACAGGATGTGATTCTTGTGTTCTAAGATTTTGTTTTGCAAAAGCTTCTGGTAATATGTCTCCTTCCAAAGAGGGATTGGTGTTGTCTGATTCTATTGATATAAAACCAAAGAGCAAATACATGAAAGAGTAGTGCAGCTGCAAGTTGTGTTATTGTAAAAGAAATCAAGCATATTTCCTTTGTAGCCAAATTATTCAGTCTTTCATGCACAATATGTAGAGATACGTCTGTGGAGGATGGATAGTAAAAGTAGTAAAGCAAACAGTTCTGCTGTACAAGGCTAGGCTCACATTTAAAATTAGTTTGGTTCAAAACTGAAGTCACATCTTCAGAATGGCTTTAAGGGCATACATGCAAAAAGTCTTTTTGCTGTTAAAAACTGTTAATATCCAGTTATTAATGCCATGGGGAAATAATTTTCCTCATCTGTCCCTGGTGTTACACTGGTTTCCTTTTGCCAGGTAAGTATATACAATGTTCTTGTTTGACACGCAGTTCAGACTGGGACAGAAAAGCTCTATGTTCTTTACTCTCTTACTTCTGTTGCTTGGCAGAGTCACTGATAACCTGGGTGTGTTAGAAACAAGCAAAAAAGGCAGTGTCTTTGTACCTTTGTGTCTTTAGAAAGGAAAATTTCATTTGAATACTTAGTAGCATTCCAGATTTTCCATGTTTTTATTCACAGAAACTCAGTAACTTTATTTTCCTTTTCTTTTTTTTTCATTTTCTTCCTGATAACTTTAGATATTAAAAAAATGAAAATGTCTTCAAAAGAAGAATGACTTGCTATTCTCTGATATGGTAGCTGCAAAATATTTTATTGTTTGCAAGTGAAATAAATAAGATACTTTGTGACATCTGTTTCATCGGAGTTTTCAGTAATGGATTTGAGTACTACATTTGAGTTACCTTATACCAACTGGTTCCTGTTTCTGATAAAATAGCCAATGCATTAGGCTTATTGTGTGCATGATAGAAGACTTTGCTTGTCATATGAAATTTCTATCTCTAGGAAACACTTTCTCAATTAAATGATTGAAGCAAGTAGGTTATTGGCATAGAGCATTGTAGTGACAAGATAGCTTTTTATATATACTCTGGAAAAATACAGAATTTGAGTTCATCAGTTTTCTTTTAAGGTTTAAGAATATGAATATAGCAAAGAAAATAATTTATAAGATTTGAAGACAAGAAATGCAGTCTAATCTTATTTTTTATTGAAGCAAATTTGAATGAAATATCTCAGAGATTGCAAATAGTTGCATAGTAGAACTCACAAATAAATTTTGTCAAGCTTGTCATAGAAAACACTTGGAATACAGATCTTACAAAGCTGTCCAGCAAGAAGTGAAATTCTGTAAGGTGGATCAAAAGTCAGCTTTTTTGTAGAAGAGACTAAAAAGCCTGAAGATCTTTTGGTAGATGTAGTAATAAACTGTTTTTATCTTTTGCAAAATACAGCTTTCTCTTTGAAATAAACTATGCTCTCTTTCAAAAGTTTTAGCGACAATCTGAGAGTAGAAAGGTATGCTATGAAGCTGACTGTAAAAGTAGACTTTAATAATAACTGCAAAATCATTGTTACTTAGTTGTTGAATAAGCCAAATTGAAAGGGAAAAACATTCCCTGATTTATCACAGGGTGATAGAATAATTTAGGTTGAAAGAGACCTCTGGTACAAGCTCCTGCTCAAAAAGGGGCCAGCTCTGTGATCAAACCGGGTTGCTCAGTGCTTTATCTTGCCAGGTCTTTGGTGATCTCAATGAATGGAGACTTCCCAGCTTCCCTGTGCAGCTTCTCCACTGCTTGATTGTCTTCGTGGTGAAGAAGTTGTGCATCATATCCAATCTGTGCATCTTCAGTTTCTCTTTTTTTAAATTCCCTAAGCATTGAATTTGTTTTTAATTTCTTGGAATATTTTTCCATCACACATTGTGTCACAAAGTGCTTGCTGCAGATTTCTGTGCTAAGACTCCAGAGAAATCAGAGCTCTTACTGGGGAAACTTCGTGTTTAGGTTATGTATTAGGGGCACTGTCTGTCTGCAGCCAGAAGGTGTCATTCTTTTGTGGGAAGTGAGATACAAACCAGCTGCTAACAGCACATCTTCAAGGGGCATGTTCTTCACTGCAGACTCTTTTAGGGGACCAGGAGTCTTTGCACCAGTTATCATTGGCCGTGGTGACTCTGCTTGTTGTGATGCCTGTAATAGCTGGATAACATTTGAACAGGAAGTCTGTGGTTTGTGCTAGCAGGTGTCCAGTTGCAGGTCTCTTTTCAATTACATCTGAAAAATCAGTGAAATAAGGTGGGTTTAAATGAAAAACCTGTTGGTTATAGCACATGTGTTCTAATTATCTTTAAACATGTTTTCTCCAGTTTTTTCAGCCTGGTGTTTGTTCTGAATTTGTCTATTCTTGTTTTTCTATCTGAATCTAGAGTAAAATTGTAACTGATTTTCTTGCAGAATGCCTATAATGCTGCGTAGCTCCAACTGTGTTCTTACTGGGAAAACTCCAGCAGAATTTGCCAAACTTAATGAATGTCCTTTAGATCCAGGTACATTTTCAGTCACATTCTTTTTTTTTTCCCTTGTCTGTGCTTTTTGTTTTAAATCTTTTTCAGCAAAGAAACACCCCTTTGGTGTGCTTCCTGCCACCATGACATTGTTGTGGAAACTTGTTAAGTGTATGCCTGTAACTAAAAGAAATCATCAGGCTTTTGAAAATAGTAAGACATGGTTGAGAGCATGGATAGTTTGTAGACAAAGTTTTAACCACAAAAACAATACACCAAAATTTTGAATACTGTGTTTTGAATTTTGTATATAGTATTGTACAGTGATGTGTTAAATGGGAACAGAGATGGAGTTCATTCATGAAAATTAGGTGGATTAGGGAAGAGTGAAGTATAGTGGTGTCCTCCAGATGGGGAATTCTTCATTTACTGCCTTTGGTAAAGCAAGAATAAAGTGTTACATGGCAATATTTGATATGTACAGAGGAGATGAAGGATTATAACAAGCAGTTTCTTTGTTTTTTATCTACTGCCTTTGAAGCATTGGACCTGTGCTGTGCTTACTTGTGATGGCAAGGTACAGTGACACATGCTGGAGGAGCTTTAATAGATAGATACAGTTCAAGACAGGAATTTAACATAGCTCATGTGCAGATTCCTTGTATTGTCTCAGATACAACAAGGGTATTAGAATACATTTTTAAAAGCAATACAAAAGAAATTTCTCCCTGGAGTGCTGAAGAGAGCAAGTGAATAATTATGAAAGCTTTATTCTCTTTTTTTGATGTCCTTAGGATAAACATTTCTGACAGGCTGTATTTGTACCTAATTTATGGAACTAACAATTCTGTTATGTCTTTTAATAATTATGGTTACCTCACAGTTTGGGGTTTTTTTACAGCTTTACAGTTCTCATGTCTGTGCCAGTGAGTTCTTTTCACCCGAGTACTTCCTTGCTAAAGTCTTAGATGTCAAATACTGTGTGAGCTCCCGAACGTCCTGTTTGGTCTAGTGGAACATACTTGTAGTTATCACAGGTTGCACACCACGTTTGTTCATTGCTCTTTTAAGGGAGAATTTACTCTTGTGTTTTGCACTATGTGTACTTAAGGTTTACTTTTCAATAGTTTATATTCAAAGGCACATTGAAAGGAACAAGTAAGGCACAAAGGTATTGACATGTAAAAATCTTTCTTTTCTGTTGACTAGGTGGCTATTTCATTGTTAAAGGTGTAGAGAAAGTCATTCTTATTCAAGAGCAGTTATCCAAAAACAGAATCATTGTGGAAGCTGATAGAAAAGGCACAGTTGGCGCTTCTGTTACCAGGTATGGTAAATGCCTACAATTATACAAAGGAGATAAACCCAGAGCTTTACAACTTCATTGTTGTAGTTGAAATACCTGTGTAGATTTCTTCCTAGTATAGTTTAACAGGAAAAAGATGTCAACATTGTGTCCCTCTCTTGCTGCTGTCATTTTGTATGCTAAACCATCAATCCCAAAATCATTTAGTACAGTATTCCAACAAAAATCAGGGAGGTGCTCATGTGCTTCAGGGTTCATCCTAGATTAGGAAAGCAAGTTCTAATTTTTAACACAACAAAGTGCACTTCCTAACTGATAGTGTTTGGTCTCATTTTGCAGCAAGTAACATGAAGTTACTGCAGTGGAAATTGGATGTAACCTTTTGTCTGTCTCTCTACATCAAATTGGCATAAAAACTTTTAAAGGCAAAGGCAGTGGAGAAGGAAACAAAAATAGCAAGGAAGTTTAAATTTGGCCTTTCCTCATTGATTAAGTTTTATTTGTATTTTGTTTGCCTTTTGGTTGGTTTCTTTTTAAGCTGCATGCTGTTATAATATGGTGCTTGCCTCTGTTGAGTGTGAGGGCTGGGTTTTTTTCTCCTAAGGCCTCTCACACATCTCTCCTAACTACATTACTGTTTCACAGTAAGCCTAGATGAGGTTAACATACAACAAAGTGCTGTTACCTCGTTACCATTGTTGCAGCAGGGCCTGTGCACAGTTTGACCTTCCTGGGTACATCAAAATTGATGACAAAAGCATGCAAAGGTGATTTTGAAAAGTGCAGACTCCAACTTGCTTAGGCCACGTATTCCAAATAGTCTCAATCACTGGTGATAATACCTATTGCCTTGGAGTTACAGGCTGATGTCTGGCTGTTTTAATGTAATTTTTAAAAGAGGAGAAAGTGGAATTAATTCAGCTGAAAGATTTTTCAAACCTGCTAAGTTTACTACAAAAGATTCTAGAACTCAGTGCAAACATTCTGTTGGACATAATATCTTTTTTTAACTTCAGTTCCACTCATGAGAAGAAGAGCAGGACAAATATGGTTGTGAAACAAGGAAGATTTTACCTGAGACACAACACTCTGTCAGAAGACATTCCCATTGCTATCATATTTAAGGTAATACAGCTGTTAGTTTGGGGGAATAAAAGAAAAGGAAAAAAAATAGCTGTGCTGTAGGTCAGGAGAGAAGATAGGCAGCAGCTCTGAAGTTAGTATGTACAGAAGGACTTGGCAGGTCTTAGAAATTGGAAGCTTTTTTCCCCTGAGAAATCATCTTTATTGTACAGCAAAAAGGAGAAAAAAGTGGTGTGTTTTTCTGCAAGGAGAGCACTGTCATGCCAAGACAAATGCCTGGCACCCCCTTACTGCCTTGTAAGGTTCCTCTGTTGCTGCAGAAGGTCTGAAGGGTTTTGGTTTGTTACAAGTTATGGTGCAAGCATGGTGCAAGGTCTTTGTTTCTGGTTTTGGTCCCAGCCCGTCCCCAGGTCTGACCTGTGTAGTGCTGAGTAGCTCAACGCCCTTTGTTTCAGGTTCAGGGATATGACATCCATAAGCTTATTTATACATGTTTTCCAGTCATAACTGTAAACAAAATTGGTAGCCTCTGGGAAAGTCCTGCTATTCTTAGACCTATTCCTAAATCCTGTAAGATTACTAGAGTGGCCTACAATTCCTTATTAGTTTACTTCCCCTGTGAATCAGCCCTGCTGTGGTCCAAATACCTCAGAATCCCTGCCTGGTTCAGCATGTGAATGCATGGACAGGCATCGTAGCTTTGAGGTGATGTCTGGTGGGACTAACAAAGGGCTGTGAGAGGCATCCACTTCTAATTCTGGGCAAGAACTGGGGAGTATTTGCCCTTCCAGCTGAGCTAGTGACAATGCCATGGCTTGACCTCGATTGCCTGTGAAACTGCCAGAACTGCTTTCTTTCACTCTCTGCTTCTCCCTTTCATTTTAATTCACTCAAGGGTGCACACACTGAATGTGTGATCAGTGTGACATAACGATGACTTCTCCCTAGCTGCCCAGCAGGACCAGAAGCAGGCTGGTAGCTCATCTGTCTGTGGAATCAAATATGTGGACTGCAGTCAGTAAAGGTGTCGGGTGGACATGCCACTGTCCATCTGCTGGAGAGAACAGTAGGGCATGTCCCATGGGACCTGTCCTGCCAACAGCTGGGAGCTCCTTTCGGTCCTATAATGCTTTGCTGCTGCCTGTGGGTTTGCAGGCTGGTACACTGTGTGTGCAGAAGGAAATGGTACAGCAGCCTTAGAGGCACTGTTGACAGAGAAGGTGGCTTAGGGCACAAAAATGCTTCTGACTGGAGCTAGAAAAGCCCTATTTTTGTCTTTACTGTAGTGTTTTACAGCACAGAAGGTTTGGAGAGGCAGTAACAGCTGGAGGAAATGATTTGCCAGGAGAGGGCAGCACGTGCTCACAGCATCCAAACAGTTTGTGCCCGCAGCGCTGATGTGTTGGCATTGGCACGTACAGGCTTGTCAATATTACCACAGCTCTTGGGCTGGGGGAGACTTATGAGAATGGTTTTCATGTAGGAAGTGCTGTGGTACTAGAAAATAGTTTAGCAATTGAGTTCAGACTTGAGAAATAAATGTCTGTTATCTCTGATTAAGTAAATCTCTTGAGGCAGTTGGAGGAGTTTTTAGTGACTGGTGTTAAAGGAGGTTGAGAAATTATTTATGGACAGAAATGTACATAAAAGTGCCAGGATTAAGCTCACAACTTTTGCGTTGCAGGAAAGTGCTAATGTGGTTCTTAATCCATTTACTCCAGTACCAAACAGCTGGATTCCACCTTCACTTACAGACTTTCATTATATTTTGTCACCCCGTGCTGGTGCAGACAAACACCTGCTCGCCTTGAGTAACTGCTCTGGGTTTTTAAGTCCAAGGAGATGGTTATTGGGTTAATTTTGTAAAGTAGGATTCTTCTGACTATTTGTTCACCTTACATATAACTATAACCTTGCTATATATAACTATCCCCCTCTCTATATATATCTCTTATATTTCAAATAATGTTGCATCATTTTCCATTCATTTATTGAATAAGGGGTTACAGTTTTTAGGACCTCTTGGCTATAGTGTTTTTCAGTTATTTATATTGATTTAATACAGTAGCAAATTAGCTACGCATTTTAACTATTCTGAGTGTTCCATTCTTGACTGGCACTTAACTGTGCTCATGAGTGGTCGTTTTCCTTACCTTTCCTTTAATGACATGAAATTCAGAGATCTTCTGTCCACTTCTGGTGAGTCTCCAGCTGGAACCTAAAGCAATCACCAGTCTCTGACCTTTCTTTCTTGGGCATTGCTGTGATGTGGTATTGCTTTGTTCTATTTAACTACAAAAAGCAAGGTTCCAAACACAATAGCCGTGAAACTGGAGAATCCCTAACTTGGGGATCCTGGTCTAACCTCAGCTCTCTCACATGGCAGAATTATACACAGGAGATTTGTTGGAAGAGCAAGAAGAATAATGCCTTTCTGTTGACACCCAAGCCTTGGGCATGTAGGACATGTCTTCCTTGTTTTACTAGTAGATGTTCTGCCTCTTGTGTTGTAGAGATCCATATCTGCAAGGGGCAAAGTTAAACTGTACAGACAGGCTAAGTTCTGAAGTTTTGTTTGCCTTTGAAGCCTTGCCTTTTGCCATAGCAGCTGCACATATAATTTCTAATTAAAAATAAACTGGGAAAGCAGTGGCAAAAATCTATTTCTCTGCATTTTCTCCCAGGCCAACATCCAGACAACAACCAAACTCCACAGACCTCTGTGTTCTAAGAAAACAAATAGTAATTGGTAGAGGGATGCTATGCAGTGCATGGGACAGCTGGAGGGGACAGTTTAGTCAGGGACTATCTGAGAGTCAGTGGCAGAAAGCTGATGAATTTTGGATTGTCTTTCTAGTCCCAATAGCTTTAATTGACCTGGTGTTCCTGCAAATGACTTAAGAAGTAGATCAGGTGCAGAAAATTATTGTGATATTATAGAAAAGAAAGCAAGTATTGGAGATCTGTTAAAGGTTCAAACACAGTGTCTATGATCAAATGTGGATTTAAAGCTACTACAACTGTAAAGTGGAGGTGTACTTATACATCTCTTGGACATCTTTTTATAAAGCAAGGGCTGAAATGGAGATCATTACAAACACCACCCACTGTCAGAGCTGAGGCCTAAAATTCATAGAGCGCTCCCTAGACTGGAATGCAAGAGCACCCTTGTTTTCCAGGCATAAAGTCATGAACACATCTTAGTTGCGTGTTAGGGCAAGACCTTAGTGTTCTCCATCCTTTCTTTTGGTGAGGTAGGAAGGCCAGGCACATGGGCTGTGGGAAGGGGTGGAAATAGAGTGGATCTAAAGGTCCCTTGATCTGGCTAGGCAGGGGACTGGATTGTGTAGGATCACCCTAAAGAAGGCATCTGCCTTGCAGTTCATCTGTATCTGTAACTGCAAGCCAGAATGACCTTGTTCTGCTGCTTTGTTTTTGCTGCCATCCAGAGATGTAAGGATCTTCAGGATTGGCATATTCAGACCTTGTACAGCCAAATACATTTAAGTTGTGGTTTTGTGAAGTTTAGCACATTGACCACAACTTACTGAAATTTGATAGGCTGCAAAAGGCATGGTGCCTGACATTATCTAGGACAGACCTAGAGTGTCTGCTCTTCACATCTGGGGGAGTTAGAGTTTTGTATCTATGCTAGTTTAAGCAATTTTCGCTACTCTTGCTTCATAAAAGTGACAGAAGCATTTGTGCAGTCCCTATATATGTAAATGCAATCTTTGGTTTGAAGTGGTGATACGAATTGGACAATTCTGCCCCCAAAGTATGTATTGGTTTAGGTTTTAAAGAGCTGTTAACTGCCTTGTAATGGGAAACAGACACAGCTAATTTGCTTCCCACTTACTTTGTAACACTTCTTCATTAGTTAATATACATATGCAACCACAGTGGTATTTAGGATGTCCTGAGTTGACTTGCAACCCCAGGAGATCTTTGTTTTAGCTGTACCAGTTGTGCACAGCTCATAGGGCTGTGTGAACTGTGCATAGTGGCTATTTTTTAATATGTCAGGCTATGAGATATATATGTTTTACCTGGGGGGCTCAAACAGTTTGACGTAGCAATGAGCATTAGAGGACGTGTGGAATATTTGTGTACTATGTATGGGTGTTTCTATCCTGAAAAATGCCAGGATTACAGGTGAGATGGTGTTACTGCTTTTGCAGGCAGCTCCTTACATTGCAGAGACTTAATGCTGTTCGAAGGTAAGGGCATTTTTCTTTTGTGTTTGTGATCTTGATTTGGTAGACTTGAATGAGTCCTGGGAGCTGAAGTAAGTGAAGGTTACATGCTGTACCAAAGTGGTTAGGGAAGGAAGAGGATTACAAGTAACCTGGAGGGTCTTGAAAGTTGAATTTTATGACCTGAATCACTAGATGA
Organism: Myrmophylax atrothorax; assembly: GCA_026770055.1. Lineage (NCBI taxonomy): Eukaryota > Metazoa > Chordata > Aves > Passeriformes > Thamnophilidae > Myrmophylax > Myrmophylax atrothorax. Next base: position 54,232,462 of record JAOXXN010000265.1, on the reverse strand, counting down.
AGTATTCTTAGTTTATGTTGGAGCTGTAAGGAGCTGCTCTAGGACATTCAGCATAAGATTTAGACAGCAGGTCAAGTTTCATTTTTACAAACCTGTGTTAGTATTGGAGCTGTTTAGGTGCAGCTCTAGAGGAACAGCTGAATGGTGGTCTTACTGGATCTGCAGGATTATGAGTTCCCATGGCTGTAGTTTCATAGCTCGTATCTTTTGAATTATGAAAGCTCCAGACCAATTCTGTCTGTGATTTCAACCTTGAACTTCCCTGACATCTTTTTAATCCAGTCATCTGCCTGTCTCCATTCTGTAATTTAGCCTGATGGACTGCAGAACTGCATTCTAGGGAAGTGCCATGGAAACGCCTAGACATCATCATTAAGACACGAGGTGGGGGAGGAAGGGCTGAGCTCACACTCTCTTGTGCACACGCTCATGTGTGCGTGTGTGCGCACACACAAGTATGGACAGCCACACATTTTGGCCTGTGGGAAGCTCCCCAGTCCTAGGAAGTAGTTGGTCCCATTTGGACCACATTCCCACTTGAACTCGGGATAATCTGAATATTCTAAGTGCTGTTTTGTGTCCATTGTCTACTAGCCTTCAACCATGCTCTTCAGCAGCCTGCTACCATCTCCCTCCTCATCCTTTAACTGCCACGGTTAAGTTATCCCTTTACAATGTCTCCTTCCCCTCTCCCCTGTGAAATTATCCCTTTCGGAAATTTCCTTCCAATCAAAAAGAAACAGGATATCTTGTCTTCTGGTTTGCTTTTATATTAATGCCCTTTCCCTCAGCTTTGGCCTGGGATCAGGAGCACTTTGGGTGTAGGGCCCATTCCCACCTTGCATATCCTCAGTGTTTCTGTAACACAAGCAACAACCAAGGAATATTGCTGTCCCAATGAGGTTACAGGCTAACTCTGAAGGACCCTTTTTGTTTCAGTTTGGTTTTTTAGTTGTTTGGGTTTTTTTTTTTAAGAAGAGTTAACATCAGGGCCAAATTCACTGAAAAACTAAGTGTTAACATTACAAATCCATCTGATAGCAGCATGAGCCTGTTGCTTGCCCTGTTAGTGTTGCATGTAGGAGGATTTTTGTATGCAACTCTGCTCAGGATTGCTGACAGTATAGAGGAGAATAAATACGTTTACTTTTGGGCTGTTGTATCAGCACATCTTCAATCACTTGCCTGAGCTTTTAGTCATTACTCATAAATTCATTTTCCCCAATTTGCACATACCTAACAATGCAACATACATTGTTTGGTAGCAGATCCTGGCCTTTCCCACTCAATTCAGAATTCTAAAGTGAATTTGCTGCAACAAACTTCAGCTGGAAAGTTTACACTGACATAATGATATGTCCTATTCTCATCTTTTTGTTGTGAGACTTTTGATCAGAGAATTCAAGTTAGAAAAAATCATCAACCCTCTTTAATTTACTGTGGCTTTCTGGTTTTTTAGTGGATGAATGAGCATAGCAAAAATGAAGGTTGACTGTCTTTTTTCCTACTTGTTTTTTACATTTTTTATACGACACTTAGGATGTGGTTGCCATCCTATCATTAACTCAGTGGGAAGAAATAGGGTGATACCAGTTTGCAGTTGGTGTGCTTTAGTTAAATGTATTCATGGTATACCTGCCTAGAATGGCACAAAAATGTTGTCCTTCTGTAGGCTAAGTGCAATAGTTGTATAAATCCAGTTGTCATTCCTAAACTCTTTTGCTGGTCAGCTATTAAGCCCTAGACACATGGAAAAGCTACAATTGAGAAGCTTTCATGCTTTTGTAGACTTTCTTACGAGTCTGGCTCTCAGGTTGTGAAGGGTTTTGTTCACTTCTCTGCTGAGTTTTTTTAACTACTGTGTGACCTTATTTAAAAGGGTAAGGAAGTGCAAAACAGAGATCTCGTGGGCAAATTGTGATTCTGAAAAGAGCCTTGAGACCAGAGGGATGACTGCTTAGTGGGAACAAACTGTGATGAAACAGTCTTACCTGGTGAAGTAACAGAGTCTTGATTTGGCACTCAGGTCTGTCTGAGAGGGTGAAATTGTGCTCTGTGCTTTGCACTAAAAGAGAAGTGGGCGATACTTTTTCACTGCTTTTAATTTCTGATAAACCACAAGGTGAAAAGACAGAGTTCAGATTTAAAGGAACTTCAACCAACTACTTTTGTTGAAGAAGAAAGAAACGAATGAGAAAAGAAATCTGGATACTTTACAATTAGAGCAACAGTTTTGCAAGGAACAGCATTAGCTAGGTGTTAAGAAAAGTGACACTCAATGAAGGCAAAAAGAAGGGAAGTTATTTCTGCATTTTTTAGGAAAATGTGACTTTTTGGGATACTGCCAGGTTTTAATAAGAACCAGAATACGAGGGTCTACATAGACCATTATTTACAATGGTCTTTGTGGCAGGCAGTTTGGAGAATAATGTGAATGCAAACTTAACTTCCTCACAAAGTTCTGAGAAACATAACTCAGCCAGGAGAGGTTTAGTGAGATTATTCCATTTCTTGATATGGCAGAGCTCCAGGCAAATGTGTGAAGGGGGGAGCTTTAGCACCATCTGGAATCCACAAAAGCCTGCACTGCTGGCTGCCACCTTGAAACACTTACTGATAGAGAGATTTTTCTAAACCTGTTAAGCGCTTTCTTAGTTTATTAAGCTTTTTTCCGCGGTATAAAGTCTAACAAGATGTCTAAGGATCAGTGAAATAATAGCATGTCTTTCAAGTAGAATTGTGAAGTGAAGTCATCTTCTAAATGCAGAGAGCTGCAAAGGAGGTAGACTGTAAACGTTTCATAAATACGATGTGCTACATCACAGTCAACTGAGTTTGCAAAATTGCTTGTGGTAAGAGACTGTGTGTACTCTTTAAGAAATTTCAGCTTTCTTTCATGTACATTCTGACTTGGTTTTCATTGTTACACACTTTGGCTGTTACTGCCTAGCATTTATTTTGTTTTTCTTAAGAGGAAAACAGAGAATTTCACTCCTATCAGTGAAGGGAAAGAAAAAGGGCTCTCCAAAAAGTGTGTGTGTGTTCCTGCTGCTTATCAAGATTTCCATTTAACCTTCCTCCATAGCTAGAATATGTGCTGCCAGTGCCAGATGGCACAGTTTCTTAGAGAAGAACCAGCTCTTGCTTAGTGGTAATGCAGACAAACAATACCAAATTAGCATAAGCAAATGTCAGTGAGTTAACATAAAGCCTGTGTTATTTCTGTCTTTTCTTCTTTTCTTAGGCCATGGGTGTTGAGAGTGACCAGGAGATTGTACAAATGATTGGCACAGAGGAACATGTGATGGCTGCATTTGCTCCTAGCCTGGAAGAATGCCAAAAAGCTCAGATTTTTACACAGATGCAGGTGTGTCTTTTCACATGGTCAGAGGCCATAAGAAACTAAAGACAGTGGGTATTGGCCACTTTGCTCTGTCAGCAATGCACGTACACTTTGTGTTTTAAGGTTTGTTTTGAGGGGTTATTTTAAACTGGGGCTTTTTAAGGCCTCAGGACTTGTCAAACATGAGACTTTGCTCTCGTTACCTAACTGCAGGGGCAGGGGTGGAAATCAAAGTCAAGAAATGCTTTGTTTTCAGAAGCCCAGGGTTGTTTTAATGTCATGACCCTGTATATGACAAGTAGCAATGTCCATCAAATTAGAGGGTTTTGTTCAGGACTATGCCCATTTTTAAAAAAGGATTTGCACACCCCATTTCTCAGAAACCCAATTAATATGGATATAACCATTTCATCATGAGTACATGTTCTCCTCCAACTCTAATCTCTTGTGTGAAGCCCACAATAGTAGCCACCCTCCATCCTGCTGAAGACTCACTGGAATTCCCGTAGCTCATGTACTTTTTTAAATAGCCAGAACACAAGCCATTTTGCTGGAAGCATTTCCATCATGTACATATTAATGGATCTGCTAGAAGAAGCTTTTGAAGATTAGTCCTACTTCTGCTCTTTCGTTGTAAACTGTCAAATCTTTCCCCGTGTGATGCCGAGTGTTGCAAAGTGAACATTTTTCTGGTTTTCATCTTTTGGGGCTTTTGAAGGTTAGAGGTGGCTTAAAGAGCTCCTAATTCAGAGTCAGAAGAGTAAAATGGTGATGCCAGAGGAACATAGAGGAATGCGAAGCATCCAGGAGTGTAGAAAAACAAAAATACAGAAGTTACTCTGTGTAAGAAATGTCAAATGAAGTTAATAGAGAGTTAGCTATTTGTGGAAGAAGGTAACAGATGGAAATGATAACTGGTCATTTAGTGAAGAGGGTAATTCTTTCACATAGCTTCACGGCTCCATTTCCAGGCAGGAACTTCCTGTGTGGACTTGGATAGTTTCTTGACTCATCTGACTATGAATTCTGCAGGGTGACTAATTCTAATTAAATAAACTAGATACCTTTGGAATTTATAGAATCCTTTTTTCTGGATCTCTGCAATATTCTTTAATATTGTAGTAATTATGCATTTTCACCACTTTCCATTCCAAATATTATCAACCTATGGTAAAGAATATAGTGTATATTTAATTATGGCCAATTCTGTCAACTTTCAAGAATTTTTTTTATTAGCATCACTTACATCTTTGTTGTTTTGCAGTTTGCTTGGAGTTCATATCCTCGGTGGCTAGTGGGATTGCGCTGGTTGAGAAACACATACAGATCTCTTTGTGTGTATATTTGTATAGATTACAGTTCTGATATTAACTCAGGTTAATTCTGCCTCTTGACAGGCATTGAAGTACATTGGAAACAAAGTACGAAGGCAAAGGATGTGGGGAGGCCCAAAGAAAACAAAGATGGAAGAAGCCCGAGAGCTTCTGGCTTCGACTATTCTGACCCATGTTCTTGTATGTAACGTTCTGTTTTTTCTGAACTGGGGTAAGGTTGTGTAATTATTTATGGTGTGAGCTTTGTCGGCAGGGAAAAATGTCTTCAATGTCTTTGTAGGTAAGATAAAGTAAATTGTCCTCAAAGCAAAGGGAAAGACTTGGATTGAGTCAAAAGAAGTCTTTATGAATTGCTGTAACATTGGGCTACTTATCGTACTTCGCATTTTTTTTCCACATAACCAGACAGTATTGGCTGTTAGTTCAGGACCTTTATCTCATGACCTCTACCTTTATTCTGACTTAATTTCATTTGCTATCTGTTTCAAAGTCACTAATGTATATTTTTTTGCATTTTTGAAGAAAGTAAAGTGCACAAATCCCTTTTGTAACTCCTCAGTCAGCCCAGATTACCAGTGATTTAAATGGATGTGTTTGTCTGAATAAGAACTAAGGAACTGATCCTGAAACATTGATATGGTTTTGTTTTGTTTAGTTTTTTGGGGTTTTTTTTTGTTTACAGGTGAAAGAATTCAATTTTCGTTCCAAGTGCATATACACAGCAGTGATGGTGCGCAGAGTAATTCTGGCTCAAGGAGAAAATAAAGTAGATGACAGAGACTACTATGGAAATAAACGTTTGGAGTTGGCAGGGCAGGTGAGTTTTTACTTCAGAGCAAGGTGTTGTTTTGAGGCTTTGTTACAATCTGCTTTTAATAAATGCAGAATAAGGATAATCTCTGTTTTCTCAATTGAGGTATTTTACCTCTCCTTTTATTTTTGTTGGCTTTTCTGTGTTGACTCATGGATACACTTCCCTGATTAAGACTAATACAGTATATCCCCACTTCTGTAGTGCTTCTTTATATGAGATAAAAGAACAGGGCAGTGCAAATATGGCATCAGTTCTAGTTCTGCTGTAACACTGTTAATGCCAAGAAGACAGCAGTGAGATCCATCTTCCACTGTTCCCCTCTAAGCAACTGGGTAGGGGAATAAACTGGGAACAAGATGGTGCCTGCATGTCAGGTCCTGGCTGTCCCATCCACTATGGAGAACCCAGCTTGTGCAGCAGCTCACAGAACAGCCACTCAAGCCCTCTGTAATTTGGAACCCGTAAAATTGCTTATTCTTTGTCAGCTGCTTTTCTAGCCTCTAGAGTAGCATGAATTAACAAAGGAAGTGGTCTGAAACTAACTGCAGGAACTAGTGAAAGTGGATTGCATGGACTTCTCTGCTTGCAGAATTTTGGCACTGGAGGTGGAAGCAGTAACAAATGGTTATGAAGGAGGGAGTGGTTTGAGGTGTCTGGTGGATTTTGAGGTGGATTCCTCTGCAGAGAGGGTGGCAGTTCACAGCTGTTGGCCAAACTGCATTCCCCTAATGCAGTGGGAATTCGCTTATCAGATGAGGGAACTGCTTAGTTACCAGGGCATGGATTTTTCCTTGCCATGTGTGTTTATTTTGTTAAACAGTTTGTCTTAGGATTGGACTTATTTGCTGTGCTTGGTATTAATGTAAGTTGGAGTTTTGGTAGTGGGTATCATCCCTAGGCACTAATCATGAAATTCAGACGCGTAAACTGAATGTGCCGGATTGCAGAACCTGTGCCTCTGCTGCTCACACAATTTGTATTTAGTTTTCTGTTGCAGCACATGTAACAGTATCTGTTCCTTTTTGATCATATCCAGTGAAAATTCTCGTTTTATTGTACCTTTTAAGATGAGTGCTTGCATATTGTCTCGTACTCCTCCTTCCCACCTGCCCTGTCCTCCGTGCACACATGTGAAGACACACACATAGAGCGTGCAATCATTTTAGAGTAAAAAACATGTGCTTTGCCTCTTAATTTTCTGAAGAAACTAAGATGACACTCTTGAATGCATTCAAAGCACAAAAAGAAGGAAAAAACCCCTCCTAACCTGTTAGGAAAAGAAACTTCTTCAAATTAATGTTTACTGTTCTTCAAATTTTTAATCTTGTGCTGAGGCAGTGTATTTTTCTAAAGTGTAAGGAGTAGTAAGTGCACATTAGTGCAATATTCTAATGGGATAAATACTTTTAAACTGTGATGGATTTATTTGGTTTCTGCTGCAGTGTTGTTTCTCTGGTTCAGTATGACTGTAATCAGTAAAATTAATTGTTGCTTTGTCATTGTATTGTTCTTATTTAACTGGATTGAAGGAGCTTTTTCCTAATACTTTTAGAGACAGAAAGTAAGACATTTTCTATAAGGTGTAAGAAGGTAAGAAATTTTCTATAAGGTGTAAGAAAAAGGCTCACACAGATGTTTACAACCAAAGTAGTTTCTTAACTGGGAAGAGATTTTAAATTTACAGGACCATCATAACAAAGCCAATATGTATTTTTTCTACATCAAGGAGAACTATTCAGGGGGGTTATAACACTTGATTAAGGGTGGTCCTTTCTCTCTTGTAATATTTTAAATTCTTGTTTCTTGTGAACAGTTGACTTCCTCTCTGTCATGCTATTGGTGAAATATTAATTTGACTGGATTACAGAATAAAAAGTGTGAAGGTTTTTTTGCCAGTTTCTGAATGTTTGTGTTTAGCTGAAGTTTGTGTGGATAAAATGGTTGTTGGTGATTTGTTTGGTTTTGTTGTTTTTTTTTTTTAATGGCACCATGTTCCTGGAATAAAAATCCTGTTGATATACAATTTGAATAAAGAAAAAAAAAAAGAAAGTATTCCCATGGGAGAAGAAAAACATAGCAGTCTAAACAATGTAAGGACATAAAAGGCATTGTGTTTATAAAAATGTGTGAAAACAATAGCTGCTAATTTCACACCCCATGGGACAAGAGAGTACGAAATGTGCTTTAGCTTTAGATAACAGTGTTGTATCCACTGGCCAAGCTGGTTTACAGAGCTTTCTCTTAGTCTTTCTGCCACTAGAGGCTTGGTAGGCCAGGTGCCAGCTGAGGTGTTAGCAAAACCTACCGATTTCAGGCTTAATCTTTTCACCTACCTTTTCTCTTTCCTTAATGTGTTCATTATTTGCTAAGCATTACTCTGTTCTTTGTCCTCATTTTTTTGTTTCTAATGCAGCTTGCTTTGTATGGGTGAGATATGGAACAGCACCAAAATCCGGCACCCTGGAAAGCAAGGGATTTCTACCCTGTGACAAAAGAATACCGCCTTGACTTCAGAGATTGCCTAATCCCAGCTGTTCTGATAATATAATTAAGGCTGCCTAATGTCTTTAATTTTGCAACCAGTTTGTGTGAAAGGGAGAATTTGGCACTCTAAAGGCTTAAACGCTAAATAGCAATCTCAAGGCGCCTAATTAGAATTCTCTGACATTAAGCTAATTGCCGAAACTGTATTTCAGCAGCTTAACTTCTTTATTAATTTTTCTTAGGATTTTCAATGAAAATCAATTGATGAGCTGTCAGTATTTTTTTTCCTTAAATATAATTTGCTGTTTCGTGCTCCTTTCTGATGCAGGCTGAAAGACCCTGGACTAACTATGAAATCCATTGAATATTATCAGTGGCATTCCATCCTTTTTCTTTAATCACTTGCTCTTGACCTATATAATGTGGTTATTGTGAGATTCTTCTTTGCCAGATAGTCAGAGCTCTTACAGAGTGAGAGTCTGTGAGTGAAATTAGCAAAGTATGACACTTTTCAGTCTAGCAAAGAGTAGCAAGTTGGTTTACTTGGGGTGTAACTCACTTTATTAGTTCAGAGGACAGGAAGGATGGTGTGGCTTTATAATCTCGATGGCATGTGAAATTGAGATCTTTGCAATTTTGTGATCAAGGAATCAAATATGTACACATTTTCTGAGTGTTTTTCAAGTGTTCAGTATTGTTACATGTCTAGATCTTGCTCAAACCTGTTGTGATCAAATGTATGCCATGGTTGATTTCAAAGGAATCTGGTTTTTATTTAACAAGACTAACAGACATCTTGATACTGTGCACATTCCTTCCTTTTACTTTTTCCCTACTTTTGAAATTCTTTCCTCATAATCTAGTTCTTGGAGACTCCAGTGGGTTCTCCTTCCTAATACAATGCTTCTTAAAAGATGCTTTTATTTCTGATGGAAAATCTGATTAAAATTAACTGTGACATCGGAGGTGAGTTGCAGGGGATTGGATTTCTTTTGACAGTAGTGACAGAATATAACTTTGTAACTGTTCATGGTATTACCAACGTCGGAAGAGAAAGAAGGTGTACAACAACATCCTCTCATACCAAGGTCAGGGCTAAAGCCCCCATTTTTCAAGCAAACCCTCTCTGTTCAGAGTGGTAATAGAATTCCGTTTTGTCAAGGATTAGCATACAGTGTGTGTTGTCTCTGGTTTTACAATTTAGTGACTGAACAGTGTTTCTGCTGACTTGCAGAGTAGTCAAATATAATCCAGTCTTGCTCTCCTAGAAGGCCAGTTGGGAGCGTTCTGTTGCAAATCAGGGGTCTGTCTTGAACTTCCAGGTGTTAATTGTTGTATTTTTATTCTTAACTGCATTTGTGACGCGAGTGAAGTAGCTCATAAGTTAAGTTAGCTGCTTTACAGTGTCATTTGCCGAATGCTTTGGTCAGCCCAGCTGGGGCATGTAGGCAGAGGAAAGCAAATGAAAGCTACTGGCACATGCCAGTGATAGAGGAATGAGTGGTTTGCTTCCCCATCTCTGGAAGGTAAGGAAAAATGGTGACTATGTCTGATGGAGACAGTGACAATTCAGTTTAATTCTGCATGTACAGAAATTAAATGGTACCACTGACTGCGGAATGGCTTAGTGTGTGATGAATGAGTATATAGCTTGTTCGATCCTGCAGGGTGTTTGTATTCCGGGAACTACCATTTCTGGCACTGGTAGCTGCTGCATTCTTAGTTCTTTTGACACTTGGAGCTGCTGTAGAGTCAAATCCCAGGACAGGACTGCCAGACTGTAGAATTTACACTGCTGGCTTGCAAAGCTAAGTGTTCTGAACACTTAGAATGTGTCATATAATGCAGATCTAAGTGTTTTGGAAAGCTGTTAGTACTGCAGAAGCAAACTGCAGGAGCAAAGCAAATTGGAGAGTGAAAAAAGATCACAAACTTTGGTAGCCTTTTCTTTTTATGGGTGTTTTAAGAACTGGAAGTAATTAATATACATACACAGGAAATTATTGGCTTAAAAAGCAGCACTTTTGAATGGTTCTCTTGCTGGTTTTTTTTTTTTTTCGTTTCAGCCAAGTTACATAGTTTTGTTGCTTAAGCGGTAGACTTGTTTGGTTGTTGGTTTGGGTTTGTTAAGGTAGAGCTGTGAAGAGCATTGCACTCTCCAGATAGTAGCAATTCTAGGCAAGGATGGCAGGTGTTGAAGAAGGTGGACTCTATGGGTGTAATTGGTTTTCTATAGATTGTGATTGACATAAAGTAGTAGGATAAAAGTGTATCTGAGTAAGGTAGCTGCCTATGAAACCTGAGATATATCTCACCAGCTGTCAAGAGCAGGGACTGCTTCTGGGCTCCTAGAGGAGTCTATTTAGTTCTCGTCCAGAAGCGATGGTAACTGTGACATTTTGTGCTTCAGTCCGATCTTAAAAACTGTGCTGCTTCCCAACTCAGTGCTGTTGAGTTGCTTCCTCTAAGGGCCGATTAAAGTCATTTGGGTTTTGTGTCTTGTCCATTTAAGTAGCTCCTGAGAAGGGACACTTTAAAGGGCCTTTTTCACTTTTAGTAATAGAATGTCTCAAAGCAACTCTTCATATATTGCTTTGCTGCAGTTACTCCATCCAGTACTAGAGTAAAAGCTGGTCTTGCCTTCAAGTCTTGTGTGTAATTCAGGGTTGTACTTCCAGAGTATTAAATCTTTAAAGAGTTTGTGGCTTTAGGGAGGAGGAAGGAAATCAGCTGGGTTATAGTGTAGGAGATTAGGGAAAGCAGTTAGGAAATGGATAGTGTAGAGAAGTATGGGTATGCTGAGGTATTGTGAAGGAAGGATTAAAGCAAATTGAAAAGGGATAAATGCATAGGCTTAGACCAATCTACTTATTTGCTTTCTATTATGAAATGGGTTCTGTAATATTGACTTTAAACAAGGAAAAGAACTTGTAAGAAAATTATTGTTTGAGAAACAGGATATATTTTATCTGACAAGAAGTATAAAGGGAGAAGTATTAAACTGGAGAAGTACAATTTTTCTCTTAATCCAGCTGTTTTGTGTTTCCAGCTTCTTTCTCTTCTATTTGAAGATTTGTTCAAAAAATTTAACTCTGAACTGAAAAAGATTGCTGACCAGGTCATCCCCAAACAACGTGCGGCGCAGTTTGATGTCGTGAAGCACATGCGTCAGGACCAGATCACCAATGGCATGGTCAATGCCATCTCCACAGTGAGTATTTTTGTTCTCACTTTAGTATGTAGAGTTTTTTCATCATAGTGAGTGATGGAAATTCTGTTCTGATGAATCTACTGCTTTTCATTTGAAAAGTGAATCTATTTAACATTCTTTATAGATTAAAATTACAAGAGTCTGTCACGGGCAGGGCTATTGATGTTCGCTGAAGAATTAATAATCATCAAAGCACCTTTCCAAAGTGATGTTTTCATGTCTGTGAAGGAATGGTAGCAACAAGCCAGTTTAGAATAGTGATCATGGTTGTATTTATCCAACTTGCTGTCTTCTAGGTTCTACTTGACTATGTTTTGTATTACCTGGATTTAGCCAGGGTCAGGTTACATCATTTGTCCAAAAGATGGTTGGAAAACAGCAGGAAACCAAACCAAACCAAGAAAAAAAATCCCAAACAAACAAAAAACCCCAACCTTAATTTTGAGCTCTTTAAGGGCAGTACCTTTTTATTCTGAGGTTGATAGTATGAACAAACTTTCCGCATAGAAGTTAGTACTTCTCTGCTGATGAGACTGAACTATTTGACAGGGAAATCTGCTGCATGTCATAGTATTGGAAAAACCCCTGATAATTAGCCTTTAAATATTCGTGTTGGTTGGATTTTAGCCCATGTCTACCTTCTGCTGGAACAGATACTTTCATTCATGCCAGTGGACAAGAACAATAATAGTTACTAACTTTGTCTTTTACCTCAGACATCTGCAAGAGCAATTTGTGAGATTGTTCCTGAAATCTAGCTACTGGGTTATAAATGACTTTGAAATCCATGATTGTCAAAGAAATTAGATTAGACTTAAGTATTTTAGGAGCTGGTAAAAAATGTGGAACTTAATCTTTGGAGCTCTTGAGAGGGCTTTTCTGCCTAGCATGAAACTGAGGTTTTTCTTTGGTTCTTGTAAACAAAATTAACTCCACAAATTGCATCCAAACCCACCAGCAGTTTGTAACTTACAAATCCCAGTGTTAAGGCTTATCACTGTTTAATTTTATGAGTGCCCCAAATGTAGTTAAATCTCTACAGTGCACATAACCAAAACAATTGACAGATTTGTTTCTCTAAATGCTGGTGCTTTCTTCTAGCTGGTGCCAGTTTTTCCATTTGGACTGACAGAGATAAATCTGCAAATATTCAGTACATATTCAGTGAAGTCTTCCTTCTTCCACTGTCTTTAGACTTTTTTTCACTGCCACATAAGCAGTTAAACACCATCTGCTCTTAAGCATTGAAAAATAATTTATCAGGAACAATGCCCAGTGCATACTATTCAAGAGATTAAGCAAATACCATAAAAATCATTCTCGGAAATGACAATCTCCAATTTCACCAGAATGCTTCAGTGATATTCTCGAAGAGCATGAAATAACTCAGCAGATTCATAATTACACCAGTAGCATGCAAAAGAGTTCATAGCCCTACTGCATCAAGCACAGTGGTGTTGAGTGGTATTTCCTACAGATTGTCTTCTTACCATGGAAAATACCAGAAGAGAGGGTAGGTCAGGCAGTAATGCCATAGGCCTGATAGAAATTTCAGCCTCTGAAGAATCATCTGATGCCACTGAGGGAGCAAATTCCTGTTCACAGGCGCTCTCCATAGGGTGTTCTCAGCTGAGCATGGTCTCACAGCTGCCCTGGGCCCATTTTGGGTTTTTTTCTGACAACTTTTGAAGGATTCAGTCTGTCCCTTCCAAAGCACAAAGAATTTTTCATATTATTTCTTGAGGCAGCATTTTTCCTTCCTTCTTCCTGCATGGTTTTGATTTCAGACAGTGAAGAAAAAACCGCATGCTAATTTAGACTACAGGTCAAATAATTTCTAGTGTGAGATAAATTCTTCCACTTATATTCTCAGAACTCCTAGTCTTTAAAGAATGAAATGGTCAGTGAATAAACCCTTGCCAAAAGTACTGAGCAGATGAACATGTTTCTTTCAACTGCCTTACCACTGGGCATTATGTCTTCCCACTTTCTGTTGCAAATTTGAGACTGTTTGATAGTCTCTTTGGTGGAAGCAAATAACAAAATCATTCATATGGGTGATGATTTCTTGCTGTTCATCGCTAAATGGGATTTTGCTGTCAATATGTAAATATAGGAAAGCAAATCATCCTCTAAAAGGATTTTGCTGTAGGTTAGCAAATGAACTTCAAATTACTTGTTAGTATTTGTTAGCTGAGTTTGTCAAAAAGGTTACAGGAATTAGCAGAAGGCAGTCCTTGGGAAAACTTTGTCTTTGGGCTGAGCAGCAGGTGGTGCCTGGGGTAAATAATAGTGTTTCAGACAGAAACTTTGTGTATCCACTGGTTCAGTTGCTGAGAGCTGTATATGGAGTAGATATCATGAAGGTGAAAATTGTAATGACAAATTACAAGATTACAGTAGAGATTATTAGACTGCTTGGCATTGAAATGTATTTGTGCCCTAGACCATTGTCTCAACTCCTCTGTTCTCCTAATTAAAACCACAAATGATAGTACTTGTAACAGTTCTGATACATGAAAACTGTGATATGCATGGATTTTGCATTTCATACTTGGTATAATCCTACCAGAGGAGTTGGTTAGCCCTACTGCCCATCTCCCCTCCCACACTTCTGTGAGAAAACACATTAGTGAGTCTTTTTCTTCTGGATTCAAAAAACAAAAGGCTTTGAGAAAGTACAGAGGGCTTTGATGTCAGACTTCTCCAGCATAAATGCCTGTGCTTCCTACAAAAATAACAAATCACAAAAAAGCAGAAGTGAAAGCTTGTGGGATCTGTTGAAAAAGTGTTATTTCACTCAAAAGACCTTTTTTAAAAAAATCCCCCAAAATCTATAAAATAAGAACAGAAAATAATTTAATTTAGCTAAATTTCGTTATGGAATTATCTGTGAGGAGCACATGAAAATGAATCTTTGTGTGATTGAGTATATAATAGCAAAGTATCCTCTCATCTGAGAGAACAGTTCTTTTGGTTCAACTTTTTATTGATACTTAATACAGATACACTGTAACTAGGAGTTTATATGCAGATGGGTAATTAGAAAGTTGGTTTCTATGAATGGGCAACATTTGCTTAGCAAAATTCAGATGTCATTCTGCCTAGATAGAAAAAAGTCTAGACAGGGATAAACTGGAATAATTTTTTTGAAACATTAATTTTATTCTACAGGGAAATTGGTCTCTAAAGAGATTCAAAATGGACCGCCAAGGTGTGACACAAGTATTGTCCCGCTTGTCTTACATATCAGCACTGGGAATGATGACTAGAATCTCTTCTCAGTTTGAAAAGACAAGGAAAGTGAGTGGTCCTCGATCACTACAACCATCTCAGTGGGGGATGCTCTGCCCTTCTGACACTCCTGAAGGAGAGGTGAGGAAGTTCTGGTTTGCTTCCTGTGTTTCTTGTCCTGAGGAATAGAGATGCTGTTTATTTTGAAGCAGGTGATCCTCCATCAGAGAGAGAATTCTGATGAGGAGGTTTCTAGAGACACACAACTTCTTCTGACGTCCCTGTTTACATCCCAGTCCTCCTTACTATATTAACTCTTTTCTCCTGAGTGGCCTGTCTGGAAACAGTTCTGAAATCATTTGATTATATGAGAATGACATGAGCCCTCCCCCATTTTTTCTGCAGAACTACTTGATCTCTTTTGATTAGAGCAGAAAGAGGGAAGTCCTAAACTCCTATCCCTTCGTTCTGTAATAAACATGTTTTGAGAAGTTCCAGTATCAACCTGCAGTTTTTTCTACAAACACATACTATTATTTCTTTAGCCATTAGCTTGAGGAAGAAAACCACCTTTGTATGTTTTACTTTAAAGGTATCATCTGGTTATTTCAACCAGACAATTGATGCTGACAATCTTTTTGTTTTGTTTTCCTTTTTCTCTCGTTTTTTTCTGGATATAAAATACTGGGAAGGGGGAACTCTGAACTTTCTGGATAAGTATGTAGTCAATATGAGCTAGTCTCATTAGGCAGCTGAAATAAAATTTCACTATATAAGATACATGGATATTTTTCAGTTAAAAGCATTAAATGTTTGTGTTAGAACAGAGTATCCGGAAAACTGATAAATAAGCTGATTTTGTATTTCCATTATGCTGCTGAGTGGCTGTTTCTTTGAAAAGAGAAGTGTAGAGTTATACATGGTTGGATAACTTAAGAGCTACAACTTCAGTGCCTATATTTTTTATTATTTTTATTATTTTGTAAATGCTAAAACATTAAATTTCATTTCAGTGCAATAGAGGAAATTCTTCCTTTTTTCCCTCCAAATTACAGGGTAGTTAATTTGTTTAATTTCTTTCACTTAGTCTTTTTTTTTCTTAGTCATAAGTATGGTTTTGGAAGGAAAAATAACTACAATATTAGTACATTGGAATAGAAGGAATAAAATATGTGTGGTGTATCTTTTTTGTTTTTTAGGCTTGTGGATTGGTTAAAAATCTTGCCCTCATGACTCATATTACTACAGATATGGAGGATGGCCCAATTATTAAATTAGCCAGTAATCTTGGAGTTGAAGATGTCAACTTGCTCTGTGGTGAAGAACTTTCATATCCAAATGTGTTCCTTGTTTTCCTTAATGGTATGTTACCTTTCAGCAGTCTTGACTCTGATTTGTTGCTGATGGAGAGTCAGGCATTGGAAAACCCTCCAACAATTTTTGGAGCACAGTCAACTGCAGATGCTGTTTTCCACATGTACATAATTTCCTCTGTAAATGTTTTGATAGGGTTGGGCAAAGTAGACAAGCCAGATGATGACACTTAGTTGCATAAAGTTGTGTCTTCAGAACTCTGAGTGCAGATTTCTGTAGCTAAGGAATTGAAACTTTTTCAAATTTCAGCCCTGTTTTTAAGTCCACTTGCTTAAATAGGCACAGAAATATGTACTTTCAACTGCAGATTTGTTTGTTTCTTCAGACCTTGACCAAAGGTGGTGCCATTCATAAAGTACTTTTAAAAGAAAATAGCTGCTAAATTTGAGTAAATTTATGAATTCAGAGCATCATTTACAGAGAGTATTTAGTATTCTGTCATCTATTTGTTTTTATATGTATTCATGCATTTTAAAGTGCCTTTAAGAACAGAAAGAAAACATACACTGTTTGCAAAGTTTAGCAATGCTGTTCTCTTCAAAACTACCTTTTAAGGGGCATCTTGTTTTGTCAATGATCAGAAGAAATTAGACCTGGAAAACAAGCCTCTCTTCTTTGTTAAAGGGATGATTTGGCACATGTGCTTTCTGTCTGCACATCTGGGTTTCCTTTACAGCTGATTCTTAAGTGTTTCTAAAACAACAGGTACTATCATACTAGATTTCAAAATACTGACATTTTAAAAATTATAACTGTGATTTAAGCATAGCCTTTTGTCAACAGCATCCACTTCCAGGGACTAGTATGTAATG
Source organism: Myrmophylax atrothorax (assembly GCA_026770055.1). Lineage (NCBI taxonomy): Eukaryota > Metazoa > Chordata > Aves > Passeriformes > Thamnophilidae > Myrmophylax > Myrmophylax atrothorax. The sequence continues at coordinate 54,215,856 of JAOXXN010000265.1, read as the reverse complement.
TCTGTCACCATGAATAAATTCTCCATTTACCTTTGAATTAAACAGAAGTTGTTCTTCGATCCTGCCTTTTCCCAGTAACAAAAAAGCAACACTTGACCAAACTGCATTCCTGTGCTCTGCTTTTCGGTAGCAGTATGTTAAAGATAGGATTCATGAAGATAGGATTCAGTGAGAACACCTGCACTCTCTTCTGTCTTCTTTTATGGTCCAAAGGGGAATGCAGAGCCGAAACGTTGGACTCTTCCTTCCCAAGCTGACTCTGTGGTATGGAACAAGACAGAGTGTTTCCAACTGTAGATTAACTATTACGAAGTGAGGCAAAACACGTTAGTTCAATCTACTGGTTTGTGGGTTTCATCCATAAAAAATTTCGAAGTTGTGAAAGGATGAGTTGATCCTGGTTTAAACTTGTGACCTAAGAAGGCACAAAATCTGTTAAGTACCAATCCTCTAAGCTATAAAGACCTTTATATTGTCTTATAAACTTCCTAAACTATCATTCCTTGTCTTCTCTTTTAATGTTTTGGTTAAAATGTGACCACACTTGTTTATATCTTGAAGGTACTTTGGTCAGATGACTCTTTACATTAATTTTGTTGTCTTTTTTGTTCATCATGTGTCAGAATACTCAAGTATGAGCTAAAGTGCCCTGCTAAGGTAGCTAAGTACCTGAAGGAAGAATTCTGGTGCTGTTGTGAGTAGTCACATATATCAAAAATACCAGGATTTCTAAAATTTCTGACAAGGCAGCAGGACAGTACCTTGGTCTGTTCTAGGAGACCTTGGATCTGTTTCAGTACAGGTGAAATTGCAGACTTCAGAATTGTTATTTGCTTCTATGCCAACTGCTGAATGGGCACCTGAGGAGAAACATATTTGAAGAAAGCTGGGTGAAGCACATCATTTGGTTTCTCATCCTACTTGGGGACATGCAGGTAGATGACCTGTGAAATTCTGACAATTTTTTACTGAGAGGAAAAAAGAGCCAATTCTTACACATGTCAGAAAAGAGAAATTTTATGAGAACTCTTATTATTTGCAAGAAGCAGGAAGTACTTCTATGCATGCTACACATGATCAGAATTTGTAAATAGAGTTGTAGATGTGCAAAGACGCACCAGGTATTTCTTCTCTTTCTGAATAGGTAACATCCTTGGTGTCATACGTGATCATCAGAAATTAGTCAACACATTTCGGATAATGCGTCGAGCGGGTTACATCAATGAATTTGTTTCCATCTCTACAAATCTGTCTGACAGATGTGTTTACATTTCCTCTGATGGAGGGAGATTGTGCAGGTAAACATCCTGTCAGAATCATCTCACTACTGAACTTAACCATAAGCACAGTTTTATGCACTGTACAAACCTAAGCAAATTCAGTAAGACTTGAGCATCTCTTTTCTCCTTCAATAGCCCACATTCCAAACAGACAGATCTGTAAACATACTATATAGTAAGCAACTTACAACAAAAGTCCAGATAAATCCATTTTACCTGTAAATAAAAGTCAAAACGAAATACTTCTTCTATCTTCTAAAAAACAAAAAAATCATCACAAAAACAAAGGAGGGGAATTAAAATCAATCTGATTGACAACTAGTAATGCTCAGTGTCCTTGGAGAAACATTTTGTAACTTCCTGTGAAGTGAGAAACAAGCAGCCACTCGCCTGATGCTCTGTGGGTGTCATATCACATTTTAGAATGAGAGGCTACTCTTCGACTTTGAGGGCAAAACTTCCTCAGGCATGTGTACCTGTTTGCTGTAATACCAAGAAGTGTGTCTCACAATTCTGGTTTATTGAGTTGCTTGCCTTTAAGTAGGTAGGAAATTCAGTAAGGCTGTGAGGGAGGTTACCACCTTGAGATGCTTGTGTTCTTTATTAGATAGAGTGCCTAAATAGCAGTCAGGTCACAGAGGAAAGCGAAAAGCAATTGGGTGACTAAAATGAGAAAGGGTGGAATGTAACAACACTTTGAGGCGGAAGATCAGGTTGATTTACAGTAGCAGCTAGAGACCCCAGTCAGATTATGGCAGCACTGAGCTAGGTTATTTACCAGTAAAACATCTCCCAGTCCAAATAATTAGCGAAAAGAACAAGGCATAAAAGATGAACCAAGCAGAGTTTGGGAGAGGCAGAATAAGTTAATGAATATATACGTATTTTTGGCATAGACTAGCTGTGTGCATGATTGTATGTACTTCAGCAAAGCAGCAGCCACAACTATAGGTGGCATTCCACCTTATTCATTAATTGAATCTCAGAGCATGCTGAATACAGTTTTAGGCATGCTAGAGGCTCTGAAATAGTAAATGTACAAACCATCAATTTGTCATACCTGGTCAAGAGATCCAGAGTAGGGGTGTATTCAGTGGCAGAGAAATCACTTTTCCAGTCAGGACTCCTGGCAGCCATTCTCTAGTTTTGGAGATGCAGCAAAGCTTCCAATTTGTAAGATAAAGACAAGGGAAATGGTGTAGATTTTCAGGAGTTTACCAAGTTTGCTTTGTGGCACCCCTCACCCTGCAATTGTTCAGATACCCCTATTAAGCATTTAAAAGTGCTTATTAGTCTTCTAACAATTATTTAGACTTTAGAGGAGACTCCACAAGTATCTTGTAGCTATTTGCTGCTCTTTATAAAAGCAACTTGTCCAAATAGCAACAGCCCTTGACGTTTCATTCTTGCATGCCATCCTTTGTGTCAGTGTTTTTGTTTGGTAAGGAAGCCTTCAGAGATCCATGTGCTGCTGAAATTTATGGATTCATCTGAGATCACCCATAGTAAATGCCTGGACTTTACATCATGTAGGTAACCATAAAATGGATTCTTGCATGTGGGCACTTGAGCACAAACTGTTCACTCAGTATTCTATGAAGCCCCTGCAATAACCATAGTACTTAATGCTGTTCTTTGCTCTGTAGATTGGGAAATCTCAAATCTTTTAAAGCCGTCATCAAAATCTGTAGGTAATACTTACAAAATGTTAGTTTAAAGATTGAAAGGGGAAAAAAATGGCTTCCACCTCAAAACTGAAATCTTAATACTTCTTAATACTCCACAGACAATATGTCAGCCCAATGTCTGAATAATTACTGATTGTATTTATGTGGATTTGCAAGTTTAAAATGGATAAACTTTAAAAGTAGTATATAAAATAAGTTGTGTATAGGCAGGATTCTTACTGTAAGTGTAAAATATTTGCTATGACAATCCTTTTTCTTTTTTTAAATTGCAGACCTTACATAATTGTCAAGAAGCAAAAACCTGCAGTTACAAACAAGCATATGGAAGAACTGGCTCAGGGATACAGGTACACAAATCAAGTAGATCATATTTATCTTCACTAAGTAAACACTGTGTGGTAATACTTTAGTCAGTCAGTATTCCACAATCATGGGGTTAGCTATGTAGAGAAGTCTACTCTCCTATATAAATTAGTAATTGCTGTACTGGAGATTTTCTGTTTAAAGTCAAATTAGGTCTGCTTTTTTTATTTTGTTCCTGCTGTGGGATTTGATGATTATACAGAATAAATACATCTCAAAGCCTCATCTTTCTGGAAATGGGAGACCTGAGGCAGTATCATCCTTCTCCTGACTGAAAAATCAAACACCTCAAGGGAACATCAATGTGACCATCCTAAAATCAGCACATTCTGAATTAGTTTTGAAAGTCCATGGTAATTCTTAATTTATGTGTTTGAAAAAAACACACTTGCACAAAAGCATCACAAAAACTTACCTGATATTTGCTTTCATTTTTAGAGATGATAAGTGCATACAGTAAGATTTTATTTAGTTGTTGAAGTAAGTAACATTCATGAGTCAGACTGTGTAAAGCAGTGAATGGATTTAAAAAAATACATTTTTCATCTAATATGTAATATGTACAGAAATTTTCCTGTAGAAGTATTTATCTGGTTTGCATCCCTTTAGTATGTGTGCTATGTATTCTGTGTTTGCAGAAATACACGACAGTACTTCTAGTGTAATTTTTAATTTATGTAGGAATTTTGAAGACTTCTTGCACGAGGGCCTTGTTGAATATTTGGATGTGAATGAGGAAAATGACTGTAACATTGCACTGTATGAAAATACAATTAATAAGTAAGTATGCATTCAGGCTAAATGCTGCTACAGAACAAACTTTCATGGTGTGACCCTCGGAAATGCAAGCATATAAATAGTTACTGTTTTCACCTATATACTGCTCCCTGCTAAGGGTTGAAACCACTCCAGATGAAAGCCAAAGAGAGAAGTCTTTTCATACACATCCTGAGTTATCCATGGGATAGTTACAAAAAATGGTTTAGGTTTTGCGAGATCTGTTCCTGACACTAAGTCTTAAAAATACAAAATAGTTAAAGGATTATCCTTCTCTGGATGTGGCTTTATTTTCCCATTCTAATCATGGGGCTGCTCATCGTAAGTAATTTTATACTATAGATATCCAGAAAGCAAATGGTTCTAAATGTTAAATGGTTATCTTAGCATGTCATGATCATTGTTTGGAAATTTCTCTTACACATGTAGAGTGACCTTAGACAGCCACCTTACAGCAAAAGAAGTACGAGAATGAGACCCTCCCTTTGACTTTTGGATGTATAATAGGCCTTGATAAAAATATCTGTATCATTCTGTGTCTTCTTTACCACGTGTTAAAAACATTTTTGGAATGTGATTTTCATTAAGAAAGATTTCCAGGCTTGTTGCATTTTCCACATATCTGAAGGATCTGGTGCTTTTTTTTCTTTGCTCTGTGATTAAAGAGCCCACATTAAAAGAAGGATTCTTTTGAATTTGTAAGTCCTCCTATCTTTTTAAATTCTTTTTAATGTTTCTCTGACAATACCCTGTTAACTGAAGTCTGCATACAAGATGTCAGAAGTTATCTTCTGAAATGTTGATCAGTAGATTTATGCAGAAAATGCATTTTCTAAATAATCTGTCCTGGTCCAGTACTCCTGGAAGCCCATAGAAATACATCATTGATTTCAGTGGAGTTGGATGAGACCTTCAATTCTCTTTAATCTTTCCCAGATGAAATGCATTAACTCTGCTAATTAAATTGCATTGCTCCTGCCCAGACTTTTGAAGACTATCACTTTAAGAACTTACTTTTGCATGCTCTCGATGGAATTCTGGATACATGAGTAAAGGCACATGAATAAAGCACATACAGTTGCTGTAATTTATGCCAAAATAAATAATTTCCACAAAACACCAGAGCTGAAAAATTTAAGTTACAGGACACCTGACTCAGCGAGGAAAGTTATTGGGAGTATATCCCATGAAATCACTGCTTAGGAAAAATAGGAGGAGATGGTGAACTCCAATGGACTAGTGTGAGGAAACGACTCCACAACAACTGGCAAAAAATTTAAGAGGTTCTTGTGTTGTCCATTTTGAGTACAGCTCCAGTGCTTGTGGCTAACATGCCCTAAGTATCTGAGCTTGCATCGTATGAGTACGTTGCTCCTTGTCTTTGATAGTGCTATTCCCTACATCCCAAATAGTTCATTTGTGTACTTCCTTTCCCCAGATGGTCATCTTACTTTTTAAATGGTGTGACCACATTGGTACAACTTGTTCTGGTAACGCAACTGATAAAATCCACTATTGTGAGGTATCCCGTTAACATTCCTGCTTTTGTCATGTGAGCTTCTTTTAGCTACAGTATCCTCTCTTTACCTTTCCAATCCAATTAGTGGGGGTTTCTTTGGAAGATTTGGCTCTATTTAATGAGTTCAATTTCTTCCATACACATTTGTAACTGTTTTTCAAACTCATGAGGTTGCCTTAGTTCCTTGGGCCCTGCAGTGGCATTTTTGACCTGCAGAAATTGAACTGCTCTGTAAATTTTGAAGTGAAGGTCTCTCATTAGCACTGTGGAATACTTGATAAGGTACCAGGATCTGCGTATGTTGCATCATCTTTGTTTGAAATAGGATTGACCTCAATGGTAAAAGACTTGTGTTGAATACCCTGTCTGAAAATGTTCATGTAGTTCCATGCAGTTACACCTTCTGAAGAAACTGGTGTACTTCACTATCAGTAAGTCTTAATTAAGCTTCTTGTTTTATTGTTGGAGAAGTGTCAGCAGATCTGTGAAGTTCTACAGAATAGGGGAGCAGTCTGCCTTTAAGCTTGATACTGGTTCTTGAGACCATTTTGCAATTACTTGACTGCAACTGGGATTCTGCCATTTGTATTTCCTTAAAACAGGCTTTAGTTAACATGGCTGCTTTTTATCAAGTGGAGGAAAATAGAGGCTGTCCTCTGCCCAGCAGGTGATTTTTAGGTTGTGCAAGCATATTTGTGATTTATTAAGATTTCTAGGACTGGTAGAGGGTTTCTAGATTTCTTTTTTTTTGGTTTTCACATTGCATTTTTTTTCCAGTAGTACATGCAATGTGTGTCTTAAGTTCTTGCTTGCACTTCTCTTAGGCCTGTATGTACTTGTAGGTAATTCTTCAGCCTTTGTGAGCTTATAGTGCTGCTGTAATAAAGGTTTTTCCAGTCATTTCCTTTGCAAGGTTTTAAAGTTTAGTAATAAAGTGAATTTGTTTAAATAATTAAAAGTCTTCCAAAAAACTTCCAAGAAAAGACAAGTATTAAAGATGGGATTTTCAGAATGCACTAGGTTTGAATCTGTGGGAGAAGCAATGTATGCCTAAACTCAAGCTCTGTGTAATAAATCCAGGACATGAAAGATAGTCATTGAATAGGTTTGGTTATAATTATCTGTATTTCATAATTCCCCATTTCCTAGTTACTTATCTTGATTTAAATTCATATCTGCTCCAGCAGAGCTTTATTGTACACTTCATTCTTAGTTACTAGTCGCTCCACTTGCATCCCAGTGCAGGCTATGATTTAATTGTCTTTACTGAACATGTACTTTCTCATCTGAAGCTCATGTGATGTAGAACAAATTTTGTCATCTCTGTCTTTACTCCTTTACCCTGTCTTTTTACTTGTCATCAGTACTGTCTTTTAACAGCATAGTCATTTCCAAAATATTTTCTGAGCTTTCCAAATAGTGTCTTTATTATGCTGTATCACATGTGGCACTGGATCTGGTTTGGACACAGATGTTTTCTCTCTAACTGATACTGTATAACTAACCTTGGAAAACTAAAACTACATTTTTAGGTTTTTTCAGTACCTCAGTCTGTTTTCCTTCCTCCATCTCCCCAGTGGATTTCTGGATCTCTGAGATTAGTAATCTAATGCTGAAGACTCTCATTACATGAGAAGACACTCGTTAAGGAGTTTTGGATCTTACTGTATAAACTGATGTTTTATTGTCTTACTGAGCTCTCTCCGATTGACATTATCTAGAGGCTTTTCTCCATGATGGAATAAACCCTCCTTTATTTCTTCGTCTTTTCATGTAGAAACACTTACAGTCAGAAGAAAGTTGCTGTTGTTGGGGGTTAAAAAAAAAAAAGTGATAGTAAATTCATATTTTAAGGTCCCACTGACTTACATTTTCCTGAACAGAACTGAAGTATTATGAGATACTACTAAATTAAGTAAATTCTGCTTAAGTTGTTTGTTCACAAGCCTGCCATAATTAGTACTCTTTCTTTTAAGAGATACAACCCATTTGGAGATTGAGCCTTTCACGCTTCTTGGTGTCTGTGCTGGGCTGATTCCATATCCTCACCACAACCAGTCCCCAAGAAACACTTATCAGTGTGCCATGGGGAAACAAGCTATGGGTAAGACTTTATTTTTTATTCCTTTTTGAAATGTTTTATAGTTTTGAAGCTGTGTAGCAAAAATGACAAACAGAGAAATTGTCATATAAAAGCTTTGGTAGGAGAAGTAAAAGAATACTGCTTTAGCTTTGAAGAAAAAGGAGTTTAACTCTGGAAGTTGGAAAAATTAAAAGTAAAAAAATACCAATCCATTTTACTTAATGAAGACCATCTCTACAGGTCCTAATGCTAAAAAGAAAAATTGGATAAACTGCGACACTTTCTTTTTTGTTGGGTTTTATTGATAATCATTGTGACTTTCAAGTTTTCAGCATTGCTGCAGGGTTGGAATTGTTCTCTTTATGTTGTGATGTGCTGTGTGTTTCCAGACAAAAAAGAGTTAAAAAGTGTTCTCACAAAGAGAGAGAGAGCAGAGACTGAGGAGCATTTCCCTGAACAGTTGAGTATGTGACCTAAAAATAAATATATAAATAGTTAACATTGACATCAGAGAATAAGAATCAAAGTGTGAGAGAGTGGTTAGTTACTTGAACACTTTCTGCAGCTCTACTTTAGATTTTGGACTTTTCCTGGTTTAGACGAGGAGGTCAAGCAATGCCTCAGCAGAGTGACCAAAACAAAATTAATTTCCTGATCATGTATTACTTCATTTGACAGTGTCCTATCTGGTCACTAAAACACAACCATTTTGTAAATTTGCTGTTGTGGGTAATTGACAGGTAAGTTCTAATCCTTCCTCAAGTAGCATTAAAGCATCAAAGTCATACGGCCGTGATCAAGCCAGAGTCCTGCAAAGAGCCTGGGCAGCCATACATCAAATCACACAGCTTTATTCAGCCTGGGGATGTACATGCCAGTTTCATGTTTTGTATTGCAAGTTGAGAGCTACAGTAGCACAACTCTGTCATGAAGAAACTAACACTTCAGTTGGGTTTACTAAACCATGTGTTTTGTTCAAAACTGAAACACTGCACCTTTTGTGAGACTTCTCCAGCAGAATTAATAGCAAAGTAACTGCCTTGTGCTGAACTGTCATGTTCAGCACATCAAAACAGGAGAAAATAGCAACAGATGTATGTTCTCCCTTTAAATTAAAAAAAAGAGGGAAGGAAAAGAGGAGCAATGCAATCTTTTTCCTTACAGTTCTCCCCCATCCCATTATCTTTCCCCCACCCCTGAGTCTCTATTTTATGACTATTAGTCTCAGAAGGTTTGGTTAGTTACCACACACAGTTAAGCAGGATCAGTGTGTACAGAAAGCCAATTCAGTATCTGTGGAGTTCTTTTGTAGTTTTCTGTGTGAAGGTTTTTTTCCCCGTTTTGTTTTGAGTGTCATTTGCAATTCATTGTCTGTGTTTTCTGAGGTTGGTGTATTCAGCTGCTTTGACCCTAGGTCTTGCACATTTAGCTCCTTGGATACAATCCTCTGACGTTCCTGCTGACGCTAGGAACACAAAAGCCATTGAATATCTTGAGCAATAAAAAAAGCCTTTGTTTCAGTTTGTTATGACAAAACACCTGACTCAAAGAATAAGCAGTTAGATAAAAGTACATTTTAAAAGCTGGCACATGACTTGAGCTATATTTTCCACTGTCTGAAGTATCTGCAAACACCTGAAGCTTTTTTAATAACTGTTTAAAAATAAGCCATTGTAAGTGGCAATATGTAGGGGCAGAAGATATTTTTCTCTACACTTCAGGTTATTGCTGAAATGTTGCACATACTTTTTTCTGTTTATTCTTATGAAGAGATGCAATATAGTGCTTCAAACCCCCACCCTTAAGTGTAACCATCCACCTTTTGGGCTTTCTTTTTTCATACCGAAATTGCAGGGCAGGTCCTGGTCCAACGTGTGGAAATTGACATTTGCAAGACCTCTGTGTCATTCCCTTCACTGTCAAAACCTGGAAGAATGGAGGGAGCCCTGGGGTTCAGACTGGGGAAGGAGAGCCTTGTGCTCCTCCACACTGACCCACCCCCTCTGACCACATCACAGGGCCGTGCCAGCAGCTTTGGGCAGTCTTTGCTCTTTTTTAAGCAATGTCAAGCCAGGGAAAGGTGTGAAAGCACAAGGAAGTGGAGAGTGGACATCAGAGCTTGCGATGTGGTCTGGAATCCAGTATCCCTGACAAGTCTTAGGTCCTGAAATATTAACGGTTTTTCAGTATAGCATTAAATGTCCTGAAAAATACCTCCATTTCATGGGTAGATGCGTCATCATCTTGGAAGGCTAGGGCTGTGCTTAGTGAGCAAACTGGATTTCAGTAATATTAAATTGAAATTCAATCCCTCACTTATGGCATAGATAATTTATCATATGTTCCAGGTTGAACTGTAAGACTGAGGGGAAGTTAGGTGGCAAATACAACAGCAGCTGCAAGGACCTCAGTTGAACCTTGACATTTCAGTGCAAGGTTAACAGTTGTAGCTTGAAATCTCGGTCTTTAATATTAAAATACAAGATTCTGTACTGTTTGCATTCCATATGTTGCTAAAGTAATGCTTAAGAGGATCAAGGGCTTTTACAGTTAGAGAAATAGTTTTAAATTTATCTTTTTAATTATGTTAAGATACAGAAAATCAGAAGGTTTTACACATTGTACCTCTGTGACTGTGAAACGCTGTGATGCTACAAAACCCCTTTCTTACTGTATCATGTGCGTTCTGCTTTGCTTCTGTGAAGTAGCAGAGCACTTTATACACTGCTTTGCCTTATGCTGAACGTGTTAAAATTAAGTGGCGAAGAATAATGTGCTTCGAGGTACTGAATGTGGGTGGTTTGGGGGTTTTGACATTTGTGAAAGGCTCCTTGATGGACTGAGAGCCAGAGTCCTCGAGCCTATGGGTGGAGAATCAACCTCAAAGCAGAAACGGCTGTTGTTGGTCATCGCAGCTGGATCTGGGTGCGTTGTGGCCACAGCTCTGCTCTGCCACTGCTCTCTGAGGAGTGTTTGTGCTCTGTGACACAGTCTCATTTTGACATCTCTCCCTGGTAGCAGGCACAGAAGTGCTGAGGCAGAAATAAGCCAAACTGCTTCCCCCTGTTTACCCATAATCTTTTTAACTGACTTCTTAATGCTTAACATCCAGATCATTTAATATGTGTACTGTCAAAATCTCTCTGAGCTGAGTTGGAGCTCCTCCACAAGGTTTATTGCAGCATTAGAAACTGTACTTCCTCCTCTCTTGGTTTGTGTTCATATAAAATGACAGAATAGTAGAAAAACCATGATAAAAATGGGAAATACGGAAGTACAGCAATTCTTTTCTTGGCATGTGCAGTAATAGCCCCTTTGGCTCAAGTAGATTGATTTCTGTATCCTTGTTAATTTTGATTGAACAGTTTAATGTTGCTGCAAGTAATACACCAGAGAATTGGATTAACACTCATTTTAGCTGGCTGTTTGTTCTGGTGTGTTCTCAAAACTTTCTGCATCAGAATAACAATGCCTCATTTATGCCAAGTATCAGTAGATATATTTTTATAGTGATTATTTTGCCCTGAAGAATGATCAAATGATACTTTAAAAGAAAAAAAAACTGGAAGGAGGGAATGCACACATGCATTCACAATATATCAAGTACTGGGAAAAGCAAGAAAATTATCTTTGTTGTATTCAGGTCAGTCTTGTGTGTTTTGCTTTAACCAGGGCTAATTACCAATGAAAAAAATTGCTTCTTGCTGTTGGGATAATTATAAATGTGAGGCATTGTGAGCAGGGTTTGTTATGGTGAACTTTAATTATACTTTACTTTTCCTTGGCTATTTGGCTGGAGCAAACAAGGGCTCTGTTCTTTCAGAGAGAAAACAGAAATAAAGCTGGTGACTTCCTTCATTTCAGTGCCCACACAGAGGTCTCGTCCCAGCACACCAGCCCTCAGAAGAAGGGAGCTGCTGTTTGTTTTAAATAAGCAGATTGTGGTTTAAGGCTGTGGTTTGTTAGCCCAGTTTAGAGTGAGCATTATTTGTATAACCATTAAATCCTAGCAATTAGGAATAATATATGGATGATACATGGCATGCTTTTTTGGCTAATTTATTTCACTTGTGCTCTTGACTCACTGTCTAACCCATTTCTTTCCTGCTAGGATATCTGTCATTGGTATATATGTATATGTTTTCCATTTGATGTAATAGAGCATTCAAGTCCTGACCGATTACCTGAATACAGTTTATTACTGAGGTTCAGAATCTCAGTAACGTTAGTCACTCATGTCTCCTGGACAGTAGCAGTTCTGTTAGACTTATCTGAACCTCTGCTAAAATGCCAGCTTTGGAAAAAATGAAACATCTCAAGAGAAATCATTTGCATTACTAGAAATATGTAGAAGTGTCATTTGAAGTCCTTGGTATGCAGGGGCTTTCCAAAGGTTGTTACTGGGGTGCAAAGGACAAGTTTAGCTGTCCAGTGCTCCAGACTTCATCCTTAACATCCCTAACCAGTGAACCATAGCAGGCACAGCATATAAGCATCTCAGTGGAGAAAAAAATTACAAGAATTTCAAAAGTCAAGTTTGGCATAACTTATTCTGGGAAAGATTTCTGTCAACATCAGGAAAATGTACCTATCTGTGAAACATTTAAGATGAGCTTTACCACAGACAGTTTATCCTGAAAACACACACAGGGAAAAAATGGTCTAGACCTCTAAGTTTTTCATTTGAAGGTAGATTTGCCTATCTGTATACTGGGAAAACTGGGGAGTTTTAATCAATATACAAGGAAAAAAGTGTCTGATTGACATCTACGAGAATATGAGAATTAGTAGGGCCTTCAGATAGTGGGCTGACTGTGAAGTTCTTCAGTGGTGATGAATCCAGGCCCTACCAGTTTATGTCTTACTGCAGACAAAAAATACTGTTGAAAGATTATTTATTTCCTTATCCAAGACAAAGACAGGAAAGCAATTTCTGAAAAGCAGGAGGCAAGTAAAGCCTGTCAATTCTACTAGCTTTTCCTTGTAATTTGAAAATGCTGTGCCTGTGACTTCAAATCTACTTTCTAGAACCAAGGAAAGTCCAGGTGTGGAAGAGCCTACTGTAACAGTTCATTTTCAGACAGTATCTGGTGAGCCATCTCTCTGTTCTCGTCCTTGGGAAGGATAGAGCTGTTGTAGTTCAGGAGAGAGCTTAGTGGCAAGGACAGGATGGATCTTTGGAAATGCCCATGATGCTGCCTGGTATCAGAGAATTGATTTTCTAGACCTTTTATGAAAATGCAGGCATTTGGAAATTGCAAGTAGATGCATATGAAATGTGAAGCTTACCTGCCCTATGAGCAGATTTGTGTCCACCTGTACTGTTTTCTGGCTGTGTGAAGTCTTCATTATACACTGGCTACTTTGACCTTTCTGAGAAAGCAGCCAGACTGAAATTGCAGGAAAAAATGGAAGGATTTTGAAAGACTTACATCCTAAGCACAAGTCAGCAGAATATTTAGCACTTAAAACTTTAAAACAACTTTTCAGACTATAATTTCTTAATTGCTTAGAGACATAGCATAGTCGTGGTACAGCAAACTCTAATAACATATGACTGCCTTAACTTTTGTTCTGCTACACAACAGTTTATGTTTCCCTGCTGGGTGTTAATTATTTTTTCCTCAGATTTCAGAAGACATTTTGGCAGCCTGATGGGACAGGGCCAAAAATTTCAATCTCAAGCTGGGAGGTCTATACAAAGGGTTGAATTCTGAACTGTAAATTTAAAATTAATTTCATGTAAAAAGACAAATATATTATGAGTGAACTTCTACTGGAGTCTCTCTAGCAGTGATGCTTCTAATTTCAGAAAGTAAATCAGTGTTGGCTACTGCTAACGGTATGCTTTGTTCTTGCTGTGTCACATTCTAACACAGGCTGCTGTTGAACTAATTATTGCCCAGAAAAGGAAGGAAATATGTGGAAGATGCAGAGCTTGATCCACAGTTCCTTTTGAACTCAAAGATAGTCTTTCTGTCAGTTCTCATGAAATTTTGCATCAGGTCCCTGAAACACAAGTTCAACTCCACAAAACAAACCCAATTTGTGGCTATGAGAACAATAAAACTTCCTACTTGCAGTATTCACTGTCATGATTAAATTAAATATCTTATTTGCATTCAGTCAAATGGCTTTTATTTCTTTTGTTGTTCTTTTTGTATTGATGCTTAGGTTTTGCTTTTTCAAGAAAAAATAATTCTTTCTGGATGCTTAAATTAAGAAACTACTTGCATATTTAGTTAAATATAATAATGTAAAGTTGTTTTTGTTTTGCTCTGTTTTTTGATTTTTTTCCCCCCCTTCTTTTCTTGAAGAGTTTCTCTGTGGCTTCAGTTAATCTGCATTTGGTAATTTTTTACCAAAACCTTTTTAGAAAACTCACTAATGTTCCCATACTTTTGTTTTTCTTTTACATGCAGGTACTATTGGATACAATCAAAGAAACAGGATAGATACTCTTATGTATCTCCTAGCCTATCCACAAAAGCCAATGGTAAAAACAAAAACAATAGAACTGATAGATTTTGAGAAACTGCCTGCTGGACAGAATGCCACAGTCGCAGTGATGAGCTACAGTGGTTATGATATTGAAGATGCTCTTGTCTTAAATAAGGCCTCTTTGGACAGAGGTAAGAACCATCAATTCTTTCCCACTTCTCTACTGTGTGCTCTAATGCAAATTCCAATAAACTTGTTGTCTGGTAGTTTTATCCTATAATAACTCTTTCTGCATTTATGAGCATTGGATCTCATATTAAGAAATAGAATTACAAAACTGCTTCAAATGGTTTTGTTTGTCTTCCGTATGAATAGTGATTGTAATTCTGTGCTTGCAGTAGTGTGAACACTCAAATAAACTTCTGAGTCTGAATATTATAAGAAAACATGGCTAACTTCTGACATCAAATAAAAAAAGTGTATATACTAACTTTACAAAAGGATAAGGTATTAGTTAGTGTGTTCTGTTCGGATTGCTTTTTAGATAGTTACCTGAACCTTTATTACTAAAAGGTTTCATTCTTTTCACCAGTAACAAAAGCAATAGATGAAATTAGACTTGTGAATGTATTTAGGAAAGGAATAGAACCCGAGGCATTTTGTGTCATTGTGAGCTTGGTGCTCTGAAGGAGCAATAGCAGGAGTGCCCACTGTCTGAGAGAAAATAGTAGTATTGTCCAAAGCGAAGTAATTTAGCATTTATTCAGAGTTAAACTAATGACCCACTTCCTTTAAAAAAATACCAACTCTGCAGCACAGTGTACTTTAAGTAAAAGTACATAAGCACCAAAGAGAAGGTTAACTAAGTGAAACCCATGTTTGCATCACTACAACTTGTCTTGCTCCCTCTCCACTCTTCTTCAGGGCTTTATGTTAATGCTCCTGGGGATTGGAGGAGAGTTGCCTGAAAACTTAGTCTCTCTCCCCTCTCTTTTCTAAATAAATTCCTTTGAGAACAAATGCAGTGCAGTGATCAAATTGGTTTTAGTTTCGGGTGGCCAAAATCAGATTCTTCTATCACTTTATTCCCCCCCTCTCCAACTCCTTTCCTCCTAGTTGCTAGGCAGCAATAATAGTATTCCTAGACATGTATCTTTGGCATTAATGTCTGCTGCATTTAATTTATGCCTTCTTTTCTAAAACAACAACAGGCATGATTTAAAACTGAATGTTTTCTTTTCTGGTAGACTGGTAACATTTACAGGGAGAGCTGTGGGCTTGTCAGGAGTTACTTGACATAATCTAAAGATATAGATGTACTGTATGTGGCCACAACCATCTTTCAAATGAACTTAAATAACACAGGAATACTAGAAAGCCTTGCTCTTGGCTGCCTGTAATTCTAAATGTGATTACAGTCTTTAGGTATCATGGTTAGTTGCTCTACTTGGAGAGAAATTCCAGAGATGCTACTTTTCTCACCTAAAACCCAAACCCCCCCTTACCTGATAGCAGTATGTGCAATTCAGAATTCTTTCTGCTGGGAAAAACAAGTGAGTAATGGGATGGTTATATTAAACACTCAGTCAGTACTTTCTTGGTAGACTAGCTTGTGTCAGCCACAAACATGAGTAAAAGTTTGGGTTCCTTAGAACTCATGAAAGGAAGAGGTGCTATTCTTGTCCTGTTACAGTCTTTTCTCCTGTATTTGGTCTCCCTGGGGACTGCCAAAGGTACAAGAAATGATATGTGCATGTGTGTGCAGAGATACACAAGCAGATTAGCACAATTCAGAATTGTAGTCCAGTGTCTAAAAAAAGTAGCATCCACGATCTGACATTTAAATTGTGAACTAGTAGGTATCCATTTACCATGTTATGCATATTTAGCCAATGCATAATCTCAGGAATTAAAAAAATCTTTTACATTCTGTAGCTCAGTAGGTGGATCAGCCTTCTTATTTTATTCTGACAATGTGTTATAAATGTGCTTTGAACTCCTAGGCAGATGAGTTTGTGTTACATTTTAGGTTTTGGAAGGTGCCTTGTATACAAGAATGCCAAGTGTACGCTGAAGCGTTACACGAACCAGACGTTCGATAAAGTGATGGGTCCGATGCTGGATGCAGCTACCCGCAAACCAATCTGGCGCCATGAAATTTTAGATGCTGATGGCATCTGCTCTCCAGGTATGTCAAACTCCATGTTCATTCATGGCATGTTCAGAATGTTGGTAGAAATTAATGTCCTGTTAGTATTTCTTGCACAATTTGTTTTACACTTAGTATTTTGGGTTTTTTCTCACAAAGGTTGACAGTATTGTGATGAAAAATTAAAAACTATTAGTTCCTGAAAGCAGCATGCTATCAGTCATTGGGGTGGATTTTTCTCTGTTGGAAAAGGGAGCTTTATATTTAAGTAGAAGAATGAATCTTTAACAGTGTGAGTCTATGAAGCATTAGAACTTGTATTCTTCTTATATCCCCAGATTGGCAAACTTTTAATACTATGGTTTTCTCCTGATTGTCTATCACATTCTGTTGGGTTTTTTTAAAGATAGATTCCTTGCTATTTGGATTTCATGTGCCAAAATCTCCTAGCATGCTGTCAGTTAATGTAGTTGTTCGAGGAAGTAAAACCTTGTGGTTTTAACACTTTAGAAAGATGTTTAGAGACATAAAAAAAGAAATCTATTTCTAAGAAATACATAGGAAAATAAATTGCATTTACTTAAGATAATAGGAGTATAACTTTCCAACAGTAATGGATTTAGAAGTAATCTTCCCATACTGTCTGTCATCCTTCAGTTAGAAAACAACTTAATAGATCTGAGATCTAATAAGAAAGGTGTTGTAAAAGGCACTAAACTTAATTCCATTATAGCAACACAATTGGGTCAATTTTGCTCTTTAACACATCACAATGGAGCTTTCAAAGTTAATTAAGGAAAAAAGGCAAGAATCTTCTGAAGTATTAGGACAGATAGGGCTGGTTTGAACTCCAGACTGAGACTGTTCTCAGCATGTAGGTAAAAACCTATTTGAGATAGTTCATGTGGACAGAAGAGACATATGCCGAAGTTCAGTGTAATTTTGTGGAGGAGGTGGGAGGTAGGTACTTGGTGTGTAGTCATATCAGGAGGCATGTTACTGATTTGGTTTTCTATGTGAAGGGCAGGATAAGGGAATGGAGTGAGAAAAAGCTATGCATGATACCAGAATCAATAGAAATATGTAAATGCAAGGAGAGACTGATAATAGTCTTGCACAGCTCATTGTGGAAATTATGTGATGTCACAAATTTAGGTGTGAATTTCTAAAATTTGTCAGTTCAAGTTTGCTTATTAGTATTTTCCATATTTAGAGCAGATGACTTCAGATATTTTTGTGTAGTCTTTTGACCTAGGGTATGTTGGGCAGCTGTTCTCTCAGAGCACCCAACATGGCAGTTGTTCTGTTTTGGTTTACTGAAAAAGCCAGTGTAACGATTCCCTTTCCATGCAATATTTAATAAAATAGCATGGTGTACTTCCTGGGCATGTTCCTCTCAGTTTGTTTTCCAGCTTACCTTTTTATTAAAGCTTAAAAAGTATTTCTAACACAGGTATCCAGATAAATTTTCATGGTGCTTTATTTCTTGATCTTTATAGGTGAAAAAGTAGAAAATAAGCAAGTCCTCGTGAACAAATCCATGCCAACTGTGACCCAGACACCTCTGGAAGGAAGCAGTGTGCCTCAGCAGCCACAGTACAAGGATGTGCCAATAACGTATGTTGCAACATAACTTCATAGCTGGAGAGGGTACATGGAGGAAAGAGATCTGGAAAAATATTCAATTCTAGAAAACTCAAAGAAATAACCTTCCCTCTGCAAATTAGATTGAGTCCCGTAGGCCTTGATTTTGCACAGGAGTTTTCAGAGACTCAATTACTCTCAGAAGGGCTTAGCCACTTACTAATAAATTAGATTCTGACACCTGAAAGGCTGGACTCACAAGGAGAGGGAGGAGCTCTCCTGAAGATGTATGTGTAGAGAGACATCCCTAAGCAGGCTTGCAGGAGAAAGCGAGGAGGGAGGTAAAACACTGACAGAGGGAAGAGACGTCAGTTGTGATGAAATGATGGAGAAACAGGGAAAAAAAGCAGGATGAGTGGGAGGACAGGGAGCATGAGTGTACTTAGTGAAGTGGCACATCTCCTCCATACTGACTCCTACAGAGAATGGCCGATGCTGATTGGTGCTCAGCCTTTGCCTTGCCAGGTAGGAGGCCAGGAGATGGAAGTCTACCTATGTCGGGGGCTGACAGTCAGCTCATTATGGCCAGTCCAGTTGGAAAGTCACCAGTGAATGGGAAAGGACAATCAGTAACAGTTTTTCCCATCTTGTCCTGAAAGAACCAGGAAGGGCTTGTGAGGTGTGAGATTAAAAATTTGTATTTAATGTTAAAATAAATAAATAATGAAGGGCTCGTCACTGCTTTGTCAGGAATAGCCTTGGCAGTTGGGTAAATGAGCAGGTAGCAAGGCAAGCAGTAGGTGCCCAGATCAGAAAGACAGAAATAGCATTGTTGTACACCTGTGTGTTTTGTAGACAATAGAAACCTCCAGGTTTACTACTACAAGCTTATTAATAAGAAGTGAGGCAACAGTGTGATTTTGTTCTTAAATACTCAAGGTATATTCCTTAAACTCCCATCTTCAGTTATAACTCTGTATTTGGCATTTGTTTGTTTAACTGAAACTCCAGAAATTTAAAATATATGAGGAAGCTTTTGCTATTAAGAAGTGCCCATGCAACAAAAAAATATACCTTGTTCTTTACAAGTTCAGCAAAATTCTCCCATAGTTTCTGTTGTGTCTCTTGAACCTTTCATTTTCCAGAAACATACTGTATTCTGGAACTTACATGTAAACTTACATATGAGGAACAAAGATATATAGATATAGATATATATGGTTCATCAAAATAAAACTAATGTTTTTGGCTTCTTGTACTAGCTACAAAGGCGCCACTGATTCTTATATTGAAAAAGTAATGATTTCATCAAATGCAGAAGATGCTTTCTTGATCAAAATGTTGCTGAGGCAAACTAGACGTCCAGAAATTGGAGATAAATTTAGCAGTCGTCATGGGCAGAAAGGTAAGCTACACATTTAATAAAAATAAATTCATGTTGTGTATGCCCACTATACATACACAATATCATCATCGATATTTCCGTTGATTGGTTCAAATCTTTTATGAATGCAGTGATAGAAAACCATATCCCTTTTTTTGAGTTGAGTTCACCTAATTTAGCAATGCTGTTTCTGAAACTCAGGACAGGTATGGGCAAACACAACTCTCACTTGACTTACGAATCTGGAAAACACAATAGTTGCCCATTTTAAACAAAAGAGGGTTTTGAGGTTTGGTTGGGGTTTTTTTCCAAGTGAGAATTTGGGTTTAGGGGATAGGTTTGCCAATGGATTATCAAGAGAGAAATTGGAGAAAAGCGTGAAAGGGCCAATTCTGAATGGACAGAAAAGACCCGAGATGAAACGGGAGGTTTGCAAGTCATCAGTGCAGACATACTGCTCTGAAGATTGCAGATAGATAGCTCAGAGCAATAGTGTCATAGGCAAGCAAATCAGGAACACAACTAGGAGTGCACCAGCAGAGACCAGAAAGAAAGGAAAAGTTTTTTTAAAAATACGCCTAGGACATGATCTGGAGCACCTGGATCTTCAAACTGAAAACTGAAATTGAGTACCTACTAGGAAGCTGCTTGGTGACATGTAGTTCTCAATGCAAATGTCTTTAAGGTTAATAGTAAAATGAACAACAGGAACCTGTTTCCGTATCTGCTGAAAAAAAACAGTGGACTCCCTCTGACCTTAATGAAAAAAAAAAATATTTCAGGTCATCCTCTCTGAATCTGAAAGGGTTGGAAGGTGTGGGAGGGTTAAGAAAAAAGTGACTGAAAACAGCTTGACTGTAACTGATTTAAAAGCACATTTTGATCTGATTGGTCTCAATGTGGGGACAGGTTTTGACATGTTCTTATCTATCTGTACACTTGGAAAAAATCTAGAGTTTTTGTATTTGTGTCATGACGTTCTGCCTTACAGTGTGTGCTTGTCTTAATAACTACTGGAATAAAAACTTTTTTACTTCCTTGCTGTGAGTTCTGAGGAACTGGAGTCAGAACACTGAGTGTGAACCACACCAGCCTCTGACATCTAGTGCTGTAATTATCTTCTAGGTCCGTGTGGAGAGCAGAGGGAGGGAACTGAGGAAATAATGGAGGACACTGTTTAGACTTGAAACGCTAATTCTTCAAACTAGTTGTAGTCAATGAACTTTGCAGTAATACATCGAATTGCAATACTAGTTAAGGGATGTCTTGCAAACCAACTGGCCTTTTGTGAGCAGTGTTCTCTTTGTGAGAAGGCACATGGGAGAGAGTGTTTTTTGTTAGGAGGAGCTCCCTGAAAGCATCCCTTTCAGCACCTTGTGACACAGTCCCAACTCTACTCCCAGCATCCATGTTGGGTTTGATCTCATGCTGATTCACCAATTCACTTGTTGTGATTGTGTATTCTTGGAGCAGAAACAAAGGACTGTGTGAGCAAATATGCCCTGGAGTCAGCAGAGATCTGGTACTTGACACCATCCATATGTAGATCTGAGCCAATGATAAGAGATGAAACTACAACATATGTCACTAGTACACAGGCAGTGTCCAGCTCTGGAGTTCTAAAAGAAGCTTAAACAGAATCACCTCCAGCGTACTCAGCGCTTGGGTGATTGGAAGAGGTATGAAGAGTGGTTGCTTACAATTGACCCCAGGCACAAGTAAGAAGTGATTCTTCTGGAATGTGACATTTTTATAATGTTCCATACTCCTGTTCACTTCTTCACTTATGTGTAGCCTGAAGTCAAACTTGAACTCCTTTATGACTTTGTGCGTCTGTGGAAGTACATAAGCATCAGTGACAATGAGATGGCCAGGTGTAACTGAGGTGAAAGACTTTATCTCTGTCCTGAGATGCAGAGCTAACCACATTTCTGTAGTTTCCAGGTGAGGTCATCAGGACATCTACCTAGAGCAAACCTGTCAATTAAAAGAGGTAAAATGGATTCAAATGGCAACAGTTGATCAAAGTGTCCACTGTTGCCAGATGTTACCTCAAGATTGTGTGTTATCTATAAGACTAGTCAACACAGTCTTTCGCCAGCTCTCCCCAAGATCACCCATAGTTCCACAGTGCTTTACTATAGACCCACTAAACTGGTTCTTGAAACTCTCTATTCTCAAGAAATACTTCCATTGTTTCTGTTGTTGTTAAGAAATAGAAACTCTTCTGATAAGCTTTGGAACATTTTTTCTGCTTGTATTTTTAAGATGGCTTTTGATCTAAAAGTAGGAAGCTATTCCTATTGAGTGACCAAGTGATTTGGAAACCAGTACTGTTGAAGGTTTCAAAAAATTAAAGATGCAGCAATTATTGACTTTCCTTGTAAAATCCAGTCCAGTTCTTAGCCTTATAGGGTAGTTTCAGTAAGTGTGGAGAGAAAGATCATTCGTTTCAGAGATGAGCAGGAGTTGAGCAATTAGAATGGTTCAACTGCCCCATTCTTTCCTTTTCTCAAGAAAGATCCTCCTTCAGGAAGATGTGGTGTAGAGTCTTTTTTAAATGCTTTTTGAGTCTCATACACAGTGAAGTTGTGCAGTGCTTAAAAGCCTATTCATGCTGTTAGAGCAAAGCCTATTTCTTGATTTATTTTGAGATTTGTCTAATTAGACCTTTCTTCTTCCAAGTGGTAAGGAGCATTTTAGCAGCAAGTTATGTAGCAATACAATCAATACTGTGCAGGACAAATTTCCTTATTAGAATTTAAAAAAACCCCAAGTCTTACAAATTATTAATTTATTATTATTATTGGTTAATCATGAGAAATATTTACAGGGATTTGAATGAAAAATTTAAGGAGGTTAGATTTTTCTCCTCATTTGGGCTATTAAGGTGCACCTATTGAAATAGTTAGTTGAACAGAATTTAAATGGAATTGATTTTCTTGTCTCTCCAAAAATGAAGAAAAATGGTGCTCCACAAATCTAGCACCATGAGAGGAGAAAAAGAGGAAGAATGACGGAAGGAAACAGAATCGTGTCAGGCAGGATGCAGTATGTCTTTAGGGTGCAAAAGGCCTTCCATACCACTAAATGCACATAGTACATCTCACAATCTAGAGCAAGCAAATACCTATGAAAATCCTATGGTCATGAAGAACAATATCCTAAATGCTTTGAGGGCACCCATGATTATGCCTGGTATTGCATCAAGTTAGAATGACTGATCTGTCATTTTTCTGTGCTTGGGACCTTTAATCATAATAAGTTAAAACCATCAATTATTTAGAATAAGAAATGTCACTTACGGCTTGGTTTTGGAGATACAAGTTACAATAGTTGATAGATATCTTTGACTGATACTAAGAAAAAAAATTACAAGAACAGTGGAGTTCACTGTTTTCCAACTTAAGTATACAACAAAGAACCAAATACTGACAGTGACAATACTGGAGAAAAGGTAAGAAAAGGAAAGAGAAAATTTCCTTTGATAGTTGTTTAAGATCGCATCTAATGTCATTCTTCTCTGACATCAAATCGGGGAAGGATCAGTCATAACTGAAGAATATAGGCAATCATGAAACTTTGTAATATTAATACTTTAAGTTTTCCATCAAGAGTAGTTAGCCCTGAATTCTCCTCTCATCTTTGTCTGAATGCAGGCGATTACTACTCCAAGTTTAATCTGTGACTGTTAGCTTTAAGCCTGTTACAGGGCCATTTAAATCTATGATGAGCTTAAACTAACAAGTACCTTGATTCAGTGAGAAGGAGAGAAAGCATATTTCTGTCTGTATTGTCAATCCTTTTTGTGAAATACTTTTATTTTCTAGAAAGAGTGCATGAAGATAAAATTTGATTTCATGAAATAGTAGTAGTAGTTTTAAAATAATTAAATATGTGCAAAATACAAGATTTCACAAACCATGTCGCAAGTTTTTTTATGGTCTTTTTCCTGTGTTCCAAATTGATTTGTATTTCAAAGCTGTACTTTGTCACTGGGGCAAAAGGAAGCAGAGTAAGGGAATTAGAAAGTGTCTGGGATACAACAGATTAAATCTCACAAACCAGCTTTAGCCTTTTGTTACAGAAAAGCCTTTCGTTAAATATGTAGGTAGATTTTGTAGGCCTCTGTAATAATACAGATCTATGTCACTGCCTCTGTATTTGCTTCCTTCTTTGTCCCCTCTCACATGTCAACATGGTATTGGCAAGGGTCACCACTTCTGGCCTGTCCACCACACCCTCTTTTTATGCGAGTCCATGTTTTAAGTACACTCCTTCCAAACTGCCTGTAAAAGGTTGCTTTTCCTTCAAGGCCTGTCAAGAAAGAAGTATATGGGGAGAAGATAAAAAACAAAACAAATGAGGCCACCGTGTTATGTTCTGAAATGCAAATATTTTGCTCTATTTCAATACTCATCTTCAAACTGGATGTTGCAATAAGATCTTTGGGGCTGACACTGTCCCCGTAGTCTATAAAGTCCTTAAGCTTCTACTGTCTCACAAATAAACTTCTACCTACCAGAGAGGATTTATCCTCAGCTGTAGTACTTTCTTTTAACTGTATTGCATCATATATTTTCCAGAAGGATAAAGAAACTTTTTTGGTTAATTATTTTGTTGTTTTAATCTTGTATTCTTCAGACAAAGTCACTTTTCAAAGCACAGAAGGCTAAAGGGTTGTTAAGCTAAAGAAGTTTCATCTGAGTTGCATACAAACTAAATTATTATATTTCCAGATTTCCTCTTGCTTTGCCACAAGTCACAATGAGGAAAAAGTTGGGCTCCTTTGATGTGAAAAAAGCAATATAACACTTCTCTGAAAGAACATTTCTCAGTCTCTCATGTGAAAAAGGATTAACACCTCCAACAAAGGTCCTGTAGATCACAGAACTAAGCAGCAATACTGAACAGTATTCCAGAGGAGTGGAAAAACTGTATTTAAGCAAGAGATTGTTTGAACTGGCAAACAGAAGCTTTTTAATAGCTGAAGATCTGAGATAAAGGATTAAACCTTTCTGAAGTATCTGCACTTAAACAACTCTAAAGACAAGGAAGCGAGTTTAAATTCATGAAAGATGGTCTTTGTTTTCTTAAATGAACCATGTTCTTTAGTGTCAAAACAAAATCTATTCACAGCATTGTCAACTACATAAACTTCATGACAATACCACTTATCTACCAAAGTCTGACCTTGCTTACTTTCTGAAATTTTTACTAGTTTGGGCATCTGCCTTCTGCTTGCCTAACTTCATAGTTGAGAACAACTTACCTTTCTGCTTTTAATAGGCACTTGTGCAGTATGTGTAAGCAGAACATGTAAAATAAATGTTAGTTTTAAATGGCTACTTGTGTCATTTTCCCCCATGTTACAAGTCAGACTTAGTACTTTATCTCTAATAGAACATCAGTGGATTAATAGTAATTAAATGGTTGAAGTGACATGAAAATGAATTTGCTGTTATTGACTGCAGGAATGTGTGATAATTAGTAGTTATTCAGCATCAGGAGAGGTAAGGATTTCTTGCCTTATTTTTGTCCTCAGAAGTTGAATACAAGAAAATGTAAGAATGCTATTAAAACTTCTTATACCATTTTTTCTATTTATTTTTAACTAAACCACAGCTTAGCTTGCTGTCTTAAGAAGAAAATTACAGCATTTTTTTATCTCAAGGAGCAAACAGGTAACCTTCTGACCTTTTCAGTAAATCCTCAACTGAACCTCTGAAATTAGGGTGATTTAGCATTTTATGGCACAGAATAAAAATCTCAAATTCTGTTTCCAAATAGTGTATCCTGAACACACATTTTATTAAGCTCTTGACTCATTCAGCCATGTGTATTTTGTAAAGTTCCTATGGTTATTGTTTTACAATAGCTGCTTCCAGAACCATTGTAAGGGTTTCAATTAATCAGCTCTTTGTGTGCTTCAGACTATGCAAATTTATCACATCAGACCATTCAGCAGCTCATGGGAAAGCAGTGTACAAACTGTATTGTCTTCTAGCACCTCCTCTCATTTAGAGTGATGTTTTTAATAAGAAAACTAATCAAGTTTACTTATGCATTATTTATCTGTTAATTTTAATTCTGTTCTTTACCTCTTATGTCAAATGGGATGTAGCAAGTGATATGATAGATCAGTGAATGATTCAATATTGAACAAAGCGTATGTGATGCAGCACTTTTTTCTTCTAGACTTGTTTTATGCTTAGTTAGCCAACACAGTATGTAATTAGAGAGTTTTGAAGCAGCTGTACATGTTTTGTTTAGCATTACTAATTTTTTGCCGATCTGTTTGTCACATAATACACAGTGCTGTGTTATAGCTACAACTTTGCTTAATTATGTGACGTAGTCTTGTTTCTCAAGAGTATTCCCAAATTCTGACAAATGTGGTAAACCTAAAACAGATGCCTTTCAAGTTGGTTTTAGCTCTTATACCACCGTATCATTAGAATAAGTAAACAAGCACATTTAGTAATGCGCTTCTTTTTATCTTGCTGATAGAAACTGGTATTACTGCTGCTTCTATTCACTCTGTCTCCTTTGCTCTCTAATGTCCCTCCTGCTGGTAGTAATTAGTTTTCTATATTAGGTTGTTTTGACTTATTTGATGATTTTTTTTCATTTGGCATGTGTGTGTATAGAAGGCATCTTATGGTAACCCGGTGAAAAACTTTCCCATACTGTTGTGTTTTGTCCCTGCCCCCTCCCAGCCACCCCTGTCCTCCCTCTGCTGAACTGGGGTTTTACAAGTCTGGGTATGTTCACGTTTGTCAGCAAACTGTAAAGCAACCACATGAAAGGTAGCAATTCTAGACACCCGAGTTTCTCCTGTTTAGGAAAAGAAACTCTTGAAGGACAAAATTACAGGGGTAAAGGGATCTTTATGCTCTGTCAGGGCCTTGTGGAGGTACATGGGTTTGAGATGCTGTCGGCATTGATGCTGATACGTGTGTGGGGCTGGGGGCCATCATGCATAGTCAGGGGGCTGTCATTTACTGGCTGGCATACAATAGCATTGAAAAACACTGCTTATGGCTGTTTTATACTTGCATGTTAAACCACTGTAGATGTCTGATTTAAGTTTATTCTAATTTAAACTGTTACCGTTGCATTAAGCTGCCGTGCTTGCTAATCCACTTTTTTTTCATTTTGATGTCCTAAAAATTTCCTAGCATTTTCACTGATTTTCCCTCTTAAGGTGACATTATGAAATTGATATACAAAGCTTTTTTCTAGAATTTAATTTTTTTTCATTTGAAAAGAAATGACATGTAGCAAGCTGCTAGATGCTTTCTTGCTCCAACATATAACCCTCTTGTTAATCCACATTAAAAAAACCCATTTTGTTTTTGTTTTGTCTGCAGCCTTTTCTGGTTGTTAATATTTGGTTCTTGTGCTAGATGAGACTCCAGAATGTATAGGTTAGAGCCGGTGAGGGCCATTGCAGTGCAACATTTAGTCTCAAGTTGTATTGCTTGATTTCAGATGCAGCATATTAAAACTGTCAGGGGAAGGGAAGTAAATGCAACCAAATTATGTTGTATGTTCTCTGTGAATGCTGAGGATCAATTTTCATGTGATGTCTAAATCAGTAACAATTAAGAAATACTAGCCCATAGTAAGAGCCACAGAGCAAAGTTGCCTGGTTTAAGTGTGCCCTATTTATGAATGTCGTTATGGGGAGTACTTGGGCAGCTCAGCTGTGAAATGCAGTTCATACTTGGACAGGGCATCATTTGGAACTTGAGGCTGTCTTAAATCCAGCCCCTTCTTTTCTCCTTTACTGTTTTATTAGGCAGTTGCAAGTGATGATTCCACTTACATGCATTAATTCACTTGATCACTTTTTTGCAGCTGTTAGGTTGCCTGGTACTGCCCTGCTGCAAACTCGGCTCAGTGATTAGGGATGAAAAAGAGTAGCAAATTCAGAAGCTCAAAGTGCAGAACTGCGAGCATTAGTCTCTTAAAGAGCTTCAGAGGGCAAGTGATCACAGAGTTAGATCAGGTTTACATTTTGAAATGAATTGCAGTTACTTGCTTTTAGAAGTAATATATGTAGGAAAGGTATCTTTCAGCTTTTTTAACAGTTTTTTATGAGAAAGAATGAACTTTCTTAAAACATAGTGGAGGAAGAAGTTTCTCTCTGTCCTCTAAATACATGCAGACATGCTATAAATCTGTTATAAACTCAGCAATTTCTTCAAATACAGAAGCTTAGAATTCAGGCTTTATAGCTTTCCCTTTTTTCTTTCTTCTCTTTTTTTCCCCCCTCTGTAAAATAGAAACTTTATAAATGGCCCAGTGAGCTTCCCATTGCTGGATTCTGTCTAAATATTTTGTTTTTAACTTCTAAGCTCATTATGCTGTCTTTGTGTTAACTTGTATTAAAATCTGTCAGCTATGACTGGTCTCATAACCACAGTCAGCGGACCAGAATAAGTTAATTATTTACTTGTGTCACTAGTGCTCTTCATCTAATGAAATGCACAGCTGTGTTAGATCTGCAGTTGGGTGTGTAGGTCCTATTGTTACACAAGTCAGCGGAGGGTAGAAGCCGCTATGATGGAGAGCCCTCAGTTCTTTCTGCTGTTCTGCCTTTCTGTGTCGATTTCATGGATCTTTTATCATTCACTTTCACACAAAACAAACAACACAGTGGCTGTCTGCTATGGGAACCAGCTTGGCATATAAAAGGTTTTCAGAGGCTAAAGTAATTTTAAGTTAGCTAAGATTTAATTTTTGGCTTACAGGTGCCATGAAATCCAGATGCATCCTAATGCTTTCTTAGAAGTAAATGCAAATAAGGCAAAATGTACAAGCCATAATACGTATATAAGAAGGTATTTATATATAAAATTTTAGGACCAAAAAAAAGCTGTGCACACAAGAGATAGTGGATTGGTTTGGATTGTGGGTTTGTTTGGGGGTTTTTTTCAGCAAATGATTGCTGCTTGGCAGAGAGGACTAGAAGGATGTTATTGATTTATCACAGTAGAACAATGAAAATTAGTTTCAATAGGTTTTAAAACTAAATACAACAGCACACACACACACACCCCTTGCCCCAGACTGTCCAGTCCTTTTTTTTTTCTGGTCCCTTCCCCCATGCTTACCATTCTCATTCTATTAACTACTGTCCCATACACCTATCCCTGTCTTGCTTGGACAGTGGAAGAGGAGCTCCCTCCTGAGCAGACGCCAATATCCCCCTGTGAACTGGCTGGTCGGGGGACGCCTTTTTAGGGATGTAACCAGTACCCTCGGTCTTCCAGGAGCCCCCTCCACTCCAGGACTGTTCCCAAAGCGTGCTCTGGCACAGTTGCAGCAGGCTGATCTCAAATAGCTTTCAGACTTTTTCAGCTCTAGGGGCTTCTGGAAGAAATTGTCCAGCTGAAACAGTAGCTTTGGTTCAAAGGAGAGCGGGCTTAAGCAGCTGCATTTTAGCACCTGAATTTGAACGTTAAATCTCTTGATCATTTATAGCTGCAGTATGTTGATCTGCAGAATTCACTGTAGAAACAGTTGTAAGAGTTAGAAGGAAAATTTGGGGTTGCATGATAGATCATTTTAAGCGAGTTTTCATGTTTCTGTTTAATCTTTCCTCAACAGTTTTAGAGTTTGGAGAGTTTTCTTTGTTTTACATCCAATACCGATAAAGACTGAAAAAAGCTTCCAAAACTTTCAAAGGGACAGTTTATATTCATGGTCTGACAAAATAAAAGCAGCCTGGGAGTGGATTGTACTTCGCAATTCATAAAAAGCAGTCTTTGCTCAGCAAATGAATGCTACCTGAAAAAATCTTTCTTGGGTTTTTTATTACTTTTCCCCTGTTTATATCCTCTCAGTTGTTGTCAAAGTCCTGACATGATGTGTTTATATTGACAGTATTTACCAAAGATACATATGATAAACAAATTTCAAATCAGTAATAATTTTGTATGCCCAAAGAGATATTGTAAGAGGCCACCTTTCCTTATTTTTTTTTTTGGGAAATTATAGCATGGGCTTTACAAACCAGGTCTCCCTTGAGATATTCCAGTCTGACTGGACAGAAGTTTCTGGTTGCCTCTGAAAACTGAATCTAAAGCTTTCTTCACTCATTTGCTAACTCACAAATCACTGAGAGCATTATGTAAGGGTATGCTAATTTTGCCAGTCCGGTCACAAGGGCTCTCTTCTAGTCTGCAGGTTGGGAGCACTGGTCATGGTAATGAATCTGGGTAAAAAGTGATCCATGAGAAAGAGAGGAGGAGGAGGAAAACACTAAAGAAAATCTGGTGATGAGCATCAGCCCCGTTGGTGGTTTTCTGTTTTGTGAATTGAAATGTTTTCTCTTCTGCAGGGGTGTGTGGACTGATTGTTCCTCAGGAAGACATGCCATTTTGCGATACAGGAATCTGTCCAGATATCATAATGAACCCTCATGGCTTCCCATCGCGTATGACGGTCAGTGGTTATGTTACAATTAAAGAGACAGTGTCCCCCAATAGGGAAAGAGAAGGAGGTTAGCCAGAAGAGACAAAAAAGCTTGAAGCCTCAGTTCACTGAGAATGTTCTCCAGTCATCATGCCACACACTTGCTCTCCTATGTGTTCAGCCCTCTATGACACGTTTTGAAACATCTGACTATAAAAGGAGTAGGAATGCAGGCTGTTTGTGCATCGTTCTCATTTTCTTCTATATCAAGCTAAGAGGAGTGCAACCAAATACTTCACTTGCACCCTTTCTGTTTGAGAATTTCTTGCTCTCCCTCTTCCTTCCTTATTGCCTGTGCCCACTAAGCTGGCTGGGGCTGTGAGAGGAAGGTTGGAGAGGAGGTTTAATTACAGTTCTAGAGCTTTATATCTGGACTTCTTACATTATACATGCCTCCCTGGAACTGATGCAAGGCTTGCACCTGTGCTGCAGGGTCACACTAAATACCTCACCTTTATATGGGACCTCACTGATTACTTCGTAAAATCTTTTTTCCTTTGTTAGCGTCTTCCCTTTTGTTCCCCCTGCTGCACTGCAGCCTGTCCGTCTCTGAGGCTGTTTCCTGCAGCAGAAGGCCACACTGGATGCTGCCATTTTCTAGACAACTGGAAAAAATGGAACTGCCATGAGTCCAGTTTTCCCCCTCACACAAGAGTATTCCCTGTTCTTGGGCTGCTTCTACTCCTCCCGTTGCATGGGATAACCCAGGCTGCCATGTCGGTCGCTTTGCCTGGCAAACTTCTGCTGTGAGCAATCCAGCACTGTGCCCGTACTAGTGACCAGGCTGTTAACTCTGCTTTTCTTTGCACAGGTAGGAAAGTTAATTGAACTCCTAGCTGGAAAGGCTGGGGTCCTCGATGGCAGATTTCACTATGGAACAGCTTTTGGCGGCAGTAAAGTTAAGGACGTGTGTGAAGATCTGATTCGCCATGGTTATAACTACCTAGGGAAGGACTACGTAACATCTGGTATCACTGGGTAAGAATCTGCTGTATAGATTTAAGTTTTTCAGGAGAGTGGGGAAATCCTGTTGAGACACATCTGAAAAATCTTATGTCTCAGAGCAGGAGCTTTCTCTTATTTGCAAGCTGCTCTGTGAGATGGAGAAAAGGGGATGAAGAATGGTGTGCTTTTTTTTTTCTTAGAAGTATTTTGTGGTTCCACATTTTAAGAATTACTAGTGTACATGTTGCATAATGGGAATGGTCCTTGTGGTACATATGAAAATTTCCTGGATTTTACTGCCTGACAAAAAAGCTGAAATCAAGGTTTCCTTTCTGACAGATTGTAAGAAATTTGAAGTTTCTGTTGGCAGAAAGTCTTATGTAGGCTTGGAATGAGATAAACATTTTCACATTGACTTTAATAGTACTGTAAATATAGATTCGGAGGCAAGCATCTGTTCTTTGGGAATATTCTGTGTGCTCTCTTTTTTCTTTTCCTTTATCTTTTTTTTTTCTTCTTCCAATTATACAGTGTTTCAGTCTGGCATAATACTCTAGTCTACAAACTTCCTGCTGTGTTGATCAGACTGGCTTCTGAGACACAGAGTTCAAAGAATGTAAGATAGTTTAGGAAGAGGAAAAGGCCATATGGCTTCACATGCCTGCCCTTCCAAAATATATCTTAATCCTACCTTCCTGCTATTTTTATTATCCTCCCAGTTCCCTTCTTCTCAAGGAACAAGTTTAGGTTCTTTTGCAAGTTTTTTTTTATATACTTTTTATTTTAATTGCCTTTCCTACCAACTTATTCCATATGTTGCTTCTCGTTTTGTTTCAGAGATATTATTTTGTTTTCCATATTCACTCCATATTCCATAAATTGCATATCGAACGTTCTGGTGTTTGAAACACTTTCTATTGATGTGTCATGGTGGGTTTTAAAAAATTTGACTAATCATGTTTCCTAGGGAGAATAAAATCATCTAGCTCTAAAAATCACCCATCCCCAAACTTAACTTTTTAGTGCCCTATTTAGAGACTTTGCTTAGGATACTGCTGGTTTTTTCCCAGCAAATTGCACAGGCTTAATCTGTTTGTTAGGAAATTTGAAGGCAGATTTCTGTTTTCCTAACAGTGGGAAAGCTTGCAAATTTCAAATGTCTAGTTAAGTATTTTCTTCAATAATCAGCTTTTGGAATAACACTGCATAATGTCAGCAACAACTCTGAAAGGGAGGTGCAATACTCTTGTCTTCTGCTTGTTTTTACATTGTATATGCCTTTTTATTTTTTTTAAATGAGTAAGTGGCCATGCTGAATCTGTCTGTTAAATCTGGTCATTCTTAGTGCTGAAGGTGGTAAGTGGGCTGAAGGTGGTAGCTGGGAAATGACTGAGTGCTTTTCACTATCGCTTTCTGATCTTT
Source organism: Myrmophylax atrothorax (assembly GCA_026770055.1). Classification (NCBI taxonomy): domain Eukaryota; kingdom Metazoa; phylum Chordata; class Aves; order Passeriformes; family Thamnophilidae; genus Myrmophylax; species Myrmophylax atrothorax. Next base: position 54,183,736 of record JAOXXN010000265.1, on the reverse strand, counting down.
AAGCGCTTACTCTGTTTTTACAGTTGGGGGTGTTTTTAACACAGAAATCTTTAGCCATTACTCCAGCTCGTAGAATGGAGTAACACTCTCTGTATTGCTTACAGATGTTCCTCAGCTGATGCAAGTGCCTAAACATGGTCCTCAGAGCCCTTTACCCAACTCATCTGAGCCCCCAGTGCCAGCCAGGACAGCGATTTTTGTCCCATGGATGCTGAGCAGTGCTGCAGGGACAGCTGTGCCGAGGCACAGCCACTCAAGGACGGCTTTCACCCAGCTGGGTCTAGGGTTGTGTTTCAGAGTGGTGTGCAGGGAGAATCAAGTGGATGAGAACACTGTCAGGCTCATGGTGTGCCAGTGCTAACCTATTCTTGCAAATACAAATTTCTTAAAGTGCTCCTACAAAAAGGATGTTTTGAGCATTTATGCTGCAAGTATTTGTTTACATATATGCATACCTTTGTGAAGGAATGTAAATAGAAATACCCTAAGTCACTCTTCAGGGTCTAACACATTTACAGTCTGTATTGGTTAATGATGACACTGTTGGAACACTCCTGTGCAGGCAGAGGAGGGACTTACCATAGTACAGCTGAGGCAGGTACCTGCAGCTATAGCAGCATGTCTGCCCAGTGTAGGACCAGAGTTCAGGAGCTTGTTCTTCACTGGAGAGGGTGCAGCAGTGGTGTACATGTGGTGTTGGAAGTGTACTGCTCCTGTGTTCAGAAGGGTTCCCTGGGAGTGGGGTTCAGACTGATTGTCCAGAAAGCCCAAACACATTTTTATAGGACTCAGGATTTCAAAAATGTTTTGAATTTCTCCTGTGCACGACACTCTTGTCTCTCTTAAAGTAGGTGTGTGCTAACTGTTAATATTGGGTTTGTTTTGTTTTTTTTATTTCAGGGAACCCTTGGAAGCATATATCTATTTTGGCCCTGTGTATTACCAGAAGCTGAAGCACATGGTGTTGGATAAAATGCATGCAAGAGCTCGAGGACCCAGAGCAGTGCTCACCAGGTATCGTTACAGGCTAAGCACAAAATTCTTGTGTACATTCAAGAAATGTATCCAGCTGAATGATGGGTATGAAACAAAGTTTGTTTACCTGCTGATACTTGACATAAAATGCAATGGGATGTAATTACACTGTTGCAGACTAAAAGCTCTCATAGTAGATTGTGGGAGGAGGTTGTTCTGAATGTCCAGATGTGCTCCTGTGATCCAAAACCGAGTTTGCTTCTCAAACTTGTTAGCAGTTGGTAAAAATACCATCTGCTGAATCACAGTGCACACTGTAGCCCCTTCCTGTCAGATTGTTTGTATCATAGGTATTTTAGAAGGTTTACTTTTATTTTAAAATTTGTTATAAGTAGAAGGAAGACATTTTTTCTAATATCTTTTGACCATACTTTGGTAAACAGCAGGTTAATATTGATGCAGCCCCTGTCTTTGCCTGTCAAGACAAAGCAAATGCGTTGGCCCTAGTGTAGTGCAAGCAAGCATTAGAATAATGTGCAGCCCTGGTTTACTGTACTTTGCCTTGCAGACTCTTCTGTTCAGCTCTAAAACTGAATTTAGGCTTGTATGTGCCACTTCACAGTTATTATTCAATACCAACTTTCACACAAATAAATTGTGAAGGTTACAGAGATTCCAGCTGTGAATCTTCATTTTTATTTGCCCCATTACAGACATGCTCTCAGTTCCTTTGGAATCGTGATCTTTGCGCTAAGCCTGGACTTCATTTTCTTTCCAACAAAAAGATTGCTTACCATGTTGGTGTTTTCTGGTGTCAAATTTTGAAGTCAAGCAGATGTACTCAGAGCAATAGGTAATATAAGCCCCTGGAGATGGATTTATATTATCTGGACCCTTTGGAGGATTTGAAGCCTCCTGCTTTTACTGGTGCTACGTACTTTTTCTCCTTAAAGCCAAGCTCTATGGCTGCTTGTGCTCATGTTCTGAACTGCTGATAGTCCTTACTCACAAAAAAAGAGTTCAGTGGCACAGGCTTTGGTTTGGAGATGCTTCTAGTGGTTCTCTTAGTTCACTTCTCTCCATCACAGTAGGATAATATGCTAAAATTTGCCAGAAAATTAATTTCCAGCTAGTCTTGAATATTCTCGCAAAGATTATTCCAAATGTCCCTTGCCAGTTGTTCTGGACTATTACGTACTCCCTTATACCTCATTGGCTGCATGGTGGTAACTCTTCTTTTTGACCAGTCAAAATTTGTGCAGATTCTGACAGTAGAAATCTTTGTACTGTTTTTAAGATGTAAGCACAGTCTTGTCTGTCCTGCCCTTACTCTTCCCTCTTCCCTATTACAAGCATCATTCATATTCTTTAATTCTTAATTTATTTTTATGCCTCTTACCGTGTGCATGTCTACTTCTTTTGCTTTGTCTGTCTGCAGAAGTTAACAGGTCTGTCCTCTGAATGGGTGCTGTTAGAGAATGGAGGGACAGGTCTGTGCTGTACTTGGTGCAGAGGTATCTTTCTCTTTCTTTTTTTTTCTTAGTTTCCAGCCTCATGCTGCCTCTAGGACAAACTGAAGTTGTCTCACATTTTCCATGGAAGTAAATACCAGGGAAAGAAAGCATGAAAAGTTTTTGTAATTCTTGTCTGAACTTTTCCAAGTGTAGCACAACCATTATTTCCTACCACAGCTGCTTGCTTATATGAACATAAATGATATTCCCAAATAGTAGGCTGTCTGCCCCATTTTTTGTTCTTCGGTGTGTTAGGCATTTTATTGGTGCTTCACATGAAAATGAAAACTCTCAGTCTTAGCTAACAGTGCACAGGGGTTGCTGGAACTCCTGTCTCACCCAAATCCTTGATCTGCTTTTGTACTGTCTCCCAACTTCTCAGCTGTTCAAAGATACTGAGTTTAAATGAAATTTAAATCCCAAGTCATCATAATGGTTATATGTAAAGATGAAGGTGGTGTTATTTCCCCACCCCTTACTTTCTGCAAATTCTTTGTTCCAGTCAGTAGCATCAGACTATGTAACTGGGGCTCTTTATCTGACTACTGATGTTCAATTTATGCTGCCTCTTCACTAGTCTTTTAGGAATTTTCTTTTTTCTCCTCAACTAATTAAACATTTGTTATTGCCACTGGCTCTGCAGAGAGTCTGCTTTGCCAGCTTTCATACTCACTATTGTTTTATCATCCATTGCGCTTCCTGGAGAGTAGATTGCATCTAACATTCTTTTTTGATTTTAAAAGTAATCCTGTAACAGCTTCCAACGTGGAATTTGGCTGTCATTGTCTTGAAATGTGTTTTATTATATATCAAATGTACCTTAACTGACAGAGCAAAGCTGTATTTCCATCTGGAATACGGCAGAAGACTTGAGATTCTTGAACATCACAGATTCTAGCTATTGTTCTGATTAAAACAAGACTTTGTAGAATTGCAAGGCAGCACTTTTTGTCATCACAGTCAAAACCCACCAGGATGTTGCCCTCTGAACTGGTACTAGTTAAATGAACTGCAGTACTTACTTTCAATGCCAGGAGTAGTTGACAATTAACTTATAACATAGTTCTATATATAGTGTTGCAAGACACCCAGTTCTGCTTAATCTTTTTAATAGCTAAACTGCTTTTGGTTTTTCTTACCAGAGAGCAATATAAGCTTTCTACATGCATTGTTGTTCTGATGGACATTGTCAGAGCAAATTCTTGTTATTCTGCAGGGGAGAAATGTGATGACACTGGTCAGGGCTCTGGGGCTGAGAGAGCACGGTGGGGCCCTCCTGCTTCAGGCAGAGTTTTTTAGGTAGTACTCCACTTCTTGGAGATCAGTGTTTCAGCAGACAACTCCATTTCAGTTAGCCACTGGTTTTCCCCAACAGGCACAAGGGAGATCTGCTGAGACCTACAAGGCCTACTTTCATTCACAGGGGTAGACTTATTTCCCCCACTGGCCAGTGAAACAAGGAATACGACCATTAAGTTGAACCCACTGTTCTTGCAGAAAATGCAGAATTAGTGCCCATAAATTCTTAATGTGCTTAAAAACACTGAAGTTAATTGTTTTATGCTTTTTCTAAAGGCATCAGTTAAATAGAAGGAAGATCACTTGGCCTTAATTTTATTTAACGAATCACTGCTTTTTATTTAGCATTTAGGGGTTTTAAGAACTTACCTTTTTTTCTTCTCATTAAAAATATCTCTTTTTAATGATATTCCCTATTTTATTTTCAAGAGTCTGCATTATTTTCTGATGTCTGAGTAAAGAAAGAAGTGGGTTGCCTAGGGCAACAGCTGCAGTGTATGTGTGTATGGCAGGAAAGGGGAAGCTCAAATGCTTTATAAATACTGTTTTAACATAATATACAACTTCTGGTTGTAAGTAATTTTTAAAATCATGTGAGCTGGAAGAAGAATCTGATAGACTTAGAAAGTAGAAAACAGACTCCTTGCAAAGGCCCAATCTCAATACTGAAATTTTTGGTACTTTATAAAACTACTTTTTAAGTAGGGAGGTTTTTGTTTTGTTTTCTTTTAATGAGGTTATACTGACAGTGGGAGTGAAACACTTAAGAGCTTAAGGTTCAAGTTGGTTTGTGGGGTTTTTTATTTTGAAGGCCTTTATATTTTTTTTAATGGGATTTCTGCCTTAGAAATCTTCATCCCATATCTGTTGGAAAACCTTTGTCATTTCAACCCATGGAGTTGAGACACCATAATGTTTCATTTCATAATTTTTTATCCTCCCTTTGGGTTGATACTTTATTTGGGTCATGTTTATAAAGCTATTTTGTCATTTTATCCTGTGGAACAGCACCTGGTGAAACTTCTCAAAGTAGGCTTATGCATTAAATAATATTACAAAAGTCAGTTTGTAAAAAGAACTCAGGCACTTCTGGCACTGCAGCAAATGCCTGTATCATTGGAGGTCCAAACTGATTTTAAAATCAGCCTCTTGGGACTTCAGAAGAGGAAGTGCATTCACCACAGGGTTAGTCCTTTAAAACACATGTGAGCAGTGATGGTGCCATCATCTGGGGAGGGGGCCCTGCGGAGTTTAATCAGGATGTAAACAACTCTATCCATTCTCCCTCCCAACAGTGGGAAAAACAGAATGAAAAGAACAATTTGAATTACAAGTGGATTAGTTTTAAGGTTCCAGTGTGGTCAAAATAAGAGGAACTACTTCCCCTTAAAAATGAATGCAACTTCTGTCTTTAGAAGATATTTTGATCTGGTAATTAAGTATATTTTTAACTTGTTACAAAAGATTATTAGATGTTGAAGGCTGTTATAAATCCTTTTCTCTGAGTTGCAATAAGTTGGCAAAAACCTTTTCTTTAATATCTTTAATATACTTAACAAATACGGTTGTTTGAAAAAATGTAACCAAAATACACTTCAAAAGTTACAGGCCAGATCTGTCATTGAATATTGTATGTGAAGTACTCTGCTACAGGCATCAGACACAGCATGTAAACATGAGGTTTCATTGGGCAGTTAAGCCTCATTTTTAAAATTTCTTCTTTTGGCTGTCATGTTTCAGGGAATATACTAAGATGGAAATATTTAATAAATATATATTAAATGTATTTAGTACAATATATTAGTGCTTCAGGAATTTAGGATTGGTTTTGCTTCATAGTTTAATATTTACAACTGAAGAACTTACAGCATTGTGCTAGTACATGAGAGTAGAACTGACAGTGCACAAAACTGCTGTTTGACAAAGAGGAGGTTAAAAGTTTTCACTTTGTCCAACAAAAAAATTGACTTAAGCAATCTTAATGTTAAATAATATATTGTACCTTACCTTTTTACCTCCACATCTTTAGTGTATACTTACATTGCTTTTTTAAAACTCCTCTGGCACCATAAGGACAGGGAATCTTCCCAAACAGTAAATAGGAGTTTGACTTTGTTGAGGAACTAGAAAACCAGGATCCCATATAACACAGAAATCATTCTATTAACCATCATACATGAAAAAAATATGAACTTGATAAATATTACTTAAGAAATAAAAAGTAGGATTTCAATAATGAGTTAGCAATATGTCTGCTACTTCCCTGCTGGTCTTTTTTGATATTGTCTTCCAGATCCAAAACATTTTTTTAAGAACTTAGGCTTAGCTGTAGTTCAGCTGAAACATTAGGTTGATGATTGATTTATTAGCTGGTGAATATTGTTTCATTCTTTAGCTACTAACTATAATGAATGTCTCATCAAAATATAGTGCCAAATCTGTGTCCCAATTGTCCTTACTACTGTTCTGTCTCTTCTTGTTTTCACTTACTTAGATACATTCTGTGAGGTAGAGCTGTGGCCCGATGCTGCAGTTGCCATTCACAGAACTAAATAAACTACATCATGTTGCTAGTGCAGGAGCAACACATTTGTGAGATCAGCAGCTCTGGTTTGTAGAATGCTGTTGTCCATTGATCTTGTACTGTTCCAATAGCTTGAAGACAGGCATTCCTAGAATTGTAGAATGCATGTTCTGGAATACTTACTATATTTTTTCAAATATTTATTTCAAAGGCAACCCACTGAAGGTCGATCCCGTGATGGTGGTTTACGTCTTGGAGAGATGGAGCGGGATTGTTTGATAGGTTATGGAGCCAGCATGCTTTTATTGGAGAGACTGATGATTTCAAGTGATGCCTTTGAAGTGGATGTTTGTGGACAGTGTGGCTTGCTGGGGTACTCTGGCTGGTAAGTTGTCAAGTGGTATGCAGTAAATGTGCCTCTATGCAACAGAACCTTGCCCTTGGTTATAGTGTTTCTCAGATTGCAAGTGCTCACAGACACCAGTTAACAGTTCCATACATCTTAATCAAAAGCAGTGTCAATGCTCTAAATTGGTATTTGGAAAATGGGTGAGAGGGGATGGCTCTTGGTTGATGTCTGATTGAAGTTAGTACTAAATTGAGTGTGTACTCAATCAGGCAGGGTTCGCTCCTGTTGTGGCAGCACAGATATTCTCTCCCACAGCTAGCTGTGCTCGTGGGAAAGGTTTCTTTCAGTGTGTCTGCTGACCTTCCATCCCACCTTTGCAAGGGATTGTCAAATGCCCAATCCTTTATATCATCTATTTTTTGAAAAGGGTAAAGTAGCTGTGTCAATGTACTTGACATTTCTGCCATCAGAAATGAGATGTCTAGCTGGGCTAGTCACAGATCTCTCTGGTACAACCACATGTCAGACTTCACAAGACTGAAATGAGAGTGGGCACAGAATAATAGGAAAAGAAAGCAACATCCCCTACTTTCTTGTTCTCTAGGTATTGAGGTCACAGTCCCATGCCTATGCTGTGCCCCTCCCAAATGCCTTTTGCTTTGTAGTCTTGTAAAACAAGATGTTCCTCCTTGAAGCATAAGACAAGTGCATCATGGAACTTGATAGACAAGCATCTGTCTGTTTGAATTTCAGCTGGCTTCTGCTTTGTCCCTAAGAAGCTTCTCTCTAGACTAGTAATGCTCTTGCTGTCTTATTCTGAGACCTAAGCCAGTACTGAGTTTGTCTCCAACAAGACATGTTTTTTATGAAAGGGAAGCATAAAACTGGATGTCAAAGCTCTGTGGAGCTCACCATGTGTGACACTGTGGGCTTTGTTTTAGCCAGCTTTTCTCTTCAGCAATTTTGAGATGCCAGATTTCAAGTTGCCTGGTAGTATGCTGAAAACACACCACTGTTATTAGAAGATAGGCAAACTTCTGGTGATGTTCTTTAGAGGTGAGGGGTACATTTTGCTTTAGCTTGGTTTTGTTTTAGCCAGGCAGAAAAACGGAGCTATGAGACCAATAGGAATTTGATATACAATGTTCTTGCAAGATTTGCAAAAACAGGTGATCCGGAACCCCATGACAAGGAGAGGAAAACATACATACATAGTGTAAGTTCAAGTTACAAGTTACTCTAATATTTAGGATGGGGAAAGATGGAGAGTTGGAAGGATGAGGAGAAAGATTCAATCTTAAACACCTCAAAAGAACATTGTTGGGAACTTGCCAGTGGATATCAATATCTATCTATTAGGAGAGGCAGGAAATTGAACTTTATTCATTTCAGTGCTTCAAGAGTGATTTTTCCATAATATAATGAAGAAAGAAAATAAGGTGTGTTCTCAGTTTGTAGATGTGTAGAAGTGACAGCTATGATATCTGCCCTCAGTCAGACTGTTCTGCTGAAGCATGTGGCTTCTGGCCAGGAACCAGGCAGCACATCTGTCTGATAACAGCAGCAGTTCTGCTCTTTATGGAGCAGAAGTTCAGGCAGAGGTAGGCAAACACTTGTAATCCAGAGGAGAGATGGGGCCTACTCTGTGCATCCTGTTGGGGTTGGTGACCTTTAGTTGAGCATGGCCCTGCTGGATTTTGTGCCATAACTCTTCTTGAGAGTTCTGTTTTTCTTCAGTATGTGTTCACTGTATGTAAGAACTTGAGTCCTTTTTCTGATCCAGGTCTCTTAAAACTACTGCAAGGCAAATAACAGTTGAAGGAAGTTGTGTGAAAGGAAGGACATGCCCTAAGCCAAACAACCAAACACTTCTAACAGTGTGAAGTATTGCCTTAAAATACTCATGTGCAAATGTAGCTCTATTTTTTTAGTAAGACCTTGACTTTCAGAGCAGTCCTTGAAGATTTTTGGAGTCCACAGGAAGTGAAGCTGCCTTGAAGAAAATTAGGAATTTGAACTTTAGAAGAAATGCTACATTTTATTTTTAAGGTTTTGTTAATACATTTCATTTTTTGAAGTTCGTATCAAAGTTTAGTAACTCTTTAAATAACTGTGAAAGAAACTACCATCTCAGACAGAGCCAGACATTCTTGCAATCTGATTCTGTGAAAAGCTGTCTGATGTGTGAGAGTAATCAATAAGAGGAAGTGTCTGCTAAATTATATGCTGTGTCTACCAGTAGCTGAAGCAAGTGCCCCTATAACGAGCATCACAGAAGAGACCAAGTCATTAAGAGAAACTTCCCAATAGGCCTTTTCAGTCACTCTGGCATTAATAAGACGTTGCTGCAAGAAACCTTTTAGAAACATAGTTTGGTGGATAGCGTTAAGGGCACTCGTCTTAAGGAAGATGAGCCCTTCCTCTCAGACAAGGACAAGCCACTGGGTATGTTTTTCTGCAAGACAGTAACAGCACGTCCACTCTGGGGCCTGTCCTTGTATTTTCATGGGGAAGGAGGATGTTGTGGCAGTAACAAAATTTGTCCCTGTAAAAAATGCAGTTGAAACTTCCTATGATGTACTGGTTTCATGCAAATTTTCCAAGTTTGCTGTTGTACAGATGCTCAGGGGCAGAACTCCACTGAATGCAATGAGCAGAGTTTCGTCCTCTTTTGATGATACATTGAGGAGTTATTCTAATCCCCAGAGTGTGGGCATTTTAAAATATACATGAAGAAAGATTTTATTCATGGTTCAGATTCAGTCTTGGCATAGTTACC
>JAOXXN010000265.1:54147490-54159585 GCA_026770055.1 Myrmophylax atrothorax | reverse complement strand
AGGAGGGGGTTGCCTGACCCCGCTCGGCAGTTCCTGCAGCGGTCCCGGCGCGGGGCGCTCGATGCACCGGCTGGGCTTGGCCCCTCGCCGGCCACCGGCGACACTGGCCGGGTTTGGGCCACATTTTACTGCGGGATCCCCGGGACAAACGCCCGGCGGGCTGTTTCGGCGAGAAAGTGTTCGGTGGGGAAGGAATCGTTGCATTCGGGACAGAGAGTGTGCAAGAGCTAGTAGGTTGTTAAAGAAAGTTGTCCTCCTGCCTCCTGTCCGGCGACACTGTCGAGGCGGGGCTGAGCAAACGGCCGGCAACATCTCGTTATCGAGAGGAACGGATCTTTAGGGAAAGAAAAAAACCAACCAACCAACCAAACAAACAAAAAAAAAGCAGCCCTGCGTTTTCTATTTCTCCCTTAACAATTGTCCATCCTCAGGTTGAGCCTCTGTACTATTCGGTTCTTAATTTCAGTATGGTTGTAATAAATGGCAGCATGATTGATTAAGATAATATTAATCAGAAAACACTTTAGTCTTGCTAAACAGATGGCAAGAGAAGTGGAGCTTTGCAGTTGTCTCATTCAGACACCTTAACCTCCCTTTCAGAGGACTTAATCCAATTAGCTTTTCTCCCGAGTTTCAGTTGTTATGTAAAGATCCTTTTGCGTTGTGGAGAAATATGGCTTCATTGAAAAAAAAAATCAGTCATGTTTTAATTTATCCTCAACAGTTTTTTAGCTAAACCAGGGGGATAAATAAAAATCACCCTCGACCCTAATTTTAAAGTAAAGGTATGATTTGGGTCCTTCTCCTTGCACCAGCCATGCCGCGTGCTTCCATCGAGTTTAGCTCTCACTCCCTTAACCTGTAAAGTGACCCATGGGGGCTGTCACCAAGGCCAAAGGAATTTCTGGCTGCCCGGGGTCCCGGGGATCCCGCAGCCCATCCGGGGGCCGTGCTGGCAGGAGGCGGGCAGGACGCCGGCAGCGCGCCCGCAGCAGTGCCGGGCCCCGACGGCCCGGCCCGGGCACGGAGCGGCGGCGCTGGCGAGGAGCTGCCCCTCGGAGTTCTCCCGCTGCCCTCGGGGCCCGGCCTGTGGCCGGGGAGTGGGGCACCCACCCGTGAGGGCCACACGCCCATGTCGGTGGGCTTGAGGCATCTTTCCTCTCATAGTTTTGCTGCCGTCTTTAACCCCGTCAGGCTCCCGCCCGTCGCAGGGGATAGTTTCTCAAGCTGCCCTCAGCCGGGCCGGGAGCCGTCGAGCCGCCAGGGGAGGTGTATACAGCCCCCACCAGGGCTCCCCCGCCCCTTCTCTGTGGGGCACAAAGGGCTCATCCCGGGAGGGCCTTGTCTGGCTTTTGGGGCGTGCGGGAGCGCCGCCTTCCCTGCGGTCGTCCCGGCTCTCACTCCGCAGACCTGCTGGCACCCCGACACCTCCGTGCCCGCAGCTGCCGGAGGACCAGGGACCGCCGCACCAGGACCCCTTCTCCGCCCCCGGCGGATCTCACCGGAGCCGGCGGGAAGGCGACGACGGGCTGTGTGCTCAGGGCCAGGGCCCGGGGCATCCCGAAGGGCGGCTGGAGCGGGGGAGGCTTTGCTTTAATAGAGGGTTTCCACAGCCGCAGCCCCCCCTAGTGACATCGGCACGGAGAGTGCGGGGCGCTGCCGGCGGGACAGAGCCCCGGCCACGGTGCCCGGCCCCCCCCCCCGAGCTGCCCCGAGGGAGCTCTCCCGCGAAGGACGCCCGGCCGGGCTTTCGGGGACGCCGCCCGGTCGGGAACAGCTTGCGGGGCTGTGGAGCGGTGTGGATTTCCCGAGAGCTGCCAACATCCCTTCCCCGCGGCACCCCCGGCAAAGCGCCCGCCGCACTGCTCAGGGGGTAGGAGCCGAGGGAAAGAGGCGAGTTCTTGGAGCGCAACTTTTCTGCACAACTCAATAAATATCCCTCGTTATTTCAGTATCGGAGCCAGGCAAAACCTCCACTGGTTTCCAGGCGGTAGATGGATGAGGTCCTTGGGACGTGAAGCTGAGACTTAGGAGTTGATCCAAAGCCCATTAAAATGAGCAGAAAGCCTTTCAATGCTGTCAAGGACGTTGGGATTAGGCCCTTAAAGCAGTTTGTTTGAACCACGAAAAGCTGGTTCCACCGCCTGGGTTGAAAACTGTGGCAATGGCCAGATTTCAGTCTGTCTTCTTATCAACATAGACAGGTGTCACGGAACTGGTGGGTGACCTTTGCTACGAGCTTGCCATTTAAAAGGATTTAGCATATAAGCACTGATTGAAGGGAATTAATGGCTTTCATATCCTTGTTCAATTAATGAAATTACTGATATTGATAATAAATACTTGAATACTAGTTGGGAATGGAGCTGTGACATTTCAGAATGTGCGTGTGATGTTGAAGTGTGGGATCCTACATTCTGATTTGTTTTATCCAAATGAATGTTTGATTTCGCTTCTGAAAACTTCACTTATTAGAACACAGTAAAGAGGAAACTTACTGTTGGCTTTTTTTGCCCTTAATTTCCTGGAGTACTATTCATACTTAAGCAAAATAATGATTTCTTTTTATTCCAATAAGTAAAAAAAAAAATGTTCTTTACTGTTCTAGAATTTGTGTTTATAAAGGCTCTTAACCTGCTGAACAGTTAGGATGATCCAATGATCCTTTTGAATCCTAAATTTGATATGACATGAAGATGGAAAAGAAATACCACTGGTCCTTTCTATCGTTGAAACTGAGCATTTGTCCCGTGCCATTTTGTATGTTATAAGATTACACACAGTAAAGTAATGCAGCAGGGGAAAAAAAATCAACCCAATAAAAAAAATGGTTTTTTTCCTGCTGGCTGCAGAGTTCCTGCAAACAACGTTTGTGCTGCAGAACCCGATCCCTGGCAGTTCCCTTTGCCTTCAGCAGCAGCAGAACTGGGATCTAAATGCAAGTCCCATCAATGGATGAGGTCTTCATTCCCGAGGGGATTTCAATAACTTTGTAAAATCTGTAGGGATTCTTTTAGAGACTTGTAATTTGGTCAAAATTGCCTCGAACTAAGAAGTTTGTCTTCTGACTCAGAGAAAAGAATATTTTTATAATTTATTTGTCTGCTAATGAATTAATTCTAAAATTCTTAGGAAGGGGGAATTGTGATATTTTTCACTGCTCTGCAATCTGTTATTTACCTGCTGTAGAGAAAAGGTTTTTAAAAGAATGGAGAGAAAAGAGAACTAAAACAGGCTTTGCTTAAGATTGGCAGAGAACTGTATGAAACTATTTAAGTTGCAGTTTAGTGTTCATAGTGCTCAAGATTTTATTTGAGTTAAACCCTCAATACAAAAGAGACTCTGGATTCAGACAGATAAAACTTTTGTATTTGAGACAGTAAAGAAACTTGTGGCCTCAGCTGTTCTGTCGCAGTTACATATTCACTAAGCAAACAAATACTGAGCAAAAGATCTTGTCAAAATTAGAAGAGACCATTTTGTGCTAAGATACTTGTGATGCTGCTACAGCTGTCCCACAGAAACTCATCAGAACAGTACTCTGCTTCCATCAGGGTCATTGGTTTGTTTGGTTTTAGAAAATAACTCTTGTTTTCAGCTACTGATGCAGTGAGTGTGCAGGCAAGGAGGAGTGTTAGAGTAGCTGTAAAATCTGCAGCATCTCAAAATATAAACACTTTTGCATTTTGCTAGCTTAACTTGCAAATGGTTTGCAAGTTAGGACAGCCACAAGGATATAGTAGCCCCTGGGATACTATTTCTATACATAAGATTTCACTGTAGCAAACTAAAGATCAAATCATGGGATTGCTGAAATCCGTGTGGTGATGAAATGTTAGTACCTCTTCAGATCAAGACTTTTGAAGAGGTGGTCTTAAATACAGCTGGGGCTCGATGGCTCAATACAATGCCTTGAGAGCAGTGGTGGGCTGTCATGTAACTAATACAAATATAAGGTCAGTCTTTTGGAGATGCTTGATGTGACATTGGAGTCCAAATAATTAGCTCACAATTCTGTGAGCACTGAGGTTTGAGAATTTTCTAAGTTCACCCACTTGTCTGTTTCTCTGCATCTGTGCTGGATTTTCTATTTGTTTCATTGTGTCTGAAAATGAATACCCGGTATGATCTGGCCCTGCTGGAGCCCAGCACCCCAGCAGCTGAGGGGATTTGATTGCTAACATACTAGTTAGGAAGATGGATAGCATAAAGGATATTTGATGGCTGAGCGATTCTATAGATAACAAGTGTAGGAAGGAAGAGTATGTGGTGATGATTAAGCCAGTGGAGGCCTGTGTAGGTTTTTTAATATGTCTGTACTACAGGCATGTTTACACACATCTTTTAGCTTTTATAGAATTGTATATATGTGCCAGAGAGTTTCTGTGAGCTTTTAAAACTGTAATACAATTTGTTGTTAGAGATGGATCCTGATCCTGCAACGGCTTCACAAGGCAAACACTTGTTGAAGTCCATGTGTGTGCCTGGGAGAGGGCGGGTGCCCAGGGTTAGCATGTAATGATTCCTTCCCACACTTGGGAATGTGTAACAACTTAATTGTAGCTATTTTACATGCGTAACTAGGAGTACTGGTCTGTCTTCATTTACATTTATTTTGTCCCAGGAGGTTTGCAGCAAGAGCAGTATATTAGATATAAAATACTAGTCAGGGTTAGGAATGGTGTATAAAGTCAGCATCAGAGTCTTTCTAGCTTGTTGCGAGAGCTGTGGTTTCGTTCTCTGTATATAAATCAGTGTTGGATTAAATACTTTTGGCCATTCTTCCATTTCTGATAAATTTGAAATCAGGAAGAAGTGGAGAGGATTAAATACAGCTTTAGCTCTCACTGCACCCAGTAAGAGAAAGCTCATTTGCAGCTTAAATTGCCTCAAGACCAAAACGCAGGACCCAGCGCTGTCTCGTTTCCTTCACTTCAGCTCCAGTTAAGCACTTTGTTTTCTTTTCTTGGTAGTTGAACCTAATTTCTCTGAGATGGAAGTTGTTACAGTAACCAAGGAGTGATTCACAGCTATGAATGATGTGTTCACAATTAATTAACACCTTATCCTGAGCAATTTTTTGCACGTTACCAAATATCATAAAGGCAAACAATATATTTTAGATAGTGAGCACATTCTCTGAATGAGTGATTCCATGAACCTTACAGCCCTGGGGATTAGAGAGATTCATTTCAGAGCAGTAGGTTGGGGACATACCCTGGGATTTCGTCAGTTTTCTAGGCTTGCTGTAGTCTGATGCCGTGATCATTGCTCTGACAAACTTCGTGCTGGAGCTTTGAGTGCTCATGAACCCCAAATCAGGGACTCAAACACTTGGAAACACAAAATCCTCTTCCCTAGGGGTTTTGATTTGCTTGCTGAGATCATATCTACAAAAGAAAAAAAAGGGATATTTGCTTGGAAGTAAGGAGTACAAGTTCTGAGTGTTAGAAATTACTGCCTTTCTTTTTTAAGAATATATTTGCTAGAAATAAAACTACCTGTTGCTGCTTGCCTTCTCTTTTTTCTCTTTTTAAACTTTCAATACTTACAATTATACTATCAGCCTCCCCTGTTTCCTTCAATGCAGCCATTTTTATTGGTTTGGCTACTTGAGGCAAGACTTACAGATGCTTGTATTAAGTCAGGTGAAATTCATTCTATGAAAAATGTCTCACATGCCCAAATAAGTTTGCAAATCAGATCTTTAAGTCAACAAAACAGATATGAGCTTTCTGTTCTTATACAGATCTGTAAATTCAGATCTAGCTTGTGCTGCACTTGTAAGGCAATAAAATACCAGAAATGCAGTTACAAAGGAAATTTAAAAGTAGTGGAAAAAAGTGAAAAGTAGTGGTAAATACAGATATCACTAAATGTTAGAGGAGTTAACGTTATTCCCCCCACCTCGCCGCCTCCCTGAACCCTTTTAATTGCTAAACAATTTCAGAAGTGTTTAAACTACCTCAGCTACAGCTGGAGAGGCCAATTATTCACTAGTCAGATCTCACGACTGGTCATGCAACGCTGGGAGGTATCTGTGTCCCAGAGGCAGGTCCCCCATGCTGACAACAATGCATACCTGATTCAAAAGACCCCACAGAACAAACTTTTTACAATGGAGGACACTTTTCAACACCCTGTAACAAAGTGCAATCTGCTGCAAAAGACCAAAAGTTTGTGTGTGTCAGAGGACAAGCAGGAAAGGCTGCATGTTCTCCTTATATTCTGGGATCTTGCAGAAACAGACCATTTGTTGATTTAAATTCATAGATGGTTATAGGAAGTAGACAAAATCCTATCCTTCAAAGGGAAAAAAAAATTCACAACAACTTGGCTTGTGTGGTTCCTACTCTCATCTGACACTTAGTTTATTAGTTTAACCATGAGCATGTGGCAGGATGTGCTAATTAAGCAAATGAGTATTTAATGCCATTAGCTACTGGGTACCCTATGCTGTCTCTAGTGCTTAGAGGAAAGTAAAATCCCTCCTGTTCCTTCATCCCTTAAAAAACTTAAGTGATGTGGGAAAGCAAAAATTCCTGGCTGATCCTTAAGGTGGCAGTGGCCTGATAGACCCTTTATGAAAAATATGGTGCAAGGAAATATGGAAATGGAGTCCTGCTCCATGAGTGCTGTGTGACTGGGTACAGCAGTACTGTGCTGTTCTGTGATGAGGGGTGCCTGCTCCTGTGATGGGTGTTCCTGGGTGAGTGGGCTCATGTTATGGCTGAAGGGAATGATCTTCTGTGCAGAGACTCACCCACCACTCAGCACAACCCTTCAGCTCCAGATCTCCGTCTGACAGACTGGGCCAAGCAGTGGGCCAGGGATTTGCTGGTTAACACGCTTGGTGTCTCAGACAGCAGGAGAGGAGCTGTGCCCAGTGCTGTGTGTGAGACAGAGATCCCACCAGGGGCAGACGTGGTGCAAGAGCCAGCCCAGGAATTCTCGGCACAACAGGTATGCAGTGTGTGCCTTTTGTAAGGAAAGGCTGCTTCTTTTGGGTCTCCTAGGGTCAAGGGTAGAATGAGCTATGTCTTAGTTATCAAGGAAACTTTGGCCCCAAGAGAGGCAGAGTGCAAATGACACATTTGCTAAATGGCGTGTTGTGTTTGCACGCCAGCCTGTGTCCCGGATGAGCCTCCTGGGTGCTCACTGTGTGACACCACAATGTCCTAACTCAGAGGAGGAGTGTCTAAGAGACCTCCAAGGTTTGTGGCAGAACAAGGCAGCTGCCAGGTGAGATTCATTCTGTGCCTTGTGCAGGCTGAGAGCAGGGACTCTCCCAGCAGGGTGCTGTGCTCCTCTGTAAACTGTGCCCTGTTCTTCCTTTCTCCCAAGTAGTGGTAATAACACATCTTACTGCTTGGACTGAATGACTAGCACAGGTTTCCCAAAGTTGGAGTTCACATTCCTCACCTAAATGTAGAGTCACGGGGACAATACTGGTGCAGGGGCCCCTCTAATGCAAACAGTTTTTAAAATGAGTTGTGGTAGAGGCAGCAAATGGCCTCCATTGTAACAAGGTGGGGAGAAGCGAGGAGGACTGCATTTGTAGAGCAGTTTAATCACATGGATGGAGCAGCGTGTTCACCTCTCCTCCTTGCTGGGTCATTTCCACTTTGAGCTCTGCAAACAGACCGGCTATTGAGCAGTTCGTATTCAGTGCTGAATATTCAATACTAGACTCTTGTTTTGGTGAGTCTTGGGCTAAAAAAGAGGGAGGAAAGAAGACTTCTCTTTTTTCTTGTTCCCTCCATGAGTTTGCTTTGCATACTGTTCTGGGGAGACTGGAGACTTCTCAGGAAAGCCAGGCTCCTAGTTTTAAAAGCACTGGTCTACTTTCATAGTACTTTATAAGGGGAGCGAAGACACTGTGTGGAAGGGACTAAATTTGTACAAGGTTTACAAATCTTCAAGTCTAGGCACATTGGGACTTGGCAAAGACTTTTTGTCAACCACATTTATACTGTAAAATTAACAGCATGAAATGCTTCTTCTGTATACACAGAGTAGTGTAAGAAGTACCAATATTTGTGGGGATAAGTTATGATGATTTGTTAATGTCCTCTTTGCCAGTTTTGGTAGGCAGATACTCTTTGTGTGCAATCTGAGAGCTGAAAGAAGCAGCTTTCATTTGCTTCTGTCTGGTGTGCCATATTTGCCCACAAAATGGTTGTGAATAATGTGATGGCTGCATCCTTTGATGGTAGTGAGCAACAGCTAGATTTGAATAGATATCCATAAAGTGAGGAAAAGTGGCCACCACTTGAGTAGATGTAGAGTCTCTTTCCTCAGATTCACATTCCTTTTTTGGTCAAGTGTTTGTCTCTTTCTTACTACTACGATTATGTCCTGACACCTGAATTTTCTTTGCACATGTGTCTGTCTTTCTCATGTTCTTTCAGTCTGCCTGACTGGATGTGGTTTCTAATGAGAAATATTTACTGTAGCTCCATTCCTTCAGGAGCCAATCTCTTTTCTTCTCATTAAAAAAACCCCAAAATACTCCTCTCTTACCATGCCCTTTCCCTTCTCTTTCATTCTTTTGTTTCCATTCCTTTTCTTTTTCACCTCCTTTCCAACAAGCCACCTCCCTCTTCTCTTACCACCCTGAGTCCCACAAACAGTGTTTTGTGTATCCCACACCCATATCTCACATCTTCTCATTTTGTCATCTTTGTGGGCCTGTCTTACTGACGTACTGCCTTCTCTGTGCCAAATTGGCCTGTCCGCTGGATTCATCAGCTCCCGAGGCAAAGAGAAGCATTTCATGGGTGCTTGATGCAAATTCTGTTTCTTGTTGAGTCACAGCCTTCCTGTTCAGCCAAAGGACTCCAGCCTTGTGCACTGGTGAAACAGAGATGAATTAAGGATTTGAGGACTCCGTGTCTTCTCATGCACACTGGTGAACTGAGGGATCGTGGCAGCAGCTGGGAATGTTTAACCCAAAAGCTAGTGAGCAGAGATTGCTGCAGGGTGTGAATGTAAGTGATGTTGTGTGAGGTACTGAGAAACTAAGGCCCTGTGAGCTCTCTTGTGTGTCTCAGGTTAATTCTCTAGCATAAGAAGTTAATGGATCTGGGGCACTGAGGGCATCAAGAGATGCTGAGCTTTATTCTGGGAAGAATAGGTATGGCAATGATCAAGAGGCATGTTTGCATTTCCTCAGAAGGAAGCATTGCAGCTAAATCAGAGACAGTGATAGCATTTACAGTGATTCATGCACAGACCCTGAAGGGCTGAGGAGATATAACACATCATGTTGTGGAAGCATGAGGGCACACTGTGCTGTGTGCAGAGTTGGTGCTTGGAAGACACCAACTTGGGTTGGTGCTTGGGTTGATCTTACTGATGGAAAGATTGGCTACATGTTTCACAGCCATAAAAGTTAAAGTTCAGCCCTGGGAGTGCTGAATTGGCCAGCCAGCTTAAAGGATCCTAGGGGAACTTGAGGAAATGTCACTGCACTAAATTGAACTAAGTGATGTTCACTTTGCTGTTAAATGAGGAATGGCCTTGATGAAGCAAAACCCTAGTGGCCATTTACTGCTCTGGTGAAACTTACTTTTCAAAATAAAACAATAGGTAGCATCTGTGTGTGACTGGGAGAGGAAAAAGGCTACTCCTGACTAACATGCATATTGAGTTGGAAATGCAATAGCAATGTGTTATGTGATTACAGAGAGGGGAACAGACAGGACTTCACAAGCCTTATCTGATCCTTGCTAGAGGTGACCCTAAACACCAGAATAAATGTGCAAAGGAATCCTGTATTCTAGAGTTCCTGAGGGTACTTAATCTACTTTTGGGATGCAGTTTCTTAACGAGGAACATTGTTGACAGAGTGCTTAAAAGAAAGTATCACATTCAGATGAACTTCTGCACAGTATGAAGGGTAACAAGAATGCAACATCTCATAAATTCCAGTTTTCCTGCCTAAGTATTCTGGAGGAGTTAAATTATGAACTGTGGTGCTTTTTGTTATCAGTTTAAACATGGCATGCCAATTTTTTATATACTTTATCAAATAATTTAGTAGAAAATCAGTACTAGGAGCAAAGACCTGGATAAACAAAACAAAAGAGTCATTCTTTGCATTCTTATGATATCAAGGTGAATCTTCACAAGGCTTTACCAGAATCACAAGTCAAAGAGAAAGAACAAAAACATTCCTGCCAACATCTAGTAAGTGTCCTGGACCAATGTCCATTAACCCCAAAATAGTTCCAATAGAATTGTATGCCAAGAAATGAGAACAAAAGAAAGGACTGAAACAAGAGTGCCTGACATTTTGCCCTGTTGGAAATTAAATAAAAAGTTAGATTAGCAAACAAAACACCAAGGTGTCTGGCAGCTTGTCAGGGTAGCAGCTCTGCCATCTGCACCAAGGCCATGTGTCACTGTCATCCCTGAGGAGAAGGTCTCTTGGAAGAACAGAAGATGGCTATCCAGGACCAAGGAGGACACTGGCATGATTTCCTGTGGAGCTTGAAGATGTTCCTGACAGCTCACACACACTGACTGAAGGGAACGTGCCTTGCCAGCTGATGGCACTGAATGACGCAGCGAGGAGCAAAGCCAGGCTCTGTACGGCAGGTCCTCAATGTCAGAGAGGAGAAGGTTTGTGAGCTACGAGTGTCTACGTGCTGAAAGAATTAGAGGGAATAGCAGTTGGATGATGGCCTTGTTATGGTCTCACAAACCCTTCATTTGACAGTGGAGAGGGGTGAGATTTTGATTACATCACCTATCAAAATATACATCTTAGAAAATTTCCGTGTGTGTGATTGGCTGCCCCAAATAGCTTGTTGTTGATTTTGGTAAGTTTAATGCCCTTGATGGGAGCCAGTGGCTGCCAAGCCTTGTTGTGTTACAGGCACACAGTTGTTCATAACAATCTGCAGAGGTTAACTTACAAGTTCAGGTCTTGTTTTTACAGTAGACTGAGGTTTTAGAGATAAAGTGATTTTAGTTTGCTTTCTTTCAAGCACTGTTGTTCTTTTAAAGCTTTAAATGTGCTGCTGTAACCAACCTGCAGCATTACACTTCTCAGATGGCAGGAGTGCTGTGTTGCAATGTGAGGCTCCATGGCCTTCGGTCAGCCTCTTGAGCTTTTGAGCTGCTGATTTTACCTGCTAAACCTGCTGTCTGCAACAACAACTTCTTGATCTAACAGATCAGATGAGCAGCTAGGCAGTATTGCTGGCCAGCTCAGTACTGAGATACTTGGCAATGAGATGCTGTGGGAAGAGATGAGTAACTCTTCCCCCTGAGAACAATGAACAAATGACTCAGAGGGGTGCTAAGACTCTGTATGCATGAGAGGAGTTCCTCCTCTGTCACTGGAACTGTAAAATTAAGTCTGTCATAACTTCTGAGTATTCATTTTTCTAACAGGTCCTCTTGTAAATCCACTAAAATTTAGTAGTCCCTTTATATTTTCATTATCTACATTTTATATGCCCTGCTCACAGTTACTTACTAGGTTTTCTTCCTACATTTGCCTTGAAAAACTTGGGGAAAAATTCACAAATTTGACCACAAATGAAAATATGGAACTGGACTGTTGCAGCTGCACCATCCAAATTGGTGCATAGCTAAGGCAGTGGTTTGAGTCCTAGCAAATCTTAATTCTTATTCCAGTGTTAACTATTTCAGTGATAAGCAAACTGATGTGGAAGAAGTGCTGGTCCTTATGCAGCACACTAAGTAAATTGTCATGCTTTTTTGTGAATTGCTTTAAAATGTGGAGTATGAGAGCCAGTCTGGAGCTGAAGGAGTCTGAGATGGATTCTCGTGCCATTCCTACTAGGGCTGTGGTGAAATAAATGATTGTGCAAACTGATATTGTGACAACCAAAAGCCTTGACTATCTCCCTACAAAATGAGGATTCCCATACAATTTCAGAAAAAAAAGCAATTCACTCTTATGCCAGTGATACAGCCACATTGAGATCAGAGGATATGGCTTGTCTGGGGAAAAGCAGTGCTGTTTGCAGCACTGTAGGGAATGAGGTGAGCAAAATGTAGCTCAGATTAGGTGACCACAGGGTTTCATTCTGCCTATAAAACCTCTTAATCTCCCTTCA
>JAOXXN010000265.1:54091443-54147390 GCA_026770055.1 Myrmophylax atrothorax | reverse complement strand
GGTGCTGAGCAGGACACAGTCCCTCACAAAGGCCAGAGAAGACTCTGAATACAGGTTGTGCTATTACTGCAGCAACTCTTTAACCTGCTGGCAGGGTGGCAGCAGCAAAAGCCACAGCCAACTGCGATCGGGCACACCTCCTCTTCTCTGCAGAGTGGGGCCCAGGTGGCTCTTGCGCTGCTCCTGCTATGGCCATGCACACGTGGGAGCAATGAGAGCTTTCTTTTCAGGGCTGCAAATATGCTAAGCCAATAACCATTATACAAACAAGAGGGAGTAATTATCTCATTAAATGTACTGGCAGTACACAGGCACCTCTGATGTATTCTCTCACCTCAACCAAGGCTCTGTAGGGAGAAGCCTTTCAAAGGTGTCTTCTGGGAACAAACCCTTCCTTCTGAAGGAGGTAACTCGTCTAAATAATCTGTCAAAGTTATATTTAAAACATATTTGTGCTTCTCATTTCTGAAAGCTTGTGCAAGCTCCTGCCCTTGAGCAGCTCTTGTGTGTTCCCATCTGTTTTGGGGAATCCTAGGCCTGCCTTCCTACCTCAGTGTTTGAAACACCATACAAATGAAAATATGGTTTGTTGGTGTGAAGAGAAAAGCCTTAGTGGGGACAGGGTGAAGCTACACAGGCCCCTGCTGTGCCTACTTCTGAAAACAAGTTCAGTTTAAACTTCTGTTAGTAAAAATGTGGTGGGCACATTTAATGGAAGTGAAATGCTCTTGTGCTTGAGGCTCAGTCTTAGCAAGATTAGGATCCAAAAGAGAAGAGGCAAAATGAGGGCCAGAAGTGGTTCCGTACTTAGCTTTTTAATACATCTTTCAGCACTGAATTGGGAACAATTTTAATTATTTGTTTGTGTCATAGTAAGTTATTCTGTCAGAAAATTGACACTTGAAAAATTACTGTAATTTGAATAACTGTCTCCTTTCCCTCATGTAGGAATCCCAAAGAAGACACAATGTGTTGGTATTTGGTAGTATATAAAATTATATAGTAAAAGTTTTAAGGCTGAGGAACATAGTTGTGTGTTTCACTATAATTAACTCTTGACTTTTGTGAAATTAAAAAATTGATCTTGTATTTAAAGATGCAGCTTCAAAATGCCACTGAAAACATTATTTGCTTTCTTTGCTAATGAGATTGTGGGGGTTTCAGTACTGTGTTACAGTCCAGAGTTATCAGCGTGGGGCTATATTACATTTTACTACTAGATATTAATTAATCTGTTTATTTTGCCTGGATGTTTTTTGATTAGTGCTGACCCTTTTTCCAACTACTGTCCCAGTACAACTGAGGGTATGATATGCTGGAGCTCAGGGTGGGAAAGAGTCCAAGAGAGCAGGGAGAGGAAATACCTGAAGGCTTGATACTGCTTGAAAATGCAGTCAGTAAAAATACAACCTGTATTTGACAGGATGCATTTTCTTTTGCTCTCACAAGCACCTCCCACTAGAAATTTGGAGTTTCTCATGTTGTGTTAATGATTGATCATCCTTATAAGGTCTGATATGCACTTCTGCTTAGTCAGTGCCTGAACTCTCCATTATACTGTTCCTGATGTTCCTGTGTCTGTGAGAAGTTTGTAAGGTCCAAGTGCAATAATTTAGGCTTTAATCACATTGAACCTCCCCTACCACATGACTCAATGTGTGCTTAGAACAGTGGTGTGATGTGATTGGTGTCACATCACCTTGGGAGAAAGTGATGGGACCTCAGCCCAGTGACACCAGGGGTTTGCTATGGGCCTTTTCCTGCAGCTCTGCAGCTGGACGGCCCAGGACAGGGCCCAGTGCAGCCCAGTTGTACATCTGTGTGTCGTGAGGAAAAGAGCATTCAACATGTAGAGAGCTTTACCCAGTGGGTTCATTATACTGCATCAGGTTCTAACGCTATTAACTCTTACAGAGCTTCTAAAAGTCATACTCAGTTTTGACATTTTATTTTGTTTTCTCTGCCTCTTTCTCCGCTTTTTTTGTTTTGTTGGGTTTTGGTTTTGTTTTAGGCAGGTGCTATCACTGAAGGGAGTATTCAAAATTTTAGCAAAACTGTGGTTGTATTTTCTTTTAATACCAAAAGACATTGTTATTAATATTGGGAGTTTAAAGCCTTGTGAAAGTATTTTTCTTTGTACAAACCCTAAAAATTATTTACTTATTAAATGAAGATGTTTATTAGAATATTTTTTTATTTATACTTAAATTATTTGTTTTATTAGATAACACAACCTTTAAATAGTTCGTTGGCATTGTCAGATTTTGTCACCTGCCGAATAATTTGACAAATTTGCCATAAACTTCCTGACATTTTTGCTGAAAAGAGTTAGTTTCCTTCTTTCTTTGGTGCTAGACAGGTCATGTATCTTTTCAGCCTTGAAGAATTCTATCAGCTATTTAAATGCAAGGCCACAAAGAGAAAGCCAGACTGGCTGCAGCAAGCTGCACTAGGGTGATTCAGGACCAAAGGAGTTGCAGCACATAATTAAACAGTAAATGTACTCTACTCCAGAGATTTTATATCTGGCAGTGCAAACTATGCTTTACCCATGGAAAAAGGGAATATGCACAGTTATCAAAGACAGCGTGTGAACAAGGATGGCGAGAATTGTTATCAAGTGACACTTAAAAAGTTTTTTCCTACTAGTTAGGCAGGGAATGTGACTGAAGATGGCTGCTGCCAGTTCCCTGCTGCCGAGGGAAGAGGATGCATCCCAGCTTCCCAGCTCTTGGCGCCGGGAGGGAAAGAAAGGGCAGAGCTGGGCATCGGTCTCTCCTTGGCGCTAATGGCAGCCGCCTTTGCTTTTCCTCCCTGCAGCTGGGCTTGGAGCCAAGGGAATTATATACAGCCATGGCTGTGTGCTGAAAGGAGGAGGAGGAGGAAGGGTAATCTTTCTCAAGGCTTCTTGCACCTCTCTCTGATGTTGTCCTCAGCAGCAGGATTCTCTTCAACTTGTAGGTGTCTGTGAGGATCCAATCTCCTGCTCCTCAGCTCATGGCACTAAAACAGGACAGGAGAGTTGCTGTTAGCTCAGTTTTGAGGCAGTAAAAGGAGTCTGGCACAAAGCAGCCGTATTGCTGTGTTGGCCCTTGGACAAGGAGGTGATACACCCCCAGCCAAGGCAGCCGAGCAGCGTGAGCAGGGAAAGGCTCAAAGCTGGATCACCACAGGCTTATGGACTAGTAACTGAGCAGGGACTCAGCAGAGAGCACAGGCCTGGCTGGCGAGGTTTACACTGCAGTGTTAGCAACATTAAAAGGATTTTTATACAAGGCTGTGTTGAATTTGATGGTAAGAGAAATATTGTTTAAAAAGTCTTGACAACAGGAGTTACTTCTGCTGGTGTTCAGAGAAGTGGCTCAAAGGAGCAGCTGTAGGGCAGAGGCAATGCAGTTACAAGGTTCCTAAGGCACAGGGCAGGTTGATGGTGAGTAAGATGTGCAAGGAACAGGATTGTACTGACAAAGGCAGAACCGCAGCATGCTTCTGCTGTGAATACATGGGCTAAGAGACACAGGGAAGGGAATAGCCTGGGGCTGCTGCAACACTACCCAAAACCCAAAAGAGCACAAAGCAACAGTACTTGAAATCTTGTGGCAGGGCCTGGAAATCAACCCCCAAGGGTTCTCAGCAGACCCTGTCTGAGGTCCTGCGCAGGTGCCACTGTCCCCTTTGGTTGTCTCTGTTGCAGTAGAGTGTGTACAGAGCAGTATGTACCGGTTTGTGTGACTGCCTGGGTTTAAAGAGCAATTATTCCTGCAGGATATATTTGGTCATGACTATTAATCTATTTGTTTATTGGCATCCAGTGCTGAAATGAAGTCATAGCAACTTTTATCTTGTATAAACCAGATGGGTAGCTTTCCCAAGACACTGGGTTCAAGCCTGTTGCTGTGATGGGCTTTTGCTGGCTGTCAGACTGCTGCCTGCATTGTGCAGGTAGCCTGATGTTTCAAGGAGAGGGGGGCTTATGAAATAGAATCTGAAGCCATTTCCATGTCTTTGTAGATGTTTTTGGCTCTGGTAGTTTGCTGACAGCGAGACCTGTTTCCCCTTATTTCTTGTGCATCTCTTTGCTCAGTGGGGTTGTTTCTTGTTTTAACTTGTGGGATTGTCTTGCTGTCTTCCCACCTATCCCTTCTTTTTCTTTCTTTGTCCACAGGGAGCTCTATGAGCATAAGCTCATTTCTGCCCATGTTCACACCCTTGAAAAATAATCTTATGGGGAAGGTCAGTTTATTGTAGCAATATCCAGGGATTCTGGACAAACTCACGGACTCATATTTCATACTTGGTCGAAGGAAACGCATACGAACGTGTGACTTTTGCCCTGAAGACCTGTAAATTCTGCTGACTCTGGTGCATCCTACAAAATCATCAGGGAATGCAAGTTATAGCTTCCAGAAAGAATAGCAGAGTCAAGTCAGTGTAATGCTGAAGGCAATTCTTCTGCCCCGTGGAAATAAATCGACAGTGAGAACAGAGGAAGGACAGGAGCGGTTGAGTTTGCACTGCAGAGTGACAAAGTTTTGGGCAGCTCCATGGCTGCTGACTTGCTGTGTTGGACTTGTACCAGCAAGAAAAAGACCTTGGTAGGGCCTGAGACTCCACCAGTGTGAGTGGGGTCATAGAGCCCAGTTTGATCCTCACTGTAACCAAAATTCACATGAATGATTGATTACACATGTTAAGAATTCTTTCAAAACCAGTGGAAATACTCAAGGATATACGTCTTTGCCAGACTAAGACTTGAAAATTAATGCAATTTCCGAGTTTCAGTTTATTTTAATTGTTTTAATGTATCATGTGAGGGGGAGGGGAAAGAATATCCTGAGAACCTTTGGTTTGTACACAGAAGTGTTTCAGCCTCTGTAGTTTAAAAACAAACAAAAGATGAAATTAAAAAGCAACAGCTAAGTTTGAAAGCAAGAAAGGATTTTCTTGTTAAATAATGTCAGACTGAGAATATTTTAACAGAAATTATACAGAATACCATCTGTTGAAAACCGATGCTTTATTTAGATTTATCTCTTGCCAGTTTATTTTTTATGCAAAACAAACACAAAAAAAGAGCATCTTTGGTTTTTTTGCAGAGAGTTGGATTGAACGATGTCTCAATGAAAGTGAAAACAAACGTTACTCCAGTCACACCTCTCTGGGGAATGTTTCAAACGATGAAAGTAAGTAACTTGTCATTCATTTAAAATGAGTGTGAACATGTCCAAGTGCTCATTTCATGCTATATAAATTTCTATATCTTAGTGATGTTTTTAGTACTGTGTAGTTTGAAGAGTCAAATCACTTGATATATCCAATAGTTTTATTATTTTTTTTATCATCTGCATTTTTTAAAAAAGGAAATAATATATCTGTGAGTTAAAATAGGCAGAAGAAATGTGCTGTTAGTATCAGCTTATGAGTAAAACCACCTGTTTTCCTTTTCACTGGTGTGCATCATGTGGCTGAGACACAGGAAAAAATGTGCTGTTTTTCAATCCTACCATATCAGAACATACATAGAAAATATTTTCTTTTAGAATGAAACAATCATGAGATTAAAAAATAATATACTAAAACATGATTTTGCTTCCTTTTTAATTATCAGACTAGCTGATTTTAAAATAAATATTTTTTCTTATCCTTTCTAGTTACAGTAATTTCAGTTCTTGATTTTTAACAACAGCAGGTAATCAAAAAGACTCCAAAATAGTTTAAAATAACCAAATTGTTTCTTTTTCAAATGGCAAGACAATCTCTAGCTTACCATTTAGTTTTCCTTGTTTATGCAATTTCAATTCTGATTAATTTGCCTAAAACAAAATACTCTTCATGTTAGTTTTCCTCTCAGGACTTAATATATTTGTTCATGTTACAAGATGTTAATGCAGACTGGATTCTTTAATTCAGTAACTCATATTTTCTAAATAAAAATTTAGAAAGTATATTTTTCAATAACTTCTTAATTGCTCAATGTCACATTTACATTTTTTGTATTTTAAGAGATTTACTTTGTTTTGATGTCATAGCAAAATTACATGCCTTGCATGTGTTGTAATGGAAAACAAAATTTACTGTAGTGGGGCCTTACTGTTATTTGTGTGGGGATATCTTTGGAGGCAATATCTTTTCTGAAGGACAAGGGAGGTGCTAGTAGAAACATTGTATTTATTCACGACTCCCAAGCTAAGAACAGTGGGTAAGAATCCTTAAATACAGACAACAAAACTGGGAGAGGTTTGGGTTTTCCTGGTTTTGAATTAATTTCTAATTCCTTAATTTTTATCTCTAAAAAAATTGTAGTGACAATACAAATACCAGCTTGTTAATTTGCATTTCATGAGAACCTGTGAGATGTTTGAGTTTCATTTCACTTTGATGCTACTGAGAAAGAAATGGAAGAAATCTGAAATGAATGAGATGTGACTTCAGGCTCTTAATGGGCCCAGAATTCAGCCCTGTTGACTTCAGTGAACTTTCCTTAGACTCATAGTTCAAGACAGTATCATCAAGGAAATCATTTAACACCACTGGTTGTATCAATAGTAAAATTATAGTGCCACTATCCCAGGTCTCCTTGTGTGTTTTGTTCTAGATCTGTTGCCTTAAGTAGGTTGTGACAAAACCTGCAGTAGTTTGTTCTGTGTGCTTTAAATGTGAGCATAAGAAACTTCCCCCTACCTTGGGACAGTAAGAAGTTGCCCTGCATGAGTCATCAAGAGCAGATATTTCATGCACTAAGAAGACAGGATAGTGATTCCTTCTGTTTTCTGGTACTGGAAAGGGACAAGTAATGATAATGAAAGGCAGTGAATTTAGAACGGATGAAATAAATACAGGAATGAATTTGTCCCACTATTCATGTGCATAAGACATTGTCACAGTGTATCATGGAAACCCAAATGCCAGTGAGAGCTGATTTTATCTAGTTTCCTTCTTAATAGCCAGTTCTTCCAGATGCTTCCTTTGCACCAATTACCAGCAGTTCTGCAGTGCAGATGAGAGAATTAATCCACCTGAAAAGTCATCCTTGTTTTGAGGGGTAGGCGAAGGAGAGGAGAAGATGAAGAGGAAGGAGTAGGAAAGCAAACCACCTGCTCAGCAGCAAGACTGGTAGTCTGTGAAATCCAGAACAAACTAGAAGTTTCACCTTAGAAATCACTGTACTATGTTCTCTTTTCTAGCCCTTGAGTTCTTCCCAACATTTCTCTAATACACCAACCAAGAAATTTCCAGACCGTTGTGCCACTCTTTGTCCAGCCTCTGACATACATTTACAAACAGCAGGAGGCAAAATGTTTTGAGAAAACCTATGTAACCCTATTTGAATTCTTCAGAATGGTGATCAAATTGCTGTTGTCAGTGTCACTCCAGTTTTCATCTGCAGCTAAAAGAAGGCATCACCCATCTTTCTCTTGACTAGTTTTTTGTCTCTAAATACACTAAGTAGGTGTTGGCTGGACTCTGCCAGAGAAAAAAGTGGGTTTGCTGTTTGGTTGGGTTTTTTTGGCCTTGTGTCCACTGAAGATTCTGAGAACTTGTGCTGTGAACTGATAATGTTCTTACTGAACATCATGCTTGCTCTTGTGACTGTTTTTCCCTGGATGATTTTAGAGTTCATGGTGTTTTAGGACAGGAGTAACAGTTTTGCTGGTCTCCTTTTCTACTGCTGAGGTATGTTACAGAGCCATACTTCAGGCCACAGGGGCCCTTTAAAGGCAATCTTCTGTTCTCATCCAGATACCTCTAGGCCTCTTGAACCTGCATTAAATTGTGAAAGGAAGCAATGACTCACAGACATGGATTCCCATGATCCCTGTGCTTCCTGGGGTGCTTCTTACCCTTTTGGAACATTTTATGACCTCTTCCAAAACACAACTTTTACATTCTAATACAAAAATTGTAAGATTGTAAGTAAATTTTACTTCACTTTCCAGTTTTTATACATTTTTCCTTCTACTACTTTCACACACTGCATGTTAGTCGAAAGATTTACCAGAAAAGGGAATGTTACAGCCTTGCATTCAATAATTTTAAAACCTCACAAACAACCCCACAATATTTTCTGTGTACTGTGCATTGAGCCAGATTAGCCAAATTGAAATAGGGGTCTGGAAGAACACAAATAAAGGCTTATGGAAGTTTCAACTTCAGTTCCATGGGAAAGGAGTTGTGATGTTATTTGATTAAGTGAAAGGATTGCTTGTCCAAATTTTCTTGCTTGTTTAGAATTGTGAATGTGTAGACAGTCCTTATGAGATAAAAGAAAATATTCAGACTACTTTTTGTACTTCAAAAGCAGTGTTCAAAATCCATGTTCATATTGGCTGAAATGGACTTATCCCGCAGCTTCTTTATTAGTTTGAACTAAATCTCTTACTCTTCCAATAAAACAAAAATGTATAAAAAAGAACTACTTGTTTTCACTGAGATTTTCCTTGGGGAAAATTCTTTCTTCTTCAGTCATACCTACTCAATGAGAACTATGCTCTCATGTTTCTCAGAGGGGTTTAAAAAATCCCACGTTTTAAAAGTATGGAATACATGCTAATGAGCCTGAATATCATTTATGGCCACACATAAGTAAGAGACAAGACAGCTTCTTACTATGATTTAATTTTAGGTAAGGCCAAATCATTTTTGAGAACAGTCAGAACCTGGCCTGCAGGGCTACGGGGGAAGAGAGCTCTGAAAAGTGTGAACTAACTAAGCAGAGGATTTTATCCATAAAAAGCTACTAATAGTAGGTTAGCTCCTTAGTGGTTTTGAGAAACATTCAGGCAGAACTGGAAAGTACAGGGTTCTTCAATTACCTCCACAGTGGAAAGAAGAACTCAACTCCATTTTAGTTATGACAAACAAACTAACATCAACACCTCAGGAAAAGATGTGCTAATGCAGGGACTTCACTTTGAGTTGTTCTGCTCATTGTGTTTAAGGCAGGACACTCAAAGAGGTGCCGAGCATAGCTCCTATTGTCTCCATGTCTTGGTCCAAGAAGCAAGAAGTTCCCTGAGCTGTACCTTAAAGCAGGCAGCAGAAGTTAAAGGGTACCACTGAGAGCTCAGGGAAGCCACAAAGATACAAACAGAATGCTCCTGTGGTGGTCTTGAAATAGAATTGTGAAAATAGGAAGATGGAGTTATCAAAGAAACTTTCATGGAGTTTGGGAAGAAAAAGATTCATCGATATCTCTGAGCAAATACTATTTTTCTACCATGATCACTGGTTTTAACAGCTTTGAAGGCCCCTTTTGCATTGAAAGTTTTACTTGTAACTGTCTGAGCTACTACCTGCACTCAGTTTGGGATGGGTATCTGGTTTCCCACCTAAACAGGTGCCTTGAAGACACCTTTAGGTGGAATGCTGCTTGTCCTCCTTCTGGCAGTGAACACACTAGATCTGCTCCCAGCAAATGGCTTTCTCCCTGAGGTCCTATGTGTGAACACCTGCAGCTGTGAGTCAGGAGCAAGATTTTTCCTGGTGACTTCAAGCTCTTTCAGATTTGTTGCAGAAGAATTTTCAACTCTCTTCTTTCACAGTGCCTTGAAACAAGACTTCTTTTCAGTGTTTCTATTTCCTTTCTTTACAAAATAGATTGGATTGTAAAAGTACTGGATTTTAAAAGGTATGAGTTCATTTTAATCTACAGTGTTGTTCTGATGGGGACTTGATAATATGACAGGCCTAAAAGTAAGAAATGTTGTTTTCTTTTGCCTCTTCCATGTTTTACAAAGAGATCTGGGTTTATACTGGAGTCAAGAGTTACGTAAAACATTCCTTGCTCAATATGGAAGCCATTAGGTGCCCTGATACCAATCAAAATTAAAATAGAGATTTTTTTTTTGTGTTAATCCATTACCTGATGAGATAATATTATTAAACTACACAAGGTAGAATAAACTGTCTTTATATGTAATGCCAAAAGTTTGTATTTCGAGGTCCCCTCTATTCCTATACCAAGTGCAATCCTTTCAATGTAATAGGAAAGGGGAAGTTTTCTAAAAAATATTTTAGCCAACACCTGGTGAAAATCAGAAATATATTGGCTGACAGCTGGTCCATCAACAAAATACAAAGTAGTTCTGTATTTTTTGTACAGAGAACTGATTTCAGGGGAGACAAGCACTAAATCTGCAAAAAAAATTAGTTTTGTTGAAAATCCGGTTGTTCAGTGAGTAATAATTTATGAAAAATGATGCTTAAACAATTTGTTAGAGTAAGTTCAAAGTCCATCATTCTCCTACTTTGTTTTAAAGGAGAGTTCATGGAGAATGCTGAAGAGTCTTGCAGAAGGATCTCCAGGAAGCAAACATACCTGAGGAAGGAGATATAAATAGCTGCTTATGATCTAATTGTTAGTTTGTGTTGTTAAAACAAATCCTTACACGGGAGGAGTGGAGTATGGCTGGCTTGAAGTGTGTCTGAGGGCAGGTTAGGTAAAGCATCTGCCCACGGGTGCTCACTCTTAATGCAAGCGAGAAACAGCTGGGGGAGGGATGGAGGGGACATGTATTTTAGTTATTGACTTTATGTCCGACGGAGTGTCACAGATTCAGAGGGAAATTCAGCCTCGTTAGCACAGGTGGAAGCCATCCAGCCCCCGAGCGTGCGGAGCGGCAGCCACGGCCCCTCGGCGTTCCGCTCCGAGTGCCGCGGGTTTGCTGCACGCCGGCCGTTTGTTTGGGAAAAACAAATGAAAAACACAATTTAAGAGTGATTTGAGATGTGTATGTTGGTCCTGTGGGCTGAATAAAAGCGGTCCCTGAAAGGCAGGGAGGGAGTGTGCGGCCCAATAATTAGGGGCCCATTGTCATGCAGATGCAGACGGGGGGCTGCGCTGGGGGTCCGCGGGAACTGCAGAGTGGGATTTCCTGGCACTCGGGGGAGCTGCCGCCAGGATAAAGGATGCTCGGCTAGCGCAGCTTCCCTGTGTGGAACGGGAGAAACGCTGCTGCGCGGGGGCTGGACACGCAGCGACCCGAATGCAGTGATATTTGTGTGCGGGGGCTCTCGGAACTGCACAAAAGGGCTCCCCCAGAGTCTGATGTGCACAGGAGGTCGCTCTTAAGATCGGCTCCCTTAAGATTTAACATCCTAAAGGTTCGCTTAAAACAACTTCAGAAAGTTAATTGCGTGCAGAAATGAAGTTTGCAGTGTGGGGTACAGGCGCAGTGGTTTACCTCGTTGTTTAGGTATCAAAGCCTTCTATGCTGAATGCTTTCACCAGGGACAAAGTTGTTAAAATATCAAACTGTACAGTGTTTCCCAAACAGTACCCTTCTGGAGCTGCTCATTTTGCTTTACTCCAGCTTTCACCTCGGAGTGTTCTGTACTTTTCACAAAACACAATTTAATAGGAATTATTCTATACGTACTTTCGGATTGTTTCAGAAGAACTATTGCAAACTAGAAAAAAATCCAATATTTGAAGTTTTATTTTAATTATCTTTTTCTTTGTTCATCTTTTACCCAAATTTTTGGAAAGTCAGCAAATCAGAAACAGTTAATGAGGAATATGAACAGAGAAATAACGTGAAAAGTAATAAAATATATTACAAAATATACACTTTTTCTCATTCAGAATTAATCTTTGAAAATTTGTAAACATCTAGTACATATCATACGTTGGGATCAAGCAGTGGATGAACCCTACTAGTTTAAATGCCTTATCTAATATAATACTTGAGTGAGGCAACTGTTCCCTTAAAGCAGGTGAACCTATTTATATGTTCTCACATGCTACTAGAGATCTGAGAGTTGCTTTTTTTCCATATAAATTTATCCTTTTCAATGTCATAATTCCTAGGCACTACTTTCTTCCTGCTATCAGTTATGCTTGCAAGGTTTATTGCCTAAGCAGTATCTACAATTTAGAAGGTATTTTGAGAGAGCTTTGGCACTTGAGAACATTTAAAAAATACTTTTAATTACTTTTTAATAATTCCTTACCATTCATATATTATTTTTCTAAAATTTTTCATATTAGTTCAGAAATGCTTGACAAATTCCCACTGAAATTACATAGCTTTTTTTTTTTATGCTTCTTAACAGATGAGGAAAAAGAAAATAATAGAGCATCGAAACCACACTCAACTCCAGCTACACTGCAATGGTAAGATGCCTTTTAAAAAAATCAAGGAAATCTGTTAGTGTTTTTCTTATTTATTTTCCAGATGAAGAACATAGAGCTCTTGGACATTTTATACAGTTTGAAAGATACTTTCCCTGTAGATGTTTAATGTGTTCATTACTATCCTGTACAGCATTTCTCAACAAATGTCTTACTCTTACGGGATTTGTTTGAACAGAGGAAACTGCTGATACAGTTTACAGGATCTACTTGCTGTATTTGTTTGCCACCTTGCCAGCTGGTGATTTGTGGTTTGTCATCTCAGTTACATTTATTGCAAAAAGAAAACCAGGACTTAGAATTTTTTTCAGGACTCACACTTGTTTCAGTGTCTGGTGAAGCCCACCTTTACCAACTATTTTACTGAAATCAGATCTCTGTAATGAGATGAGCAAATACAAGTAAAGGCATTTAGTTCCTTTGTAACAATTTGTATCACGAAAGTCCCATTTTTCAGAAAATCAAGAAAATGAGTGACTTTCCTTGAACAGACATTCCAGAAAGGGAGTGATTACAGACAGGGAAAATTATTAAAATCATTGTGAAATGTCATAGAGGTCTGCTATTATTTTTCATTACTCACTCCCACAACTTAACACAGTTCAACTATGATAATAAAGAAAAAATAACTATCTAGCTAAAATAGAAGAGCAAGCAAGGCTTACCAGCCCCAAATTCAGAACAGTGTTTATTTAGCAGTGAAGTCAGTTAAGAGTCTTTTCCACAGGAGCAAATAATGTCATAGCCAAGAAGCCAGCATTAATTAGAATGTGCCAACAATACTGTTCCCAACAGAAAACATGCCAATACTATAAACAGTCTTTTGCCAAATACTTTCAAACCTCCTCAGTTATAAAGGTTAGCAAATCCCTAAACTCCCGGGATATCAAGCCCTGCTGGAATGTAGTGTGCACATTTAATGCTCATTCACCAGTGTTTGCAATAGAATCCTAAAATTTTGATTCTAAAAAGGCTACTTCCATCTTCTTACCTTCTCTCTAGCTAGTGCAATGGCTTACTATCAGTCTGTTGCATTACATTTCTTACACACTGAGGTAGGTCAAGCATTCTCCATTTTGACTTTTCGGGAGCATCTGCAATTTTGTCCATTCATTTTCCACTCAAAATTCCAAGAGGGAACAGAAAGCAAAGAAGTTCTAACATTTGAAATCTCTATCTGCTGTCAAAATGAATTATACAATTGGATCATTTATTAATAGGCCTGTAAGTAAAAAAGTTCCCAGCTTAGTAGCTATACCATCAAAGAATTTTCTGGTGGTTTCCATATGCTTTTCAACATATGTACTGCAGCTTTGAATTTGTATTTCCTGGAGAACTTGATACACTAAATAAAACTACAGGCTCAAAAGTTAGGGTCAAATTGCTGAAGTAGTAAGCTTACTTTGTGTGTTCTGGAAAGTCAGGCACATTGTCATCAGGTTATTTGTACAGCAACCCATGGGTCAGTAAACTGCTGTGAACAGCACTGGAGAAAGTGCCTCCTGTAGGTTTAGCTTTATGTGTTTGACAGTTTTGTCTGCTCAGGTGTTGTGGTTTAACCTCAGCAACAGCTAAATACCACGCAGGCACTTGTTCACTGTTACTCCCTCCTGCTCCCAGAGGGATGGGGAGGAGAGCTGGAAAAAGATGAAACCCATGGATTGAGATAAGAACAGATTAATGATTAAAATAAAGTAAGATAATAATAATAGTAGCAGTGTTAATGAAAAGGAAAGAGAGAGTAAAGAAATCAAGAAAAAATGAACGAGGCACAATGCAATTGCTCACCATCCACTGACCAGTGTCAGCCTGTCCCTGAGCAGCGATCAGCACCTCATGGACAACTCCCCCTGGTTTATATAGTGGACATGATGCTCCATGGTATGGAATATCCCTCCAACTAGTTCAGGTCAGCTGTCCTGGTTATGTGC
This sequence comes from Myrmophylax atrothorax, assembly GCA_026770055.1. Lineage (NCBI taxonomy): Eukaryota > Metazoa > Chordata > Aves > Passeriformes > Thamnophilidae > Myrmophylax > Myrmophylax atrothorax. The sequence goes on along the minus strand of JAOXXN010000265.1, from coordinate 54,133,326 downwards.
ACCCCTAGCTTCTTATGCAGCTCCTCACTGCAGAGCATGGGAGACTGAAAAGTCCTTGACTTAGAGTAAGCACTACTTAACAACAACTAAAACATCACAGTGTTATCAACATTATTCTCATACTAAACCCAAAACACATCACAGTGCCAGCTACTTGGAAAAAAGCTAACTCTATCCCAGCTGAAAGCAGGACATCAGGTCTCACACCAAGTATTTGCACAGTCAGGAAAGACAATAATTTTACCTGGATGTGCCTTGGGAAAAGGTGTGCCCCAAGTTCTTAGAAGAATCTCTGGGCCAGATTCAAGAGGAGGAAGTGGTGGGGTAAGCTATTGAGCAGGTTTCAGGATGCAGTACCAAACTGCCCTTGTTCTGGCAAATGGAAGCCTCACAATTGTCTGCAGCACCTGGAGTCTGTCAAGTTAAAGCTGGTCGTGTTTTACTGTTAGATGCTACTCTCATTTACAGCTAATGAAGGCAGTGGAGTGTTGGAGAACAGAAACAGAAAATGTCAGTTGCAAGGAAAAAGAAGAGGAAGAAAGCAGCAGGGAAAGGGTAGCAAGACATAAGGAAAATATGCACACTTTGTCACGTGGTTCATTTTGCCATCAACTTTATTAGTTATTTCTTGTCTGATGTCCGGCTGAAAAGGCCAAAAGATATCAATCCCATGGGGGTCTGTCCTTAATGCCTGTGCCTCTCCAGAGGCAAAGTATGCTGAACATTTCAAATGTGGAGGAGGAAGAATAACTGAGAAGCCAAGAAACACGTCTGGAGGGCTGTCAGCCTGGCTAAATGTCCTTTTCCTGGAAACAGGAATGATGCTTTTGTTTTGTTTTGTTGGTGACACAAAATGAAGTGAAAGGCCTGGTAAATGTAACATATACTGCCAAATACATCATAATTGGGGAAACTGCCAAATACGTCATAATTGGGGAAACTGCACAAGCTTGAATTCAACTGCTAAGGCCTTACAATAGCAATATTTAGTCCCTTGTGCTTATTCCATGTTCCTATAAAGCTATGGCTTGGCTCTAAAATGTTCATGGTTATTTAATTGGTAAACTGGTTGAACAAAATGTAAGTGTGGAATTTTATTTTACTTATTTTTGAGTGTGTGTTTGTGTTCATTTCTCCCAAGACAGAATTATTCCAAGTACAGTCAACTTAATTCCATGCAGTTTGGTGGCTTAAAGTGTAGGTACTCTGAGTAATAACAGTATTGTGAAGCTAAAATCACCAAAACTATTCTATTTGCTGCAACAATTACAAAAACGATTAAGAAAGAGAAAGGTAAAGCATTGCTAGTGAATGGATTCTTCCTAGATTAGTCCTTCTTCAGAAATCATTATTCTGCATCAAAATTAATCTGTTCTAGAATCTTTTATGTGATTAGCAGTGGTTAACATCATAATTGTTCTGTGGTCTTGATATATGAAAATAAATCTGTAACAAAACTACAGACTTGATTCTACTATAGAATAATCTCATTTAATCCAGAACTATATAAGTGTATATAGAGGGAAGCAGTGATAGAGACACATAAAATTGTCATTCCTGTAGAAGGATTAGGGGCTTTATTCCTATACTGTACTGGTACAAAAGGTCTCATTATGAACTACTGGACTTCATATGGTTTTATTACAACATTCAAAATGTTTATATTTTATTTTTTTTAATATATATATTCTTTCTGGTAATGAGTTGTTAGGTAGAAGATTGTGTTCATTATCTTTCTACAATACTGTAGAATGAAGCTGGATTCAAAATATGATAAAGTTGTTAAATAAAAGACAGGAAAATAAAAGAAGTGGAGCAAGATGGGTTTTTGATCATTAAAAAAAAGTTCAGGTATAATGGGGCATTGTTCAGTTTCAGACTAATGACTCCCTGTGAAAGAGAGGAGAAAAAGAGAAAAATTCATCAGATATGAGGAGAAATAATTAACTGCTTTTCTTTCTGTCCTGTCTTGGTCACGGAAGCTGACATTCCAATTAGCAGCTATAGTATACAAACGAACTCTCCAGGTTTTGAAAGGAGGTTTTGTTAAAGCACTATGAATTTGAGGAAAGATGCCATGATGATATTTCTGTAGAAACCAAGGAAGAATAGATGTTTCCCATACAAACTGATTCCATTCATCTGGCCGGATATCTTATTAAAATAGTTCGCAGTCACAAATGATCACGATAAGTGAAATGGAAGGTAGGTAGGTCCTGAAAAAGGCAATGAAGGAGAGAAACTAAATATTTGGAAGGTGCTCTACAGCTACAAAATGACAGGAGATTATTTGCTGTAAAATTGGAGTTTTTTGAGAATGTGTATTAGTTTTTAATACATTTAAGAGGAAGCTACACCTTATTTCTTCTGTTACCCAGCAAGGCAGACAAGCACACAAGCACACATATGCATGTGACTGATGCCATGGATGACAAGATTAATTATGGTTTAAAGTTAAGCATGTATGTAAATACCTCTTGAATGTTTTTGAATAAGCAATCATAAAAATGTAGTTCCAAATGAATGTTTCTTCTAATCTGTAGACTTATAATGAGCCCAGTTTCAAATTTTAAAGGTGAAGTATATGCCAAGTTATATTTGGTACATAATACAAAATTTTGCAGTTTTATATTTACATGTGTACATGAATAACATTAGTTTCTAAAAGGCAGAGGAGGACGTTATTTCACTGGGTTTTTTCAGCATTGTATTCTGATCATGGGTTCCTTTTTTTCCACTATGTCCACAAACAATATCAAGAAAATATACAATAAAATATTGTGCACACTCTTGAGCATTTGTGAATAACTTGCTTTAGCCACATCTGCTTTCTCAAGGTAAGCAATTTTGCAGCTGGACACAAGTGAAAAGAGTGTCATGATCCAAAGGTGGTTTGTTCTGTAAAGGAGGAGAGAATGCTTCCCCTCAGTGAACGTTTGCTGCTGTGTAGTTGTACATATAGCTCTTTACTGCAGGCTTCTTTTAGAGTATAACAGATTACTAAGAGTTCACACCCTGTGGTTTTGGTAGCAAGTATGAACAAAATGAAACAAGTAAGTATTATGGAAATGAATTGGAAGGAGCACTTTAGAGCAAAGCAAATTTGGTAGACAAGAGGAAGTATTTAAAAGATGCAGTTTTATATACTGTTTACCATACAGGACATCCAACATACTTGCAGTTCTCTCTGTTTGATATTTGCTTTTTAAGGCTGGAAGAGAACTATGAAATCGCAGAAGGTGTTTGCATTCCTCGAAGTGCTCTCTACATGCATTACTTGGACTTCTGTGAGAAAAATGACACACAACCTGTTAATGCTGCCAGCTTTGGGAAGGTAAGTCTAAGCAGCAGGATGACACCTTAAGCTTTCATCTGGTTCAGGTGAATTGGTATTATCGAAAAGAATTAAATCTTCCATTAGAAATAGAAGTATATGATCGAAATCTCATACATACTGAAGTTATGGGACAAAGGCAAAGTGCTTTGATGGTTGGAATAATTTCTTATCATGTCTAAGCTCCTGAATAGTTCAGTCTTCAGCCTAGCTGACAGTGACATGGTACACAATACTGACAGTCAAAGTTGAATTGGAAGTTGAATACAAGCATGTGTAAACACATGTGGCATTGTGACCTGCACTGCTTAAACAAATACATAATTTTTAAAAACAGAAGTGTAAAAGATCAGTCACTGAATTCTGGGGCATGTCTATGCCATTCTTGTAAGCATGATATGGATATCCTTGAATTAACTGTTTCAAATTATATGGCAAATTCACATGGTGGGATACAATGCCTCTAGATACAGAAGTCCAGAAAGCATCTGCATTTGTGTGGCTCTGCAGGTACAGGCTGCCAATTTATTTTTGCTCTGTGGATCCTTGTGCTTCACTTTCCAGTCCTGCTCTAGCAAGAGCCACTGTGGTTAACTCCAGATTTACAGGGCAGATGCACCCCTAGCACAGACACAGCTCTGTACCTCCAAGTGTGAGCAGTAAAGCTCTTATGCTCCACACCACTAGCAGATGTTAATAGCTGGCAAGAAGGTTACATAAAGTTCATATTTTTGATTTGCTGGCCAGGTGGTGTTTTTCACTTGGTGAAAAATAAGATTTAAAATTGATATTCTACTACAGAATGTGTCAGAGGCCTTTAAAACATGTAGGCTGTGAGAAAAACAAAGTGTAGAGTTTGCCACTGTTTTTGAAATGCTTGCAAGCATGAGTCTGAAGCCAATTGTCCTGCAAGCTGTTCTCTTTTAGTGTTTCCAACATTGGTTCTGTAGAAGTGATGGGTATTCAAAGAAGGAAAAATGGTCCTGTGTAAAGAGCAGGTGAAGGAGAAGATTCTATTTAATGAGGTGACATTTCCTATAGTACATCTTTAGGTAGGCAGTTTAGTAAGGCAAGTAAAGTGTACCATGTTGTAGTATTACTATGTTTGTTGTGTCTTGAAGACCTGTGTATTTCAGTAGATTCTGTATAAGTTTTCTGTTTGAATACAATGTGTAAGTGTGAATGAAATTGCTTGTTATACATATTATTGATACTAAGGGGTAAGTGTAGTGGCAAAGTTTAATTTAGGCACAGTGAGAATCAGAAACAGATTTCATGTAGACCAATGCATTTGGAATATGGCTCAAATTTGCACAACACTACTTCTGCTGCTACTAAAGACTTCTGTAAATTGTGAGGTGTAAATACTTTAAAATTATTTCATCAGAACATAAATTTACCACTCTTACCTCACAATTTTTCAGTATGTGACAGTTTTGTTACACTGTTTAATACTTCATCATCCTCCTCTCCTGTCCTTTATGCACACACCTGTTCATTGGTAGAAGTATCTTGATGTAGCAGAACAGGTACAATGACTTCCATCTGAAAATCATGGCATTCCAATGTGTTTTTCATGTGCTGTCAAAGTCTTTTCCACTCAATTGCTGTAAAGTTCTGAAGCAGTGATGCTTCAATCTTCTTTTGCCTTTTTGTGAAGAGGAAGGAAGCCGTACAGAATCATCATAGTTTCACTCTAGTGCTTTGTGTGGCCACTGCTTTTGCACCTGGGAACTGATGCTTCTGCACTGGTATGTCCAGGAACCTCAGACAACACTGTGACAAATACTGGAAGTGAAACAGGCTTCTGCATCTGCAGAACCTGGAGCAGACTCCAGTAATTCTTTCCAACCTATTACTGATAAGGAAATGTACTGCACAGTCATGAAGGTCTGCAAGGCACACCTCCATTCCATCAATAGCTTGCATCAGCTTCTGCTTTGGAGAAGGTACATGGATGAAGTTTTAGCCAATGGAGTTCTTATCATGTGACTTATATACTGTATTGGCAGTGTTTGTTGCATAAACGCCTTGGAGGCAGTTGAAACAATGCAGTAAAATAAGTGCTATTTAATGGGTTCTGCACTTAGCTGCTGAAACAGAGACCCCAGACATGTTTGTCCTCATTGGGAAACATCAAGGGCCCTGTAGCTGTCATCTCTTCCACAAAAAGGAGTTAGTTGTTCTGTGAAATTGTAGACAGTTTGCATTTCAGTAGACCACACTGAATTTATGATTCATCTTTGAACTTCAGCTCTGTGGCCAATGTTAAATATTCAGGCTTTTTCTTTAACAGGCTGGTAGTTTTTAGAAAGAGACAGAGAGTTCAGCACATTAAACCAAACTGTAATAAGTAACATCCTATGTATTGTTACATAGTTACATCTCATTTTACAGAAGTGTTGATTTTACTTTTAAAACTACCACTGGAGACATATGAAAGTTACCTGAAAGTGATCCCTCCAGTTTAAGATTTTGTAGACAGCATTTCAGCCCCTGTGTTCTTATGCCTGATGTAAGTCAAATATATCAGCAACAGAGTGTGGCAGGGAGAAGAGAGAACTTGATCATGCACTGCTGAACTAATGGGACTTCCTGCTATCTCCTATGTTCCCTAAATCCATAGCCTTTCCTAAATCTTGCACAATTTCTCTATGTTTCCCTGAAGTACATTCAGTTATTTCCAGGTCCCAGTCACTACACCAAGATCTTACTTCTTTCAGTTTTCTCACATATCTGCTGCACCTTCTTTCTACCTTATTTTTAGATTCTCTCATGTCTGTCTGTCTATTTGCTTGTCTCATTTGTTCTCATCCCACCTCTGTGCCGACAGCTGGGCAAGAAGCAGCACGTGGTTCAGAGCACAGTTAGAGCAGTAGAAGTGTTGACTGGTTGCCTCACGCTCGTGGTTGTCCAGTCAGGCAGGGCCAAATGGCTCAGCCAAAACCTGAGATTTTCTTCCCTGTCTTGCCCTCAGCATTAACATCAGTATGTTCCCCCTACTATCCAACCAGCATTTTCTATTATACTGTTAGGACATGGACACCAGACACTTGGTAATATTACATTAGTGAAACCAAAATTGGTCTGGGGTGGAGAGATTAACGGATGGTAATATTTCATAGACTGTTTTCTGAGAAGATCAGGCTAATAGCAATTAAAGGAACAAGAAGAGCAAATAAGACAATTACTGTATAAATAAACAGCTTTAAAAAAGTAATCTGTACTCCCAAACCACGTAAAGTATATATAAAACTAAGAATACTCTAATGTGGTTATTAATGTGATATATTCTTATACGACAAAGAAGTTGTAACTTTAATTTGTTAGTCAAGATTTGAGTGTTTTACTCACCCAATTAACGTGTGAAAATTAGAGGCAGTTTATCTGTACTAGCATTTGCCAATCTGCTATGCTACCTAGTCTGTCATAACAGTACTTTTTCTTGTCTGCAAAAGACAGGACCAAGGATTCCTTTATATACATACCTTAACTAAGCAGTGACAAGGGAGGGCCCTGTAATTTGCTGGTTACAGCTCAGCATCAACCAAAGACTCCAGTGTTAAGCTTCTGCTGCTACTGTAGACAGCAAAGCATATTATATTCAACAGGAGCATGATTTCATGCAAAAGTGAAGCAGAGTAATTAAAAATGTTCCATGCAACTAGTGAAAAGACAGGGAGGTACAGTGAGGCAGGGCAGGTATGTCACTGAGTTATTAACAATTAAATGTTGTATATGAGAAAAAGCTCTCTCACAGGGGACGTGTTCAGACTGTGAATCACTCTTCAGGAAGAAGCAGTGAAAGCCCTGTTGCTGAGGTCACTTAAAAAGGACGGCAGCCTTGTGCCCCTCAGCCCTATGCTGCAAATGCCTTGCGCTCTGCTCTGGGACCTTGTGCATTTGGTGGGCAGTTTAAGGGGTTTCCAGTTGAGAGTTCTGCCACTGCCAGCTGCAGGGAGAGTTGTTGAGATGTATGGTTTTTTGTTTTGTTTTGTTGTGTTTGGTTTTTTCTTTCTGAGCAACATATTAACATAAAATCCCAGTGATAATTAATACACTGAGTTAAGAGTTATGGTGGTGGATGACGACTCTGACTCACTATTCTCACTGGGTTTAATTGCAGAAGCTAAATCATTCTGAATTGGGGCCTTCACTGAATCAAATAAAAAGCAGGAATGTTTTGAGCATTTCCAAGCCCCTGAGTAGCTATTGTGTATGGATGGGTGCCATAAGGCTATACTGGCTGTACCATACCACCCAGCTGTTCACTGGCTTGGCAGGTGTTTGAGCTTCTCTTTCACTTTTATTTTCAACACTGATTTTTTTGTTTGTTTTGTTTGTTTGTTTGTTTGGGGGGGCTTGTGACCTGTATGTACATTGTTTTCTTAATCCAGACCCTCGAAGATGTAATCTTCCTCATCGGCAGCGATTTATCCTATCCTCTGTGTCCTCAGTTCACTGCTTTCAATTTACTGTGCAGTGCTAAGTCCCCTGCCGGACCCTGCCATACCTCTCACACAGAACACTGAATGTCTCGCGGTGAAACCTCCTTTGCATCCTCATGAGATGTTCTTCCCACAACTCCCATGTGCCCCCTGGAGGTTAAAGACTTTCCTCTTCAGTTTTTCTTTTTTTCTTTTGGCGCTTTCCTGATATGTCTTCTGGCAAGCAATAACAAATTAATATTTGAGAAGGAAAATGAAAAATGCTGACACTTCTCAGGGTGGTTCTCCCCCAGCCTGAGGTCCTTTTACATCTCTCTGGCAGCATAAAGAGGTTTAACATGGATGAACACTAACATGAATTTTGTTTCTTCCTGACTGGCTTTGCTGGAAGCGAAAATTAGACTCCAATAAACCCATTTCACTAAATAAAGGGCAAAGTCCACAACAGATTCTTAATATTGGTTAAGGAAGAACTTTTTTTCCCCGATAGTTTGCTTTGCTCCAGGGAGGTACAAACTATACAAGCCAGATTCTGTTTTCATCACAATGCACTATTTCTACACCCAGAAGTTTTGCCAGCAGGACTTCTGCTCCAAGCACGACTAGCACTAATAGGATTTACAGTTTCATGCTATCATACTATATGATTTTAATGCTTGAAAAGAACAGACAAGTCCTTTATTGAAACCTCTTTGATAATGACGTTGTGCTGTGATTGCATTCTGATTTGTCTTTGCATTGAAATGCATACATCAGGAAATTGTCTGCTGTTATTCATAAGGAGATACTTCCCTGAAGATGTATTTTTTATTTCTTTAATATCAATTTGCTCCTAAGTAGCCTCAATAGTAGCTGATATAGCAAAGTCCAATTTACTACTAGTGCTCTCTTCTGATAGACTAAAATAACACTTGCTTTATTATGACCAATTTCTACAATATTGAATACAAAAATAGAACTGAGAAAAAAACAATCTACATCAGAGGATGTTTTCTGTTATTGCATCGAATGACTGCATCAGTCTGTCAGTGCTATCTGAGTAGTCCCTGCCTTTCCTTCATCCCTTTTTAACAGAGCTGAGGTTCCTGAATGAAGGACAGTTAACAACTATGACTTTTCTTCCCAATTCAGAACCGTCTAGGCCGAGCTCCTCTGATGGGGCTGTAATAACACAAGTACTGCAGAAGCAAGCATTCATGCTGGTGTGGGTAATGGTGATCCTGCAATGTACCTGGAAAGGTCATTGCTCCTTTCCCTCAGCTTCACTGATCCCTTGTATTATTGCAGGTTCCTGACTATTGCTGTTTTCTCCACGAGCTTGGGGAGTGGGAAAACCCATAAGCACACCTCAGTTTCTCTGGAGCGACTTTTGCTTTCCCAATGCCCTGTAGCAAAGGGATTTTTAGTGGTTTGCCACCTCAAGCATCTGTCTTCCAGTGAGGCCTTAAGCATGAAGCAGAGTGGCCTGGGCTGCTTTACCTCGTGCCTTGTCAACACATCCCCAGGGCTGTGCTTACAGTGCAGGGTCTGCCAGAGAGCAGGGATCCTGGCACTCAGCCTTTTCCCACAGATATGCTCGGAGATGGCACTAAGTGTGCTGGCACCAGCACAGAGCAAGGGCAGTTGTGCAGGGTTTTAGATCTGCTTGGCTTCGGCCAGTTAGCACCAAAAGTGGCTGCAGCTCAGCTAAGGATCTGAGTCAGAGCGTTTGATGATTGCAGTTTTGTTTGGATGCAGTAAACTGTTTGATCATGCCTTAGGCTGAATTCCATCTGGCCAGAGGAACTGCTGAAGGAGGATATTGTTGTAGATAGACGAATCTGAGGAGAGGTCTCACAAGCTTGTCTGAAGAGTCCAGCTCAGTTGGAGTTCCACATGGAATCTTACCTCCATAGCAGGCAGAATTGGCCATAGGCATTAAGAGAAAGTGCCGCTAGGCTTTTCTGCCTTGCTTTGCAGTATCAGTTGAGAAGTATTAGTGACAGAAACAAGTTCTTATCCTACAGCCAGACCATGTCCTATTCCAAAAATTATGAAAGTGAGTGGAGAGAAATGGGAAGGTTATTGAATCTAAAAAGGCAACAGATTTGTGGTCAAGAGTACTGAGCCTATACATTACAGCATTAATAGACACAGTCGCAGCTCTTCTCTTTTTCTTTATGTGCTTTTGTGGATTTGAGAGACAGGAAATGTATTTTGTAATGGACTACTTTGATTATGCGCTTTTCTTTTGGATATTTCTTGGTGCAAGCTTTCTTGATCCTTTCCTAAATACAATATGATGTTAAACCAGCCCCAAGCCATCTTTGAGCCAAAAGGTACCTGTTAAAGCCGGTGTTAATAATAACAGACTGTCTCAGGGCAGGATTTTGAAAAACACTGAAGCAGATGGGGAAACCCCACAATGATCCAGCTGGAGCAGTACCAGGTCAAAGAGGAATGAGCCTAAAAATCTCACACTTATCCTTTAAGATTGAGGATCTCAGTATTATTTGTGTCACAGCAATGAGATTATGGTAAACACAGGTCTGTGAGAATACAGTTATGTTTGGCATCACTGGCTTCTTCATGGCAAAGAAGATTAAGACTGAAACACTACAATAAGAATAGATATGGGACTTGAAAACTGAATTGAGATAAACAGAGGCAGGCCCTGTTACGAAGAATTGTTGTCAGAGGAGAGAGAATTTATTCCAGGGATGTAGAATGTCTCTAGAAACTGACAGAGCTAGGGAGCACAGAGCCTGGAAGCCATGTCTCATTCTGGCAGAGTGAAGTTGCTGGGTTGCAACTTTGTTTTTATTTCATTGTTCTGTGAAGTGCTAGAATTTTTTCAAATAGAAGGGAACAAGAATCATGAAGAGCAACAGCCCTCTGGATCAGGTGCACTGACAAAATGATCATGACTTTTGAAAAGCAGAAATTTGATTTCTTCCAGGGATAAGACTTCTAAAAGCCATCCTCTGCCTATTGCCCCCAGAGGAAAATTTAATATTTTGACACGGGAAGGAGGGAAAAAATTATTTCAGAAGTTTCCAGACATCTCTGGTTTCTTCCATCCTTATTTGTTTGCATGAAGAGAGATGCACAAGAAGTTTATACGATTTTTTTTCCCCAATGATTTGTTTTGACATCTCATATCATAGACAAATTTAGGTGGAATAGTTGGGAAATATGAAGCTGACAGTTCAATATTGAATGCAATGAGGAGTGATGGGTCACAGTGTAGTGATAAAAGTAAAATGTCCCTGCCCATGCCAGAGTGTTTGGAACTAGATGACCTTTAAGGTTCCAGCCAAGCCAAGCCATTCTGGGATTCTGTGATTCCTCATTTTAAAGCTGGGCCTGGCCCTGCTTGTGTTGGAATGTTACAGTACTGGAGATGTGAGGAGAGAGGCAGTGGCAGAAATTGCAGCTGGCAGTAATCAGGTTGAAGGAATGCACCCTTGCAGCCCTTTGTGGGTTACAGAACAGCTCCTGCAGCTCACCATGTCTAAGGTTAATAGATTGTGCAGACCGTAATACAGACCTGTGCAGAGGAAGTGCATTTTTCTAGTTGTTGCTTATAAAGCTTTCTGTGTTTTACACAGATGCTCAAGTAACCCATTTAATTTTTTATTGCCTTATTTTAGGACTGACCAGAAACATAAGTAACTAGATATTTAAATTCAAGCTTATTCAGACACCTCTATTAGCTTTGAAAAGCTGAAAAGAGATAAAAATCCCGTTAGCTCCAAGATCCATGCAATATGTGTTGAATGTTGTGCTACCAGCATTGCCATCTCACTATGAGAGAATATGAGAGGACTTTTTTTTCCTGCATTCACTTTGGCTGTCCCATACATTCAGTGTCAAGGTTACTGCCCGTCAGAAAGAAAAACATCTTATGTTCTTACTTGCACAGACATTCTGCAAAACATGTGTCCAGGATTGTCTGCAAAAGGGTTAAAAAAGTGCTGACCTGGCTATACTAGTCCCCTGAAATGGTGTAAACTATATATATGTTCTTTTATAATGAAATTACTTCTATCTGACTATTACATGTGCAGTAGGCACACACCAGAAGAACTGTGGAGCTGGGAAAAGATAAGACAATTCTTAATATTCTTGTTTTTAATCAAGAAAGGCATAGGAGATCTTCTGTAGACAGAAGAAAAATCAGATCTTAAGCAGAACACAGAGGAAAGAGTGGGAGAACACACTGAAGTTTAGTAACTGAGAAAGAAATTACTGGAGCCCTGGTTTCTGAGGCTAATGTAGTGGGGACAGAAGTTATTTCCACGTGAAACTCCTGGTCTACATATGCCTCAAAAACAAAAAGCCAGGTAGCATAAAATAATGCCTAACAGTCCAAACTGCCATGTAATTTAGGTGCAATTTTACTTGGAAAATGTAAAACCCGTACCTTTTTACTCAGCAGATCTTATAGGGCAGCTGGAATTGGGGTCATTTTGGAGAAGCGGGAGATGAAATTTCAGTTCCACTGAAGGACAATGGTAAAAAGGTCTGTTCACTCCAAAATTCCTTTGGATACCACCCATGAGATCTTTTACCACTGTTCCTGTTGAGAAGCCAGAGCTGCTGTGTGAGCAGGGACTGCGCTCCATTCAGAAAGCAACTCAAACTGCATGGTCTGGTCTTGATTCATTTGCTAGTGCAACCTCTCTGCAGTGATGAAAGGAAAATGTTCCAACCTGGTTTTCAGATACAAATCCGACTTTTCGTGTCTGACAATTAGAACCCCCTTCCCTCCACACAAGACTGTAAAAACAACCAATTTTCTCTGTAGGTCGTTAGAAGTTAATAAACATTAAACCTGTGATGATGCATTTTATAGAGTGACTTTTCAGGCTGAAAATGATTTTAAAATGAGCATTTTGGACCCTCTGCTTTTTCTACTGAATTCAGCACACAGTGAACTCCACTTTGTCCTGCCTTTACCAGTATCATTGCACAGGGATTCACAGAAACATAGCTTAATATAAACATTTATGTGAAAAGATAGTTCTTTTAGTGCATGACTTGTTTTATTCCAAACACAAACATTAATACCCATGCATATGTGTACAAACACTTAGGTATTAGTATGCCTCTTTTTTTTTCTTTACTAGATTATTTTCTCTCTCTCTTTTTTTTAAATTATTGGTAAATAATATTTTAAGTAGTGCATAATTTTTAGATGTATTTCAAAAGATGTGTCTCATTTAAAATGCACTGGACTTAGAAAAGAAACAAACAAAGAAAAGAAAAAGAGATCATCTGATCAACTGCTTCATTATTCTTCTCTTTTCCTGATCACCCCTGCCCTGGTATGTAGAAATTGGCTGATTTATTTAAATCCCAGGAAGTCCCATGGCATATGGTTCATAAAACAGCATTTACAGTGTGCATTGTAACACTTCATTGCTACTAGAAAGACTTGAGAGTAATATGGGTTCATCTTGTTCCAAAACAAAAAATAGAGTAAAACTATCTCTAATACTAAGTCAACTGCTGTAAAATCAGCTTTTGGAGAGGAACGATGTTTTCTGAATGACAACTGCCAACAAAAAAAGCCCCAACACACCAAAAAACCTACACAACTAACCCTAAAAAAATCCCCTAGCCCAAAAAAACCATCCTCAGAAAGTAGTTCTTCAACGCTGCCTTTTTTCCCACAGCCTTGTGGAGCCCCCAGCCCTGTCTGCAGAAAATGAAAGAGAGAGGGGTGGGATTAATGTGTAATTAAAGGGAATTTGGAAGGCTGAGATGTTGCGGAATGTTAGATCAGTAGCTGGAACAGCATGTGGTGTTCTTTAGGCAGGCTTCATTGAATCCATACAAAAAAAGAAAGAAGGGCTGCTTGCCTGTCTGCTCATTTATCAAACAGCTAGGCTGAACTTTCACAGCTCCACAAAAGTGTTTTACTGTTTGCTGAAGTTTTGCTCCAGAAATTAAAGCAGAACAACCTAGCGACTCTGAGTCTATGCCGCATTTTTGACATCAGCCATGTTACGCAAAGCTCTTGGAAACAAACACAAGTCAATTTTTACATGATACCAAGGGGAGACAATTGTATCTTTGCTAAAATACAAAACAAAACAAAACAAAAACAACACATTACTGAAGAAATGGTCAAATATGTGACATTGTAATGTCTTTATTTATATAGCACCTTTTGATCCAAATATGTGTTCCAAAGCTTTCAGTCATCAATCAGGATTAAATATTTATCACTGTGGTAAAATGGTTAATGGAGAAAAAAAATCTATATTATCTAATCAATTTAAATTGACTTTTTTTCTAGCTGAGCAGTTATATTCCATCTTGTGTGCTTGTTTTCCTTTAATCTTAGTTGGTGTTCTCCCCCAAAGAGGAAGCATTTAGCAATTTAAATAACGAAAACACAATTAAAATGGATTACAAATTTTAAAAGGAAGAAATTCCTTTGCAAGTGAATCTTCAAGGCTTGCTGCAGTCTTTCTTGCATGACTGTTCTCGCAGAAAAATTTTCCTCCTACTTCAGACCACACCGAGAATCAGGTTCAATCCTGTGAGGTGCTGAGCACCTCCTTTCCAGCAACTACAACAAAGCTTTTCCATCAGGATTAGCCTGGCTGGTGGAGGCTCTGATGACTGAAGGCACAATCTACATTCATTAATCCATTTCCTTAAATGCAACTGGCACTAAAGAAGTTTTGTTTTACAGTAGCAATGTTCTTTCAATATCTGTTGACAGACTAGAGTCTGGATTCTTGATGGTATCCTGCTGTTTCTGAGATGCACTTGTTTTCTGTAGAGGGTAAACTGATTATGAGGTATCTTTACAAATATCACAGAGAGTCTTCCTTGGTAGAAATGGTGCCCCTGTCAAATACCAAAATCTTTTCAGAGAATCATCTTTCAGAAAAATAAGTGTTTAATGGCAGGTTTTTGAAGAACAGAACTTTGTTAGAGTTCATACAGAACTTTGTTGATCCTGCAAACTGATAAAGAAACAGTAGGCCATTTCAAATTACAATCCCCCTTAGTTTAGAGACAGAGCTGATCTGAGATTTTTAAAGAAATAAGTTCTACTCTAATGACTTCCAAAAGTATTTAAATTAATGGTAGTCAATGGAGTTATACTGAAGTTTAAAGTCTCTTTCCCCACTTTCAGTAATGGAAAAATAAAAAGCTTTATTTCTGATTTCTCCTGCCATGTATTTTGCTGACACTACAGTACAGTTTTCTGTTTTTCTGTCTTAAAAGACTGTATTATTTTAAATATTAATAAATGTGCTTTTCCATTTTTCTTAATATCAGTTCTGTTTATTTGCAGATAATAAGGCAGCAGTTTCCACAGCTAACAACAAGAAGACTTGGAACCAGAGGCCAATCAAAGTAAGCAGTGTATGGTATTACTATCATGTTGCACAGGGCCCTATCTGAACAGAACAGTGTAAGAACAAGGAATAATTTATCCAGTTAGAGACCTAAAATAACTTTAATAGAGGTTCCGTTGTAATCTTTACATTATCTTATTGATTCAGTAGTGATCCTGCAAGGGTGATCTAGTGGAGCCTTTCACTGATTTCATCAGCAATATTTTCCATATTGTTCCTATACTGTTTTTCATCTCAACTCACTTTACACAACATAAAGGACATTCACATCCAGGAGTAATGGAGCTGCTGTTGGAGGCTGGGAAATGACAGCAGGTTAGCATCATACTTCTATTCAGAGGACAAGTGTCAGAATGCTGTCTAGAATTTAGGTAGGAACATAATGGGCCTAAAATTAAATTGTCCACACCCCTGCATTTAACATCCATTTTGCCTGTGTAATGAAATCCAGCATACCTTTAAGTGATCAAGAATTAGCTTATTGCCTTATCCAAAAGATTATACTACCTGAAAACAGCTTAGCCTAGTTCCAGAGTGAGAAACTGATTCCAAAGAAAGAATGCACTTCCTGGGGTATTTGACTGCTTCCAGTTGTTGACAAGATGTGATTCTACCAATTTATGAAGAGGATACAGTGATGGTTTTATACTTTTTTCTGCTTGTGGACTTCATTACATTTCCGGTGGAGCTTTGAATCTTTTTTCAGCAAACCTAAGGCCCATAAAATAATAAAATCTGCTTTTCTTGGTTAGCCTTCACAGAATCCTACAGGATAGCATAAGGCCAGTGTCTGTAGTTCGTAAGTGCAAAACTGAGAGGAAAATTAAAAGATGACATCGTGTGTTTGCAAAATTGTGTTAGTAAATGTTCATAACACAGCCTAGAAACACAATATTCCTATGTGCTGAGAAGGAAATATGCTACTAGAATTGAACTTATACACTAAAGCTAGAATGGCCTGTTCCTTAAAGGAACAAAAGGAACTAAGATGCTAAAAGAAATGCCATTAAAATTAGCTCTACTGTGCTCTTCTAACAAGTTGTCCCTGCCAAGTATCTCTCTGATGGGACAAAATGGCTTTTTCCTCAGCTTGATATTTTCTTGGGTTTTGTAACTAAGCTTTCTTTTTCTAGAGCAGACATATTAAAGCAGCTAATTGAAGATTTGAAATCCATTCCCAAATGCAAATTCAGAGTTACATCAAAGCTACCAAAAATCTCTCAGGCAGATACCCTGAGTTAGTCCAACAGTGTGTTAGGAAAGCATGATAGCTACAGAATCAGAGAAACAGGATTTAACACTGAATGTAAGTTTTGTGGAAGTTCATAAAGAGGGAGTGAAAGTGTGCACAAGTTGTTTTATGGGTGCATTCACATAAGAGTACCCACTGTCAGCCATCAAATCACTCATATCAGCTACTACTTTGTTATTTGTCTTATTTAAAGCAAGCAGTGAGCACTGCTGTATTTCCAAGCTGGAGATCCTCACGCAGCTTTGGGAGTCTCTCGGAGGGGCAAAACTGTCTTGATTTGCTGATTGAAGGTGTCTTGCACTTCCAGAAGCTGTCTCTTTACTCTCAAAAAGGGGTAAAAATCGAGGAGACTTAATATTTCTTGCAGAATTTCCTCCTAACCTGCTGCCTATCAGAGCAGCTTTCAGGTCACATACTATTTTCATGCCACTTTTGCAATGGTTCTGCTCCCTATATAGCAAACAAGAAGGGGTTTCTGTCACATGCACAGAGAGACTACATGCATGCAGTACTTATTTATGATAAATACACTCCTTGGTTCACCCAGCACAGCTGTAACTGAGCTCTAGTTTTGTTCCCAGAAACATCTGACTGCATTCCTATTAAGTGTTATGTAAAGAACTTACTTTAGGCATTAACACTTCAGTTCCTTTGTCACCAGCTGTGCTGACTGACTGCTGCCAGTATGATTTTCATTCCACTTCCCTGCTACTGCCAAAGGAAATTCTGCCGTAGAAGTGGTTAAGATTAGCTGACTTCACACTGTTCTGCCCACAGTCTCTTTATAGCATGGCTGCCTTGTAACATTACGAAGTTCAGAGCTACAATGGTGCTATACTCTTGGCCATCGGTTGTGAGCCTTTGTTTTTTGCAGCTGGGTTTGTTGATGTAAGAATGCAGCTGTTCTCTGTCGAGCTGAGTTTAGAAACAGTTCCACCACAGGTGAGCCATGAGAAGGCAGCTAAACATAAAAGCCCATTTCTTTCTGTACTGTAGCCTGAAACTCTTCAATTATGCTCACAAGACGTTGGTTAAACCTATGGAAGCTACATGGTGTGAAGGGAATTTTGCTTCTTTCTTTAAAGGAGTGCTGCAGATAACTGATCCATGAGGGCAAAAGCATTCCACTGTTTAACACAGAAAAGGTTGTGTTATCTGCATGCTATTATTCTACATATCAAACTTTCAAGCCCTGTTTATTGAATTAAGTTGAATTTTTTTTTCTGATAGAAATACAAAAAAGTGTTTGAAAAAGAATCTGTGTAAACCACTTCAATGAGTGTTTGCCATTTGGGATGGTAAAATTACTGAAGGAAGAATCTATCTTGAAAAATTCTGGAGTTAATTTGGCTATTGCTCTCTGTATGATTTTGAAGCTACACAGAAAACTCTTTTATGTAGTTTGCAGCCAAGTGCAGCATACCAGGAATTAAATAATGAACAGTGAAATTTTACTACATTTTCCAGGCTTTGTTTTGTTGTTGTTGTTGGCTGACAAAACTTTGTATGAGACTGATCTCTTTTAATTATAGAAACCTCTCAGTCCATCTAGAAATTTAGCAGTCTTGCTTGCTCTCACTTTTTCCCTCAGCCCCCACTTCCCTCAGCAATTTTTAGCCCTGGCTCCCTGTAGCATTTCCTTCTGTTTTCTCCTACCCCAGACGTAGCACACGGGACATATGTGAGTTTTATGGCTCTTACATGCAGTGCACGCATGGCAGCTGCCAGAGACCAGACTGGGTGTTATCATTGAAGCTAAAAAGCCAAACTTCTGTAGCCACTGTCACAAGCCCAGTGTTAGCACAAACTTGCCATTAGTTACCTGACACAGGTCACCAGCAGTCTGGAGCCTGGTTTACGGTGCAGAATGCATGTTTTGGCCTAAGCCTTGATGGGCAGATTTGGAACCAATAGTGTGTGGCTTTCTAAGGTATTGAAGCTCGGAAATCCCTTTCATGTCAGTTTAATGCTTTAATAAATTTCACTTGGATTATTCAATATTGAGTTCAAGATAGCTTTTATTTTTAATGGGAAATATGGAATGTCCTCAGTGGGTGTGGCAAGGGAACCACATCCTAGAAGTTTGCTACAACTCCCCAGGCCTCCTCTCAGCCCATCTATGCTGGTGGACAAGACTGCGTTTCTAGATCTTTGCCACTATTTTCTGACAAGGATTGTGACATACACTGATCTGTGGGCAAATGAGTGAAAAAAGGAAAAAAAGTCACCTGAGTTGGCTTAAACTAGCATCATTTAGATGCTACACTTTCATTAATTAAATTGATGGCCTTTGTAGAACCAGCCGATTTTGCCTAAAGCAAATTCATGTCTATTCAAGTGAACAGATCCGGTGGCAGCATTCTGAAATAGTAACTCACTGGAGAGCACAGAGACATCCAGAGATAATAACTTCTTGTGCCACCACAGTGGGATCCAGAAGACCATGTCTCATCATCATCTGATAGGCTATAAGGAGAGAAGTGAAGGATCACTGAAAATTCTGTCTAGGAAATTAGGCTGGTGCAAAACTATACCAAAAATATAATCTTGTGATGCCTTTTATAATCATTACAAATTTAGCTGATGGGTTGGTGGTTCCTAAAGCCAAGAAACTGAAATAAAAGTTAGGAAATTATGGAAGGACTAAGATTACCTTTGCTGCTTTGATGCAAGAGTTTTACTTGATGATCAGTGCTTCCATCAGCACCTATAATAAAGCTGAGTTGTAGCATAAACTTGTGCCATAAGGACACAAATCCATTTTTATAGAACAGCTACACTGTGTACTTCCCAGTGTGGTCTGCACAGTGTTGTGTAGGATCCCTTTCTGACCCAAGCCCACTGCTGATGGGAGGGTATGCAGCAAATAATTTGAACTGTACATTACCTACCATTCACTGCTTTCCAGCACAAACCTTTCCCCCCTCTTTTCTTTGAAGTGTTTTCAATTTTTGAAACATTTCTGAGCAATTTACTTAGAATAAAGCTTCCTGCTTTTCAGAAACCAAACCAGCCCTCAACAGTCTGAGAATTGGGAAACTGAAACAACAGAAGGGCCAGTCCAGAGGGTCTGTACCTCTGCTTGTTGCTGTACTAAAGGAGCAGCTGCACAGCAGAGCTCTGCCAACAAGTAGCTTTAGGATGCTTTTTTTCTTTTTTTATTAAGAAGAAAAAAATGGAATTCCATTATTTTTCTGCCCTGCTTTTACCAGAAGGAGTGAAAATTGTAAGCTCAATATGTTACCACAATGTTCTGCTACTGAATCAATGCTTGTTAATAATATATAAACTATTGCCCAATCTGTTTTGCTGTAGAGATCATCAGCATTATCAGTTTCTCTTGCCTCCATATTTTTTTTTAATTTTTGAACAATTCACTTTATTAAATGTACTTCTCTATGTATCAGGTACCATTATTACGGAATTGCAGTGAAAGAAAACTCCCAGTATTATGATGTGATGTATTCTAAAAAAGGAGCAGCTTGGGTCAACGAAACAGGAAAAAAAGAAGTAACCAAACAGACAGTGGCGTATTCACCACGATCCAAACTGGGAACATTACTGCCAGAGTTTCCAAATGTCAAAGATCTAAATCTGCCAGCCAGTCTGCCAGAGGAGAAGGTAACACTTTGGAAATCTTTTCTCAGCTTGTCTCAGTTTTTTTTTTCCCTGCTCTGGATGAAAGCTTTGTCTACTATATAAAGACTTTAAATCAGAGTAAGTTTAATAATGCTTTGACTTGATTTATGGGGGTCTGAATTACTTCATCTAATAGAAATATCTTCCCTTAAAGTAGAGAGCTGACACCATCAGCTGTACTATATTTTTAAAGCCCATGCATACTCTTAAAAGTTACATTACATACAGCAGGTGAAGCTCGATGGCAACTTTTTAAATATGTTATTGCTCTCTAATGTATGAACACATTTGATGGCAAACTGAAATACAGGTCTGAGCAGAGAGGGACTTAGTGTATCTCTTATCCTTTTAGACTAGAAATTAAGAGAATCCTATCTGCACATATGACAAAAACGCTCTGGCTTCTCTTGGCTGAGCTTGCTAGTCTTCTGGTTCTATTCACGTGTATAGTATCAATGTAAAGTGGACAAAAGAATAGGGTTTTATAGTTCTTTATGTCCTAATTAGGGCCACATTCTCGTCTTTGATCTTACTGAGGCTTTTTGCTCCTCTCACATTTGAAGAATCCCCATTGACATAGAAAAATCCATGAATTCAAAGGGAGAATTTACTTTTAAGATGAAAACTTGTTTTATAGCTAACCTAACTAATCTAACTAGGCTCTAACTGATTTCATTAATTTTGCAGTTGCGCACGGGTAAGATAAGAAAAAACTTATTTTTTCTGTGCTTTGTATTCTGATTTTTTAAAAGGAGATTTCTTAAAGTAAAATGATCTTTTGTGCGTCTCCCTCATTCTTTTTCAGGTTTCTACCTTTATTATGATGTACAGGACTCACTGTCAGAGGATATTAGACACTGTAATAAGAGCAAACTTTGATGAGGTATGGTTAGAAACCACAGTTGTAGTTTAATGATACGTAAGGTATTAATGGATCTGAGACTCTATTTTGTGTGTGATATTACAGATTTACAGCTCTGGTGGTCAATCCTTTTCATGAGCAATGAACAATAGCTATACTTGAGTATATAATACATGACCAATAGCACTAAATCTCACTTACAACACTGTGAGTAAGAGGAACAAAGGCAATGGAAATGTTTTCGTCCCCCTGTTCTTCAGCAGGATTAAGGTAGCAATATCCCCTTAAAAGATGTTGGACAATCCAGTTCTTACAGCTCAAGCTGTGTCCACCACAACTTTTCGAAGCTTTTTTTTGGGACTGAGCAGTTTGAAGGAATTCCCCTCAGTGTTCAGCACAGAGCCAGGGCAGGTGCCATAGCCAAAATGGTGGGCTCTGGTCTGTTAACAATGACACGGTGATGGGGGGCTTGCAGCCTCCCAGATATCCCAGACAGCTGTCGCTGAAGTCTCCAGTTGCTCAGTTGTACTTCAGCACAGCTAGGAACACAGACATTGCTCAGCAGCTCATACCATCTATTAGAGATGGATAAGGTTTGTATCTGTGACTGAATCTGAGGATTTTCTGACAGTGCATGCAGACAGCTTTATAATTGGAGCTGAAAAAAAATTAATGGAATGAAAGCAGTTTTATATTACACAGAAGAAGGCTTTTAATCCAAGAACACAAATCTGACTGTAGAGATGCTGAGGACCTGATTCAAATGTGATATTCAGGTCCTGGAAAAGAAATCAGAGGAAATGGGCCTTTTGCCTCTGTCTTCTGAACAACGGGAAGAAATTCCCCTCTTTTCTTCATCTCACTGTTTAATTCTCACACTCTTTCGGTTTAAAGCTTGTTTTGCAACATTGTACTCAGTCTAGAAACTTCCATGTGAGAAAAATATGCGGAGATTTCACTGGGTGAGTCTCAGAATACTTTCTTAAGAGCAGAATGCCGTATTTTGTTAGGGAATCTGCTTATCAGGACCAGTGGTGGGGAAGGGGCTGATCAGTAAAAATATATAAATGGCAAATATTCTTCACTGCAGCTGGTGTGGTTATTTACTTCACTACAGATTGCAGGTTATTATTCATAAATGCTGGTGTTCTGATGCCTGTGGAACTAATCTTGTCATTCTCTGAATAACTCCTTTATTTCACAAATTAAATTTTTCAGAGGTATATTTTACTGTGTCTGAATTCTCCTCCCTATTTTCTTTTTTTTTGTCTTTCTTCATTTTTTCTCCTTTTTCCTTCATAGTGAAGGAAAGAAGAAATCCAAAAGTGTAGTGTTTCTTTCCAAAATGAAGACAGAAAATGATATATTGACCCTGTAAGCCATGTGCTATCCTCCTCTTCTTTACTACACCAAACCCTAGATTGCATTCCTTTGTATACAGGGTCAGAGAGCAAAGAGAGGGAAAAAGGCTTGATATGTGGAAGCCAAAGATTTACACTCACCAGCCACTGATGGAAGGTAAAAATATGGTGGTTCCCATGGGTCTCTCTGCTGTAGTAACATAAAGACAGCCTGTCACCAACTCAGTGCCTCCTCACCCCTTGGTTGATTATCCCACTCTGTGCTGCGATACAGTTTGGGCCTGTCTAGTTAAGGAATATGCCTTGTCTGTGTTGCAACAGTCTCAGACCAGCTCTGGGGCTAAACCAAAAGCTATGTAAGCAGGTTCATTTCAAAAGAAGGGTATTTGCAGCCTTTGATTACTTTAATTTAAACAACCCTGCTTCTTTTCATGATTGCAGGTTCAAAGTTTTCTTCTGCACTTTTGGCAAGGGATGCCTCCTCATATGCTGCCTGTATTGGGTTCTTCAACTGTAGTGAATATAGTGGGAGTTTGTGATTCAATTCTTTACAAGGCAATTTCCGGAGTTTTGATGCCAACAGTACTACAAGCCTTACCTGACAGGTCAGTACAGATCACAGCACTGACCCTTTCTAGCTCAGCTGTCTTTGTTACATGTCTTTTCTTCAACAATGACATCAGTTCTCAGAAAGCTGCTTGCTGCCACCCATTTTCTGAGTTTAAATCACAGTGTCAATTGAAAGGAGTTGAAGAGCTTACATGTTCCTCATTAAATGTTCAGATTTTAACAAGACTTGTATTATGAAAAACTTGGAGGATTAGGAGGTTTTGTGGGATGAAGGATACCACCTTCTTCTTCATTTCTTAACATTTGGCTGATAGTTTTGTCCCAGCTTTCAGGGAGTGTCAGAAGTCTGAAGGTTGCAGAGCTCCCTGCTGTCTTCTGAAAATTTCTGACACTTTTCTCCTAGTCCGGGATAAAAACTTGACTGTTCTGAATCATCACTACAAGAGAAGGTGGCCTGACTGCTCTGTTTGTAAATAATTACACACATATTCAGGCACTGCAATCTAAGCATTTGTCTCTGTATACACTCTAGGAACCCAATTGTTATTCCCATTGCCAGGAGTATAAAATCATACTTGTGAAACCTTGAACAAGCTGATTTAATTTAAATACTGTCCTATGAGGGACAGAAGCATGATTGGTTTAGGATCACTTAATTTAAGAAGTATTTGCCATCTTTGTTTTAAATCTAAATTGACTTTTCCCGTCCAGGTGGTAGATTTCAGCTGTTCTCTTCCAACCTGGGGTTCACATGAGTCCAAGAAGTCTTGTTTATATAGGCAAAGCAGGACAGAGATCAACAGTCCACAGCAAAAAGTGTAATCACTAAGTGCAGTCAATATGTTTCCCCCATGGCTTTCCCTAATAGGAGTATCAGGAAACAATCTTTTTCTAGATGTTTTTGTACATCTTTAGTATTATTTGACTGATGCACTTCTGACATTGAGTAATTTGTTAAGAATATTGCTCTAGGAGTTTCTTCTTGATGCTGTATATTTAGGCCCCAAGATTTTAAAGTATCTCTACTCATGGAAAATGTTCTGCTCTCCTATGTGAATTTCATGACTGCTACAGTACACGCAAAGTAATTTTTACATAAGAAATCTGTTATAAGCATGGGCTTCTCTTGATAAGACATGTACATTTTTACAGACTTTTCCTCTCCCCTCCCCAAATCTATTTCATTGAAAGGATTAAACAGAACAGCAGTCCTTTTCTCAAGCTGCTTAGTTCTTTCATAGCAAATAAGGGGAGACTTGAGTGTGAATATAGACTTTTGTAATGCATATAAAGGGCCAGATTGTGGCTATTAAGCCATAGCCTGCACTGGAGGGGGTGAAGAAGGGTCTCATTGCAATGGAAGCTCCTGAAGGAAATCTTGCTGACTCAGCCAGAATCCTCTGAGGTACTTTCTGGGAACAAATTCTGGCTATCCAGAAAAGCCACCTTTTAGTGAGTGTAGCAGTTGTCATCCATTCCTTTTCCTCTTTAGGTGTCTTTGTGGAGCAGAGCAGACCTATGGCCGTGTTTATTTTACCACATCTGTTCTCAGTGCAGTGTGTTAGAAGTACAAACAGAAAAAGATTACTGGTTGAAAGAGGGAAAGTTCCTTGTATCTTTCCTCTCTCTTATTTTTGTCTCTCTAGTATTGTTAAAAGCAGTGCAGCTTCCTCTGCCAGACCCAGCTGTTGGGGTTCCCTGCACAACACTCTGCAACTGTTCAGGAAACTGTCTTTTTATACTGAGGATTTCCAGAAGAAGGGTGGAACGACTCTCCTACAAAGTTTAACAGGAAATTATGGAATCATCAGGAAGGGGTAGAAAGGGAGAGGAGAGGAATCTGACTTGTCTGGGAAAGCTCCAGTCGTGTGCAGAGCCAAGCAGGCAGATCCTGCTCCACCCAGGTTTCCCCCAACTGTGTGGGCTTGGCCTGAAAATTCCTCCCCACCATCATCATCACCCCCTCAGTGGCTCTGGCCTGCAGCATAGCTGATTGTTGCTTCACTTGAGCATCCCTGTGTATATCTGTATAAATGTGGGCACAGCTGAGCTGAAATCCAAAGCTTGATCTATTGTGTTCTTTAAACAGTTACGATTTTATATTTGTACAGAGTAAGAATGATTTTATTTCAAGTAAGTATCAAAGCAGTGCTATGCAGAGACCTTCATTCTTTGTGAGGTTTTGATCATGGTGATATGTTTTGCTTTTCCTGCAAAATTTTCACAAGTTTCAGAAGTTTTACTTCATGCCTACAAACTAAAATATGTTAACTACTCTGTATAATAATGAGTTGTAAATAAATGACTCATGGTCTTCCCGTGTTCAGATTTTGTAGTATAATGCACAGAGGAAACATGTTCTGATGTATTGATTCCTTTTTTTCAGTTTGACGCAGGTGATCCGAAAGTTTGCAAAGCAACTGGATGAGTGGCTGAAAGTAGCTCTCCATGATTTGCCAGAAAACCTACGAAATATCAAATTTGAATGTATGTATTCCTCAATCTCCCATCTGCTAAACTGAGATGTACAGTGTTTATTGATTACAAATTAATTGGAAGTGAGACTAGTGTTCTTTCAGGAATTAAAACCCATCATCATTATGAATCTTGCCTTCACTTACACTCTCCACTTGTTCATGAGAACCAATCTCATTTAGTGAAATGAGGCACTGCTCAAAATGAGAAATTTCCCTTCTTGTGGATTCTGATAAGAAATTAATTTTGTTTACCCTAAGCAAATGTTAGGGATGATATTAGGCAAAGAAAATTATTAAACAAACATTTAGGCTAGCAGAATTTGAATACAGCTTGAGGCCCTTACTCAAAAAAGTGCCAGAGTTAAAAATGAAGGAGATCAAATTACCCTGTCACCACAGGAAAGGGCACTAGTCCTTTTCAGACGTGCTTTGTAGATGCCTGCAGTGCACATCACCTATTGATAAAGCCTGCTTTATTTCACGGTTCTCAATTCTTTGCCTTTCATGAGCACTAAATTCCACACCACAAAGTTAAAAGAAAAAAAAAAACTAATTTAGGAGAAGGATTAACTATTTTGATCAGCGTGGAAAATTAGGTGTGTATTTTACTGAGAACAGTCAGGATCTAAGTTGGAACAACTAATTTTAGGGGGGTTTGAATCGTTTACTGATTTATTTTAAAAATCAAACAAAGTCAGAACTGAGAATATGCTGTATGACATCTTTGTCAGTTCAAAATGAGAATCTTCAGCAGCAAAATCTTTTCCAATCTTATAGGCAGAGGGAAAGAGATGGATGGTGCACTCTCTGTTCAGTCTCAATCTGTATTCTTTAACTCCCTCTGTGTACAGTGTGGAGGGAAGACACTGTGGCCACATCTAACATCTCTTTGGATTTATCTTCAAGTCTGGTGATTCTGATATAAGGAAAATACTGTGTGCATCCTGCCTTTTACATGAGCCTTTGTTGCTTCTGCAGTTGTTTCCTCCTTATCAGAATTTGTGATAGTGTACACAGCCGGTGGAGGTACTGACAGGAGTAACTGCAAGCTTTGGTCATCTTTGCAGTTCCTGAGTCACAGGTTTCAGGCAAAAAATGCACAATACAGTGTTTTAAAAGTATAAGAGATATCTTAATACAAGGTCCATATCACTTGCAAAGTGCTAAAGTGGGAGCAGAGGACTGGCAAGTACCTCCTGGACCATCTTAGTCCACAAGGTATTAGTATATCATGCAATTGCTTTCAGAAACTTTGATCAAATAATACCTGAAACTGTATCAGAGTTTAGTTCCTATTAATTCAGTCAAAAGACACCTCCAAGACTTGTTTGCATTAAGACTTAGCAACCTTTTCTCATTTCCACACATAAGGTAGCTATCTTTATTTTATGCCCACTTGTTCTTGCAGCAACATTTTTCTTTCCATTAAATAGTTCTTTTTGGTCTTCAGTTCCTTTGTGTAGCAAAATTTGCTATGCTGGAAAAGCAAAGCTCTTCCATTGTCCTCTATGTTCCTCTTGTCACCTCATTATTCACACCATCTATAAATCATTGCTTGTAATATGCCTCTGTAAAACTGATCAAGCATCCAGATTTAAGGTTTTAGGTCAAGGTTTAAATTAAATGAAAACTCGGTTATTTGAGTGAGTTTTATGTAGCAACAATTTTATACAGGAAACTGGATTTTTTTTGTTTGTTTATTTTGTTCTTGTTTTAATACTTTCGGAAGTAAATTTATTCATTTAACACAGTATGTAAATGTGTATCTCTCCTTTCCTGCAGTGTCCAGAAGATTCTCACAAATACTCCGACGACAGACGTCACTAAATCATCTCTGCCAAGTAAATATTTCAGTTACCCAAGTTTGATGAATGCCATTTTTACTGATGTTTTGAAAAATTTTATCAATTGACGGGTTGGACTTTATTCAAAGAGAAGGAGATCACATTAGCAGTTTGTATTATCCAATATTTATTGTGACCATCTTTACAAAATCAAAAAGTAACAGTGAAAAATGTTTTTCTAGACAACTGACAACTCCTGATTATTAAATCCAGCAGGGTACTTTCACGAAACAAAATTATTATTTAATTTGAAAAGATGGTTCATTTCCATGAAATAAGTAAGAGACATTCCATTGGTTTCAGAGTAGTTTGTATAAGGCCAATAGCAAAACAAGAAAAATTTCTATCTGCCCAACAATAAATTCCAAGTCTAATTGTATACTATAAATCAAATGCAAATTAGTAAAAACAAAGCAGTTGATCTGCTGGGGTTTTAAATAGACATGTTTTTGTAACCATAGTAAGTGAATATGTAACCTGCTCTGAGGTGTTTGGCTTATACCAGTTCACATCACAATTACCTGTCAAAAAGTCACAAGGCCAAATTCTGTGTAGTATAAAAAGTGGGAGAATGCATTTAATTAATTAACATTTCATCCAGGCATTGGAGGGGATAGTTTGTTTTCTCTCACAGTGAAAGTTTCAGTATTTGGAAGGTGTATCAGACACCCTGGGTTAAACATGTGAGAAGTGAATCCCACAGGAAGAAGCTCTGGGGGTAAAAAGTCCACTCCTGCAAGGAATTCTTTTTAGGTTTTTTCCTCCATTATTTTCATGGTAGAGGCAGAGATACCAGCACTACCTTTCCCCAAATATGGTGGATCATCACTGTACTTTGAAGTCCATAGGTATTCAGAGGAATCAAAGAGACCGCAGTCTTCTGCATCAGACTTGGGATCAAACAGTTTACTTATGTGAAGAACTCTTCAAGTGCATCAGCTCCTTGGGGGAGCTGATAACTTTAGTGTGGGTTATCATCTCTGCTTAACTTACAGAGATCCATTGTAGGTTATATGATCATGACCTTGTGTCACTTCCTTTCCTCTCAGTCCATCCTCCCCATTACCAACAGCAGATCCCTGTCTCAACCAGACAAGACAGATGTAAGGAGGAGAGAAAGGAGCTTTAACCTTTTCATGTAGCTGAGGGAGAGTCTTCATAGTTTGGGAGAGAGGAGGGTGTAAACCTGAGGGGGAGTGTTTGGTTGTGGCTTGACTTTTCTTGTTGCTTTCTTGTTTTGAACCGAAGCTCGCCATGGAAACCAGCAGAGCATTTAGAGATTGAGTGGTCCATCAATGGCAGCATCAGATTAGTGTTGCACATTAGGGTTTGTGGTGGATGCAATCAAAATATTTGTAGTTGATTAAAGTAGGCAAAATTGCTTGAGAGTTCTCCTGTTAGAGGGCCCTATATAATCCATAAGACATCAAGCTGGTGGGTGGGGGTCCCTGAGGAGGATCAACTTAGTGAGCCTAGCTAAGGAAGCATAAAAAGGGATAAAGCCTATTTTTTAACCTAATAAAGCATGAACTAATGAATAGATTGGATTGGATTACAGGCATCAAGAACAGTGATCCACAGTGCAGACATCACATTTCAAATGCTGGAGGACTGGAGGAATGTGGATCTGAATAGCATTACCAAACAAACCCTCTATACTATGGAGGACTCACGGGACGAACACAGAAAGCTCATCATACAATGTAAGAGCAGAACCTTCAAATAAAACCAGGTGAACTTGGTTTTCTGCTGCAAACAAAGCTCAGAGAAAGTAACATCATTTTTGCAGCCATTGGTTTGCTTGCAGGTTTAAGATAAACGCAGAGACATTTATGAAAATGTAAGGCAAAGTCCTGTCAAGGCCTTATGTTTTGAGACATAGATCTGGGCACTCTTCCATTAATGAGTGCCTTTCTAGTATCCAGAACAGCCAATGGCACCAAAACTTGCACCCAAATTCAGGAGGATTTTTTCCCATGAACTTGAAAAACTAAATCTATGAATGAGCCATTTAACATGTGAAACTCCAATCTTTCCTGCTATAGAATTGCAGGAGAAATGTCTTTTGAAGGTCTTGGGCACATCTTGGCTGTGTATTTGAGTTTCTTGTAAACTTCTTTATAAAAAGCTCCTTTTCACACAGTGTTTTCATAAGCAAGATCATCTGATGGGATAAGCTTTCACCCTGAACTTTTATGAGTAAGTAGAAGTCCAACGTCAAACAATCTCATTAGCCAACTTAGCTTCTGTCTGGTATAGTGAAGGGCATGATCTTAAAAGTGACTTTCAAGATATTGGCAAATCAGTTTTAGAATCAAAGATCTTTTGCAAATATTAAATATACCTTCCATAATCCAGCAAGTGTTGCATAGCTGCAAGCTTAGGTGCAACATGAAGCACACTGAGTTTTGCTGCTCTGAAGCAACAGAGCTTTGTCTTTAGCATCATTCATAACCTCACTTCCCTGTGAACCCACCTGATATTGCCACCTCTCTCCTGAAGATGCCCAGTCATATTTTATCCAGCACCAGCCTTAACGAGGTGCAGTCCAGGCAACCACTTGTGTGAGCCCAGCAAGGGTAGGTCTGCTAGTGGGGTAACTCTTCCACTGAGTGGCTGGGAAGAGCAGAGGTGACACCATCACATGTACACTGGACCCTACAGTGCTGACTTTGGCAGTCATCCCACTGTGTTAACACCAGAAATCTCCTTGGTACAGAAACAGGCCTTGCATTCTCTGTCAGCTCTGTTTTACAGTGAGAGGTGTTTTATACTCTTTCCTCTCCTTCTTAATCCTTGCTTCGTTTCCTGACATGGCCCTCTTCCCTTTTGAGGAGAAAGAAACTTGACAGGGCAGCAGAGGATGTAGCACATAGCAAGACTGAGGTCCAGAGGCTGGGTGCATCCTTCTGTTATCTGTTCAGTTTTCAATATGTATCCAACATCCTCCCACTGTCTAAAAAAGAGAGTTCCCAAAGTTATACTCCCTAGCAGCAGCAGCAACAGTTTTCGCTCAATGCTAATGGATTTGAGCAAGTTTTTCCATATTTTTAGGCCCATGTAGTCCAACAAGCAGTTACTGAGTAACTTAATGGTAATTTAATATGAGTGTTCATCATGAGATGGGATTCCACTGAGATGTTCATATACAAACTGAGATTATTCTAGAACTTAGATTTTTTTTCCCCATCTTTGATGCTTTTAAAGACTACACTCTATATGACTTCTATGACATGGGCTGCTTTCACTTTCTTGGTACTAATAATCAAGAAAGCACAATTGCCAGCTACTGTAACTGGAAAAGCAAATGTTTATAAGCCTATAAACAAGCTTCAAGAGAAACAGATCAAAATCATTGGGTATAAGAGAATCTCATTCCTGTTCTGCTGTGGTAGCTATCTCTGACATGATTTCTTTATTCCCTCTTTCTCAGATCCTGTTGAGGTATTTTTAACAGTCACTAAAGGCTAAAAATTTACTTTTCTCAAATAGGTTGTTGTACACAGTTGCATTGCTCCAGCAGCAAAGCAGGCAACTGATTTGTTTTTCCACTCTTGCTCCCCTCTTTGCACAGCATAGGAATTACTTCATCTGTTGTATCAGGCAATTTTTGTCCAGCCAAATACTCAGGTAAGGAGACAACGTTTAGATTCCTCTGTGATTCTGTTCTGAATAAAGGGAGGTTGCCCATCCAATAAAATGATGAAAGAAGATAAGGGTGGCCCAAACATCATTATTTCCCTTCTTTCACTAACTAATGTTGCTGAAAACCCAGCCTTTGCAAGTCTAAGTTAAACAAAGTTGAAGTCAGGTGTGAAGCAAATGCATTCCTGCTCATCTTGCTGATCCAACTTAAGAGACCCAGGAGGCTTTCTTTGCTTTATTGAAGGATACCCTCCCTGGTTCATATTGCTGGCTATCATCTCAAAGCTTTTTCTCCTTCATTATCTTTCCTATGGAGGGAAATTCCTTCCTTCTGTTATTTATAATTAAGCATAACTGGAAATGGGTAGCACATTGAAATCATTCTGTAACACAGCAGGTAGAAAGTATCTTTCTTGACGTACTGTGCCTTTTGTTTTAGCTGAGTTGAAGAATAGCTTTTTGAGGTGTCAAAACACGTGATTCTTTGTCTTCCAGGCATCAATTCTCCTAAATAAACAAGACTTGCAGTTTTAAAGGCTACACTTGAATGACTTGGTTTTATTTTTTGTATTAAAATATTGATATGTGTATTTGGAAAAGATTAAAAAGTATACAGGGGTTTTTTTGCAACTCTTCTTCATGATACTTATAGCATTTTTGCATTGATAGCAAATTGTTTTGAAGCAGAAGTTTATGGAAATTCTGTGTGTGTTTGTGTGTGCAAATAGATGATTTACAGCATTTAAATCATGTTTTTGCAACTAAAGCATTATACACATGAGCATCCTATCAACAATACTCATCCACTTGGTGCCTAGAAGATTCTTTATGCATTTCTAAATTAATTTCATGCATGACATGTTCTCATCTCCAGGGTTAAGGGCTACTTTCTCACTCTCCCTAGAGAACACCATAAACATTTCACTTCCGGGCACACCAGACAGCTGGAGCTTAAATCAAAATACTACCTTTAAAAAATATGTTCTGATGTGTTCCCATGAAAATACAACTTTCAATGACAGCATCATTTTCAGTAGAAATAAGATAAGAGACCAAGCAAACTTTTTGGTTCAGCACTAAGGAAGATGCATTTGTTACAATTACACAATCTACTGTAAAAAACACAGCAGACTTGTGATTCTATTCGCAGCTTTTTGTGATTTTTTCAAAACAGAATCCAAGTACTGAGGTTGGCTGTTGCTTTGTTTTGTCTGCCAGTGTATCAGGAGTTTGATCACCTTTTGGAGGAGCAGTCCCCCATAGAGTCGTACATCGAGTGGCTGGATTCCATGGTGGACAGATGTGTTGTAAAGGTTGGTAAGCAAGAGTGAGGGCCTGAGTTACTGATGTGCATTATGAGATCTATTCAGGTCATGGATTTTAAAAATAAAAAAAAATTACAACAGAGAAGAAAATAAAAGAACAAGAGAGATAGGTATTGCTAATAAGCAGGAGCAAAGCAGCAGTGGGCAAAATCTCATCAGTTTTCATGGAGACTTGCTCACATTCAGGATTCTGCTTTATTCTGTGCTTGTTTATTTTATCCCAAAAATGGTATTCAAGAATGAACAGACTTGAGGTTTCCAGTCAAATCAATATTTCAGGGGCATGGAGAAATTAATTGAGAGTCAGAGTTGTCCTAATGACATAGTGCAAATAGAAGCATAATTTGGTCTTTAAAGATTCTAATGGAAAGGATATTTAGGCTAGCTACTTCATTTATAGAAAATGTAAGGATGAAAGTCTACATTTCCATTCAATCAAGGGCATAGCTATGTTGCCTTTTGAGATTATTGGGGATACCAAGAACTTTTATTTTAGTTTAATTGCATGCAGAAACCTACTAACAGAGCTTTAAAACATATTTTCAAAAGCAATCAGGGATCACCACGATTTTACATAGAGTATGAAAATATGTGACTGACTATTTCAACTTCTGTCATTACTAGTACTTCATGTTAGGATGTTCTATTAGAGTTTCAACTCTTCATTTCAGTTCACAGAATCACAGAATATGCTGAGTTGGAAGGGACTCACAAGGGTCATTGCATCCAACTCTGAACCTATTTGTTAGGGCTCAGAAGTAAAAACAAAACAAAGCAAAATATCCTGCCTCTCTCTCTGCTGCAAAAGGGCTATAGAGAAGACAGCAGATAATTCCCAGGATTTCTTGAAATACTTTGATTGTTTTGCAGAACTTTTCTTCTAGTCAATGGAATGCAATTTGAAATTCAGACCATGACTGTCAATTTTAATGAAGAACTTGACATGCATTTTAATAGTTGATTGTGTGAACCTAATTCTTTAACTCACGTATGGCTATAATAAACAAATTTTTGAAGAGTTAAAGCCCGAAGTGTGCTAGGAGTATTTTTCCTAGTAAAATGACTAAGTGCATTCACAAAAATAAAAACATGAAGGAAAAAAACTTTATGGACAATACTCTTGGGCACATGATGTGACTCTTGGGGATGGTCCTGTACTGGGCTGGGAATTGGACTGGAGAATTCCCTTCCAACTCAGAACATTCTATGATTCGGGGATTCTGAGTTCAAGAAGCATTTATACTCAATATTAAACTTTAAATACTAATAAAAATTTTTGGTGTAGATCAATCATTATTTATTATAAATTGCTTCCTTGACTAGGAAGCAAGAACAAACACGTAAGTAATTAGGTTAAGATGAAGATTGGAGTGGTTTTTTTGCAGTCCTTGCATCATTTATAAAGGAGATCCAGGCTTGAATAATACTTTATTATTTCCTCTTTCTGAAGGCTATATATGTTCATGTGGTATTTTTCTGTCTAAGGCCATTTTGAGTTTGGGTTTTAGTAATTAGTAGTGTATATTTTAATGAGAAGATAATGTTAAGTAGATTTTAAGTATAAAAGGAGAAGATGGATATGTGCATCATTTAGCTGTATTGCTGGTCGAAATAAAAGCTTTTCCATGTCAGACATATCTGTCTTCTTGCAGGTAGCTGCCAAGAGACAAGGCTCTTTGAAGAAAGTAGCTCAGCAGTTCCTCCTGATGTGGTCCTGTTTCGGCACTCGAGTGATTCGGGACATGACTTTGCACAGTGCACCCAGCTTTGGTACTTTGATTTTGTTGTAATAATTGCATGCCATAGTCAAAAAAATCTGTGGAAACATAACCAGTTTTCACATGTCCAAGGTTCTATTAAAAAATAAGTTTGGGTTACTGGCATTTGGAAATAATGCTCAGACAGATGTCTGTCTTCAACATCCAGCCAGGGGAGCTGAAAACATTGGCGCTTCCCTCTGTTTGCTGTTTGCCAGTAGCGGCAGTGATGAGTCCCAGGGCAGCTGGAGGAGTCGATTACAGGAGCACTCCCCGGGGCACTTCAGCACAAAGTGAGTCTGGTTACCCAAACCACTCTGTTGTGCCACGGGAGATGACTTTTTGCTGAAGTGGATGAAAAGCTCCCCAGCGAACCACTTTCCCAGCTCTCCTTTTAAAGGACATAGCATTCGAAACTGGTCTTTGCAAAATAAGTGTGCTTCTATAATCCGGGGAGATTCTTTTCCTTTTTTTAAAGAATTCATTCAGGATGGAAAAGTAGGTTTTTACTTTTTAAATGAAAAAGCATCTTGCTTCTCTACAGAGTTTGATATGGGGCTTTTTCCTGGGATACAAACAGTTCAGATTAAAATCAGTTAAAAGCAAGAATGTCTAGACTGTTGTATTATGAGTGTGAACATAAGAGTCACTTGGGACCAGATATTGCATGAGGGATGGTTTTTCTAAATGCACATTTGTCTGACTATGTTAGTAGGTAAATAAAGAATGATTTTATATGAACACTGAATTGAATAACTGCAAGGTTTTCTGCCAGCTGAGCTTTGATGTCCTTTATGCTTTTAAAACTATCTAACAGTATAAATTCAGACACTGTCAGATAGGCACAATACTATATTTATATAACATATTTTTATATTTATTACAGATACCATTTTTAATATAACTTATTTATATTTTAATCTGAAACTACTTTCATTCCCATTGTAAAGGACTTTTTCAAACAGGTATTAGTGAGTCATCATTAGAAACCAGGATAGTGTGTGTCTCCAAGGTGTTCACAATTCCATCTGATAGCTGGTGTTTTCAGCACCAATATCCTGGTCACATCTGTTTTCCATCTTCTCTAGGCCTCATTTGCTCCTTGAGTCACTTCGGCTTTTCTTTTACTGTGGGCACGAAAGTAGCTGATACTGCTTAACAGTGTAATTTCCCTCAGTGTTCGAAGATCCCTTTGCATGGGTACTGAATAAACGCTGAATTTCATTTTCTAGAACCTTGGGTTGCAGCACTTCTCTGAGCAGACTTAGTCCCGACCTGTGAAAGACACTGGTAGGGAGCAAATGAAAAACATTCTGCATTAGTGCAGTGTTGAGATTATACTGTTTCTCATTCAAAGCTGACTTTGAACTGCTCCTAAGGATTCATTATTGCTACTAAAATGCACATTACAATGTTATTTTTATTCCTGTTCAGGATATGTTTGTAACCTAATCAAGCATTCTCTTGTTTCAGAGAATAATTCACCAAAACAATCAAATGAGGATTGCCTAGATAGTTATTAGACCACCAGTTGCCTGGATGGTCTCTACAAAGATCCTCAGCTGTCATTTCTTACTTATTAATGGAAACATTTATGAACTTGCTAAATAGTGAGAAAATGAGAAGATTGAGAACTATTCTCAGGACCCACTACAACTTAATATATTTCTCAGAATAACTTACCTGTTGTCTCTCTTACAAATTTAGCATTTGAATTTCTCTCTTTTTTTGAGAACTTTTAATTGCTCTGCTGAGTTTGTAGGTTGGGGGGGAAGGGGCAGGTGCATTTCTGAGTATATCTGTGTGTAGAAATGCATGAGTCTTCCTCTTGTATGGTCAGACACCTTTGAACATTAATTTGATATGTTTATGTGTAACTACAGTCAGGAGAAGAATCTACTTGCCATAGCTGACTTGGTTTTCATGGCATGTGGTTATAATTAGAACCAGATCAATAACTGCTTCTCAATTTGATAGTCAACTCAGGAGTTTTTAAAAACCCAATAATCATGCTCAGTGTGAAGCTGAGATGTTTTGTGATTTTCATCAAATTCAGAAATCTATAAAAAGTGAAATCAAAGATAATTCTTTTTCACCTGTCACATTTTGGTGCTTAGACCACCAAGGAAGTTGGAATACCTGGCACTGGAGTGACTAGACAAAGATTTGATTCAGCAGAGCTTTTAAGCAAGGTGGCATGGGCAGGTTGAAACAATCCCTGGCAGAAAGAAAGCGCCTCTCTCTCTTGCTCCCTCTTTTTCTCTCTGCTAGATTCACTCCCTCCTTCCTGCCTATGCATATCAAAGGCACGGTTGGTGGCAGCGTTTGGGTAATGCACCCAGTGGATAAAGTAACTAACTGGTAATGGAAGCTCCATGATTTTCTCCTGGAAATCTCACTGTTGTTTTGCTACTTACATTGCTATATCTCTTAATAGCTCTTAATAGCTGTTGATACTTACTGTGCTTTAGCTGGGTAATGATTGCTATGATTTCTGTTGACTCTTGAAAAGTAGAGCCAAATGCTATTTATCGTTGTAACTATAGTCTTTTGAACGACTTCTTACCTTTTCCTACAGAAGTAGTTTGTTTGCTGGCCACAGCTGGATCCATTTAAGTATTTAAAGATACACTTGAAAGAACCAGCGTTCTTGTGAAAAACAGTAGCTTGCAAACACAGAACATACTATGGTACATCATGGTGAATAGCCATTCACTCTGAGGCTGAAATGCATGCCCTGATACTGGTTTCAGAATATTGCTTATATTTGATTTGACTCACTTAGAAATGTAAAAATATTGCATTCATTCAGGACGAAAAACTTGATTGTCTAGTGTCTTTCATGCAAATTCTGGGCTCAAAAACTCTATGCAGAGTTTAAAAATACGCAGTGGGAGAAATAATAGGAGAGGAAGAGACAAATTCAAAAGAGTGACAAGGGCACTGGAGTGTGTTTTTAAGTGCTGCATTCAGTATTGCCAACACCAAGTCTTCAAAATAAAGCATTAGACCCCCCAAAGCAAGCAGAGTTTTTAAAATAGCAAATCTTGAGTTCCTGTCATGTGCTCGCTACCATTTCAGTGTTTAGGGTTCACACTTCCAAGGATTTTTATGAAACTACAAGCAACTTCACTAATTTTATTTTTAATGAAACCTGAGTAAGGACTTTGAGGAAAATACTAAATGCCTTGAGCTTTAAACCACCACATGAAATTTGCCAGAATTTTGTCCTGTTTTTCTTACCTTGAAAATATTTGTCTGTTGTAACTGCATTAGAGTCAATAGAAGCTTCCAACCGAAAACCTGTAGTCAGAAGAAGAGTGAGCATTTTGTGGAGATTCTTGATAATCTAGGTTTCCATTGGGGAAATCCTAGGTCAGTAACAAGGTGATCAGCCCTGTCTACTGCCCTTATTCCACTGCTAAATTGAATACTGTTTTATTTAACAAGACTTCAAGCCCAGAAGATTTCTAAAAACATGTTCTCTGCAGTAGTTAAGATCTCCACTATTAACCCTTGAAAGCCTGGGGAAACTTGTTGCCATTTTGATTTGCACTGTCACATGAAACAAAGGAAGAACTGGATGCTTCAGGTTCACCAGCAGCCAAAGATTTCCTCCTCATACCAAAGGTATTGCAATCACTATGTCCTTTTTCCTGCTCTGCCTTGCCCAAGAGCACAGAGGCCCATGTTCATCTCCCAGGGTGTGTGCTCAGCGTGTATTGGTGAGGACAGAAGCCATGGAGGCGTGGATTGAGAGAATGAAACACAAAGACCATTTGGGTGACAAAGAAAAAGAACATGCTCAGAGTTGCTTTGAAAGCTACATTGCCAGCTAGAACTGAATAAGGGTGTGCCATCTTTCAAACCACTTCTGCCCTTCAACAGTATGCTTGAGTACAGAAGTTGGAGTAGGAGTAGTTAGTTATGCTTCATTGTGATAAAAGCTAATGTATCAAGATAAGCCTTTGCTGTGAAGAAACCAGTCATTAGGAAATTTGAATGCATTTGAAACTTTTTTGATCTTTTTCCCATGGAAGTATTTCTCTTCAACTGTAGTAATGGAATTTCCAAAGGAATACATCCAGATGAGGGTTTGTTTTGTTTTGTTTTGTTTTGTTTTTTTGTCTGGCAGTAGTTGATCTCTGTTTCTATCTCAGCAGATGATTTCTCTGGTTTAAGCAGACTGCTGCACAGGGTACTATTTTAACCTGACTGTATTTGTACTTGTCAGTGTTATTTAGTGACTTATACAAATATGTTTTAAATATCCCATGCAAATCTAAATAAACACAGGAGCTTTTAAAAAACCCCATTGTATGATAAAGTCCTGTCTGGAGCTATTACAGGTACTTCATGTCATGGAGTCTATTGCATAAACTGACCGAACTCCAACTTGATACCTGTCAGTCCTCCTCTGCAGATGGGTGTTAGTCCTTTCAGGAGGGCACTACACAATGTCTCAGCTCAGATGCTTTTCTCCTCTTACTTTCCCCTGAAATGCACCTATAGCCTCTTCTTATATGCCATTTTTCCCCTGTGGCTCTTTATGCTCTAGGGCAAACATTTCCTCACCATATCTGATATGTATCCTTCTTTATAAATTGTGGGAAGAAACAAACTTCATTTCTGCAAAATGAAGCCAGCCATGCATTTTTAGTAATTTAAAATTTATTATCCATTGCCCACATCCTTCTGGTAATCTTCTCCATACAAGTTTCAACTTGTCCTAATTTCTCTTGAACATGGGTGACTAGACTTATATGCAATATTCTAAGTGAGGATTCACCAGCGCAGCAGTATTAGTATTTCTCTTTCTACAAGGAATTATAAAACCAAATGATGATATAAATTTCCAAGGGCAGGACTTCTTACAGCATGCTATTAAATTTCATTTCTGTTCCTCTAGTCCAGAGCATCATCTAGCCCCTCCTCCTAACAAGATTAGCAAGTTCTCCATCTGTATTCAAATCTTACTAGAGGATTGATGGCAGACAGCTGTCTATATAATCTCATTTTACTATTAATTTTCATAGTGTTAGACTCCATACCCCACATATCCTTTGGTCCATATTCTTTCTTTAATTCCTTTAGCCCTTATGTTTTTCACATTTGTGTGATGGCAGTTAAGAGACATCCCCAGAGTTAAGCCCAGAAACAGGCCAAATGTTACACTGCTGATATGACTCAAACTGATAATTAGGAGAAGTTAGTGTAGTAAAAGTATGCCAGAGCAAAGCTTTGGCACAAATCTTTCCTTTTAAGACATCTACAGACGCTGATAATTTTTCTGTTTGGCAGTTAATGGATATCTCATCCAATACAGGTAATGCACCAGGGAGATATCATCAGGAGGTTTGGAAGATTGTTTCCACCTTCCTATTGATTAGTCTCTCATTTCTTTGGAACAGGTAGTTGAGAAAATTCATACCAGGATGTGTCACTAAGGCAGCCAGTTCGGGAGTCTACTTCTGACAGCAAATTATATCTAGTCCTTTAGATAAAAGGAAACAATTACACTGTAGAGCATTTGTCAAAAGTGACATTCAATACTAATGTAGGAGAAGAAAAACGCATCAAGTTCCAGCTGTCAGCTGAGTGGCTTTATTGCACCCTAGACCACCACTGGTTGTAGAAGCCTGTATAAATCCAAGAATGAACAGAGTTCGCTACTCACCAGTTTTACTTTGACCTCTCTTACCTCAAGTAAGAGATACTTCAGTGGCAGTAATACATGGAGGCAGTCCTACTCAGTACTGTTTGTGTTGAGCACCGTAATAATTGGTTCAATGAGTGTATTGAGACAGTCAATGGCTTTCTTGTTTGTTCACTTTATTACCAGGGTCTTTTCACCTTATTCACTTGATGTTTGATGACTACGTATTGTACCTGCTAGAATCACTCCATTGTCAGGAGAAAGCTAATGAGCTAATGAGGGCAATGAAAGGAGAAGGAAGCACAGGTGAGTTTGTTCTTTTATTCATCATTTGTTGTTTTATTCCATTGGTTTCTCTATTTTCTATGTGAGGACATTTCTTTATCCTTATCTAACCTGCTGAGGCTTGTCTAGGAGCAAAGTGGCTTTCATTTCTATTGTGATGTGAAATGAATCATTTGAGAGGCGTCCCTGGTTAGTACATTCTGTAAGAGACCTGCCCACTTTCCACTGTCACTCTGGATCTCTGAAACCCCATTCCTAAGCATGCATTTGATGTTTCAGGAGGAAATTTTTGTACTGTACCTTTTGCCTTAGTTAATCTATCTAAGCCAACATTGCATTTCAGTGGACCCAATGTTAATAAAGTCACTGATATCAGTGGATTTGTACCAGTCTAAATAAGAGGAAGAGATAGCAGAAGTGGGAAAAGACAAACCCCTAAGCTATTTTTTCTGGTACACTTACGTTCTGAGTGCCTGTACAGAAGGAGACTCTGAGTCCTGCTCCACTCTGCACTGCCTTGTCAGGACAGAAGGAAGCAGAGACAGCCTTTAGTCTTTCTACTCTGGGCAACACCTTGTCATGAGAGTTACAGTAATTTTCCTTCCTTGCATCTCACATTACTTTTGGCAAGGTAAACCTCTCTGTCACCTCTGGAAAGCTTCATTCTCCATTTTGGCTGTGGCTTAATTTGCCACCCTGTAGATTTATGGGAAGAAGACCATTTCAGTGGTTAGAGTAATATCTTCTATGTGGTGAAAGACTTGAATTTAATTCATTGCCCTGCCATAGCCTCTTGGGTTTTGACAAATAGGTTGCTTATCCTTGTATATTTTCCACATACCTTTAGCAGCTAAAACCATCCAGAATGTCATTGCCTTTAGTCAACAAAGAAAGAAGATCATGACCAAAAGCTACTGGAATCCCCTGGAGATTCCAATGTTCCTGGAGATTCTTGTTTCTTTCCAGTGTCTCTAGAAGCTGTAAGAGTGCCTAACTCAGAGTGGACTCCTAATTTTAGATATGTAATCGTACATTACAGGAACAGAAGCCCTAAGCTGTCCATGCACAAGCTTCCTATCCATACAATAGCAAAACCAGTACTTTCCTGTAAGAGGTCTTATGAAGGTACACTGAGGGTTGTAATGTTGAATGTTACAGAAGTATTTCTTTCAAAGATTTGTGGCTCCTGCTATGTATTTCTGAAAATACATTCTACAGAGCTTAACCACTTGCATTAATTTCTTGAAGTTTCTTAGTGTTCCTTGAGTTTACCTTTAGCTATGTTTTATGTTTTCTCTCTCATTCTGCAGCAGAAATACGAGAAGAAATTATTCTGAGTGAAGCAGCTCCTCCAACCCCATCCCCAGCACCGTTCTCCCCAGCTAAATCTGCCACCCTAGTGGAGGTGCCCTCTGCCCCATCACCCATCAGCAATCAGTCCCCAGAGTATGGGGGCATAACAGCTACTACAGGTAGGTAGCCTTATGGCAGCTAAATCTGCTTGAAGGTGGCTTTTGCACTTGGTCACCCGAAATTGAGCCTGAGAACATGGTGTGCTGGATTGCAAGATATTAGAAGCCTTCCCAAACCTGAAATGTGTTCTCACTGTATCCAAACATGATGTGCAGTCTACCAGGAAAAAGATGTGATGTTTGAATGTTTTATGTCCTTGAAGGAAATGTGCCACATATTTTAGGTGTAGTGAGATTTTCAAAATCCCCGATCACTACCAATTCAGGAATTTCTAGAGGGTAAAGAAAGTAAAGTGCGTATCCTTCAACATTTTTAACACCCAAATATGTTTAATTAGCTGTGTAAGTTTCTCTTGGGAATGTTTTACACATCACTGATAAATTTCATCTGTCAATGTTAGAGACTAGGAATTACATGTTTGAAGCCTGCTTTCAGTTTCATACTCCATTATGGCAACCCATGAGGTTGTTCTGCTCTAGTGGGCCCACAGATTAACAAAATCTGCATGTAAAGGTAGGTTTAAATTTGTGACTAGGATTAACAGAAAACAATAAGCATAAAATTAGCTTATTTGGGCTGTATAAATGGCCA
>JAOXXN010000265.1:54077142-54091331 GCA_026770055.1 Myrmophylax atrothorax | reverse complement strand
ATGATTTTCAGAAGACATTTCAGGCAGTGAAATTCCAGATTTGCTGCTTCTTGGTGAAAAGGGTGTATAATCAAAATGTGGAAACTATCGCTTTTGTGATGTACTAGAAAAGTTACACAATCTTCTTGAGAGAATGTCATAAAGTGATGATTTACCACACTAGAGAATTTGGCAGTGGCTGAAGAACTAATCAATCTTTCTGAAAAATGTTTTCATGTTTTCAAAGGCGCCACAGGGAAGCACAATGCATAGTTGTGGTGGAAAGAGATTTTAAAACATTTGTCCCTACGTCAAAACTTAAGGTTTTCTCACTGCTGGAGACAATACAGTATTTAGGAGGGAAATAGGATGGTATTACCCCCAGGACAGTTAGACAAGAGGCATGACTCCCAGACATGGGAGGTGATCACACAGCTTTAGATCAGG
Organism: Myrmophylax atrothorax; assembly: GCA_026770055.1. Taxonomy (NCBI): domain Eukaryota; kingdom Metazoa; phylum Chordata; class Aves; order Passeriformes; family Thamnophilidae; genus Myrmophylax; species Myrmophylax atrothorax. The sequence goes on along the minus strand of JAOXXN010000265.1, from coordinate 54,090,905 downwards.
CAACAGTGGAGGTGCTGTATATCTTTGACTCTTGTTGAAACACTGATTTTGCAGGTAACTTGGTCTGTAGGCATTGTGGTCCCATGAGATTGTTGTGATGTTAGTTCCAGTTCCAGAACTTAGTATGGTACAGGGCTGTACCTGGAAGTAAATAACAGAAAAGAAGGGAACTTTGTGCTCTCCACAGGGCTTCTTACCGGGCTGTTGATAAGAATGAAGATTTGAAGCACTTGTGTTTAGGCTGCAGATACCATAACTCTATGTGACTATCATATAACAGCTTATTTCATGTTTCTTTAATAGATTTTTGTCACCTATCTAAGCTTCTACTTTCAGCTTACTTGACTCAGGTACATAGACAGACCTGGGAACTGTGTAGATCTTATGTATCTCCCCTGAATCTCACCAGTAACACATGAGAATGGCCTCACACAAACATTACAAATGCAATTTCTTTTCATTTTCATCTTGTCCATTATTTTATTACAGTCTGTTTTATTTGGTCCCTCTAATTTTTTTATCAAATCATGCAATGGTTTAGGTTGGAAGGGAACTTAAAAATCATCTAGTTCCCACCACCCTGCCATGGGCATGGACACCATCCAATAGACCAGGTTGCTCAGAGCCCCATCCAGTTGGGCCTTTAACATTTCCAGGGATAGGGCATCTACAGCTTCTCTGAGCAACCTGTTCCAGTGCCTCACCACTCTTGCAGTAAAGAATTTTCCCTAATATCTAATCTAAACTTACTCTCTTTCAATTTTAAGCCATTCCCCCTTGTCCTGTTACTACATGTCCCTGTAAAAAGTCCCTTTCCATCTTTCTTGTAGGCTCCCTTCAGGTACTAGAAGTCTGCAATTAGGTCATCCTGAAGCCTTCACTTTTCCAGGCTGAACAATTCAAATTTTCTCAGCCTTTCCTCATAGGTGCTCTATCCCTCTAACCATCTTGGTGACCCTGCTCTGGACTTGCTACAACAGGTCCATGTCCTTCCTGTGTTGGGGACCCCAGAGGTGGATGCAGCATCCCAGGTGAGGTCTCACCAGAGCAGAGTAGAGGGGCAGAGTCACCTGCCTTGCCCTGCTGGCCTCACTGCTTATGATGTAGCCCAGGATAAAATCGGCTTTCTGGGCTGCCAGCTCACATGGCCAGGTCATGTCCAGCCTCTCACCCACCAGCAACCCCAAGTCCTTCTTGGCAGGGCTGTTCTCGATTCTGTTCATCCCCTGGCCTGTGTTGATACTGGGGGTTGTCCCAACCCAGGTGCAATACCTTGCACTTGGTCTTGTTTAATCTCATGAGTTTCTCATGGGCCCACTTCTCAAGCTTGTCCAGGTTCTTCTGGGTGACACTCTATCCTTCAGGTGTGTCAACTGCACCACTCAGCTTGTGTCATCTGCAGATTTGCTGAGGATACACTCAATCACTTTATCAATGTCATTAAGATACTGAATAACACTGGTCCCATTAAGGACCCCCAAGGGTCACTGATGCCCATCAGGACTCAGAGCTGTTGACCCCTACCCTCTAGATGCAACTGTCCAACCACTTTCTTATCCATCTAGCAGTCCATTTACCAAATCCATCTCTCTCCAATTTACAGAGAAGGATGTTGTGGGGGACCATGCCAAAGGCTTTACAGAAAGACAAATGACAGAGAAATTACATGTGTAACCTTTCCATTCTCCACTGATGTAGTCACTCCATCATAGAAGACCACTAGGTTGGTCAGGCAGCACTTGTCCTTGGAGAAGTTGAGCAGGTTGCCCCAAACAACCCTCCTGCCCTCCATGTGTCTGAGCATACCTTCTAGGAGGATGCGTTCCATGATCTTCCCAGGCACAGAGGTGAGACCGACAGGTCCATAGTTCTCAAGGTCCTCCTTTTTGTCCTTTTTAAAGTTGAGTACAATGTTTCCCCTTTTCCAGTCACCTGGGGCTTCACCTGACTGCCATGACTTTTCAAAAATCAGGGAGAGTGGCTTGGCAACTACATAAGCCAATTCCCTCAGGACTCTGGGATGCCTCTCATTGGGTCCCATGGATTTCTGTACATTCAGGTTCCTCAGGTGGTCTTGAACCTGATCTTTACTTACAAATGTAAGTATGAAAATAAGTCCTGGTAAAGCCAAGGTCTGCCAGTGTGAAGTCTCAGACCAGAAAAAGATGGTTTGGGGACAATGGTGGAAGGGCCTACTCCCACAGTACAGGCAGTAGAACTTGATGTAGTTTTTCCCATAACAAAACTTTTTAGGCAAGAAAGCTCTTTTTGATTATTTTTCTTCTCTTTTCCCCCCAGCTCTTAATTTTTAGGTTGTTTTAAAACCTTTTGTTTAATTGAATTGGATTTTACTTTTACTGTCTGGTGCAGTTCCACTTCTGTGAGTGTGAAAATCATCTTTGCCTAGCACAAGCCAAATTTGTCAATGCAAGTAGTGGTCTAGTTAAGATTGAATGAGAATGTGGCTATTTCATGGTCTTAATTTGAGCATTAGTAACACCTCTGTTTCCCATGTTCACCATGTAGATGGATTGATTACCTTTTTAGTTTGCTAACCATTGCATCATGGAATGAACTGTTCATTCACACAAAGCAATACAAAATAACAGCCATGTCTCAGATACAGGAAACTGCTATACTTCAGAATGCAAGTGCTGAAGATGTATTGCATATAATAGAACAATTTTATGTACAGATCTGTGGCATTAAAACATATTTTGGAACAGAAACCTCTACTCTGGAAAGGTATATTTAAAGTATTGATTTTCTTATGTGTCTTTTATGAGGTAAAGGTAAAACTCTGCAAATACTTTGCAGATCTTCAGAATTAGTCCCATTGGTTATCATTAGCACTCCTCCCTGTTTTAAGGCATCATTAACTCTTTCTTGCTTTTGGCATTAGCAATAAAAGTTAACTATTAAACTTGTATTTTAACCTTTTTGCCTTCAACCAGTGGTCAGTGAAAAACCAGCAAATTAAACTGTTGCAATTACATGATACTGATCAACAGAAAGGTAAACCCGATGTATGGCATTCTGTGGTAGAACATCTGGCATGGCACAGCTAGCATTTTATTTAAAACTTTTTGTTTGGTTACTAGACATTTAAAAGGCTAATTAGTCTCCATCCTTTCTGAATCACAAAGGCCAGATTAATGATTGTTCAAACTCCAACAATATTGCAATAAAAGTGATAGCTGTATGGCTGACTATGCTGTTTTCTCTTAAAACCCCTCTTAAAGCTTTAATTACTCATTTGCCAATGCAATTGTTTTTAGACAACACAGAATGAATTCTGAATTGTAAGTAGTTCCTAATGTGTTAGTAAACTATGGAGTTTACTGTTCAGTTTCAAAAAAACTATGCGTGAAATAAGTCTTCAGGTCAGCAATGGTCAATGAAGGTCATTGTTCTTCCAAGTCTAGGCTAGGTATTAAGGGTCTGGGGGTACTTGAATAGACCTACCACCTCACACAGTTGTGTGTATGAGTAGAGCAAATCTCTGGGGTTTTTCTTAAAGCTTCAGCTCTTGGACTCATGAGGATTTGAGAACATCAGCTCTTGTTCAACAATCAGAGTTCAATTCTCATAGATGCAGAGTGTAAAAGTCAAAGCTTCCAATTTCAAAAGGCATTTTTCCCCTTCAGATGGAAGGGCTTGTGTTTTTCTGAAGCTGATAGGTAAGGTAATCTGTTCATTGTATGGGGACAGAATGGGGGTCTGACTCCAGCTTTCTGATTGCATGAGGCTGACAGTACTGCTTACTATCAGGCATAATACACAGAGCTGTGAGGGTCTCAGTTGGGCCTTCATGGTCATTTACTGCAGCATAAAGCAGATAAAAAATGCAGCTTCATGAAGCAACTTTTGGGGTTTTTCTGCACTGGTGTACGTGGTGGCATCAGTAACAACAGGGTTCTTGTTAGATTAATGGCAGCTCCATTTATATTTGGCTCCCCTACAGGTCAAATGGTCTCTTGTTTGGTATCCTCAAAATCACTTTTTATTAAAAAAAAAAAAGAGAGAGAAAAGAAAAAAGGAGTGATAATAAATGAACTTCCTTATTTTAATCAAACCCTGCATGTTCAGAACACAAAGCAGAGCAAATTGTTGCTCAATCACTATTGTTTTTGCTTATTTCAAAAAAAGCAGTTCTGTTGGGTTCAGTCATATCTAAAAGAGACTTCACATCCTGGAGTTCAGTTCTGCAACCAGCTGAAGAAATTAATCATAGAGGACTGGGACATAGGCAGGTATTAAAAAGCTAACTATGAAAACCTTTCAGACTTATCTCATTCCTCCATTTCCACCCACAACTATCCTTGGGTATCTGATACATACTTACACATGGTCTGCAAATCTGTTGTCATCCTCTATTTTTCCTCTCTGTCTTTGTGACTAGGTCATTAAAAAGAATGGTATCTTTTCCACAAAGGCAAAGAGACATGTGGCAACTGTAGATTTCCCAGAACATTCTGGAAAAAATATTTGAAATATTTTCTGTCATTCTGTAAATCCAGAGTAAAACCCAATGTACTTTTGATTTTAACCATAACCTGCAAAAGAAAGGGAGTATTCCTTAGAGCAGCTGCATGAGGTACTATCTTGCAGTACCTCAGACAGTTCTTTTTAGGAGAATCAAAGATATTCACAACTCTTCCAATGCAAAACAAACTTTCTGTACTTGTTTCTGTGATGTCTGGACAAGTACAAGGCTTGTTACACTCCAACCATTTATTTTGATGTTGATCTGAAGTGGCAGCCAGACAGATTTGAATGCAAAAAATGGCATTTCTCATCCAAAGAAGGAGTTTGTCTTCCCACAGGGAACACAAGAAACAACTTGGTGTCCAGGACCCTCATTTTCCTCAGACTGTGACAAGATCCCTACTATTTAAAAAAAAGAAAAGGGAAAGGAGATTGTCACAATGTCTGGGGACATTCAAATCAACATATTACATAAAATGGAAAGGATCTTTTGGCCCTGTTATTACTGCTTCATGTTAGACCTAGGAAGGTCATGAGATTTTTGTATCAGTGGCCAATATTTTTCTTGGAAAAAAAATAAAATCAGGTCTAAGTAAAACTTCTCTTTTATGGTAAAGTGAAAAAAATTGAAAAAATCCCCCAAACAACAACATAACCTAAAATAAGTATTTGGGATTTTTCACCCTCTTTGCTGTCCTTCTTTCTTTCCTCTTTGTTTTTGCCTTTTGAATTTAGGCCTGTTTTGAAACAAAGATTCAAATTTTCTTTTGGAAGATAGCACTAGGAAAATATGTTGACCTTTTGAAATTGAAATGTTTCATAAAAATATTCTGTAGACAAGTTGTTGATATTTTCAAAACAGTTTTTCTCTTGTTTTCAAATGAAGCCATTTGGTAGCTGCATAAGTAGTTTCAGTGCCTTCCACATAAACTCTTTTAGCAAATGCAGGCTTCCTTAAAACTTTTCTTCAGCTCCAGGAACCATGACTGCCTATATCCACAGTAACAGTGATGGGCCAGCTTCGGGTCTTGGGGATCTCAGTGGTCCTCTGCAGTGGAAGGACATCAAAGACTGAAAATTCAAGAGTCAGTGGCAGAAAATGCAGGCATGTGAAAACAGACCTATCACAAATCACCTTGGCCATAACACATCCAAGGATGTCTATTATAAGAGCACTAAATCACACCCTGCTAAAGTATTTCAAGCAGAACTTAACTTGTGAAGCTCAGAATGCCTTCATTCATTCCCATAATTAAGCATTTCCCATTTAAAAAGAAAATTATTTGCCTGATTTTGCCAAATAAAATCTCACACACCTGAGGAAAATTATACACATCTGAGATAGGCTTTTCATACCCCAAAGCCATGGAGTGGGCACAGACCTGGTAGTATAATCACTTCCCCCTCTGAATTGGGCCTTTTCATACTACAGGAAGTCCTAGAATCCATACCGAAAAAAACGCCAGAGTCACCTCCTGCAATTCCTTTTAGTAAATGAAAAAGAGTTAAGAGTGCCCAGAGCCTCCCAAACTTGTGTTCACATTGGGTTAAATTCAGTGTTCTGGTCCTCATTTGCAGGGTAATCTCAGCCAGTATGGTCATGACCTCCAGCAAGAGCTATGTTATACTGGAACAATGGATCTGTCAGCCTCCTGAGTGAAAGGGGTGTGTGCAAAGGACAAAGGTTTCTCAGCAGCTGGCTCATGAAACTGGAGTTCCTGCCTGGAAGGGATCAGGATGATTAAAAAACTCAGCACCTTCTAAGCAAAATGGAAACCCCACATCTTTGCTCTTTGCTCTTCCCACAAACGCTCTACATGAACAAAATAAATTAAGTCCAGTCCCTGCTGCCACAAAAAAGTTGTTTGCAGGAAGAAAATGGCTAGGTTATTTCTGTGTATATACTTGTTATAATAAGACTTCTGTAGTATTGCCACTAAAAGGGCAGGTGGGTAGTTGGGTGGAACAGGTAAAGCTGCAAAAGGATTCAAGAAATTTATCTGTGTAACATCCGGGTTTTTTCTAATCCCTCATTGTTCTGACCATACTTCCTGCCAAGTCCAGGCAGCCCTCTTCATGTGAGAGAGACCTCTGGGTTTGGTGTATCATGCCTGAGAAATCTTAGCACCGGTGTTCTATTTCTAAATCCTATCCCTTTTTTTTTCCCTGAAAGATTATTTCAACACCACACTGTAAGTTCACAGTGTGAGCCATCCAGATACGCTCCATATTTCTGCATCTTTGCACACTCCAAATGTATTTTTATTTATGCCTCAGATATGACTGGTTTGTTCACTTTGGTTGATGCATTTTCCATTGTCATTGCCTATTAACTTGTTTTTCTATCATTGTCTCAAAGAATGACACCTCTTTGGTGTCATGGACATCAGCCCACGTTAACTGTTCCTTTAACACTTGTCTGCAGGGGCTATGCAATCCTACACGTGGTCACTCACCTACACCGTGACAACAGCTGCTGGGTCACCTGCTGAAAATTCCCAGCAGCTGCCCTGCATGAGAAGTCCACATGTACCTTCTTCATCTGTCACACACCGGATACCCGTTTATCCTCACAGAGAAGAACACGGGTAAGTCATTTTCCAGTGGTTTGGGGTTTGGGGTGTTTTTTGTAGGTTTTGGGTGAACTTATGCTGAGATGGTTTTTTTAAATACAATGAAAGCTGTTTCTTGATGTGGTAAGTTTGTATTGTAGAGATGTTGGTATCATAGTTCTTTGGCTGTTGCTGTTGTATAATTATATTATGTTTTAGTTTTATAATTTCATTTAATTCTATTTAAAACCACAGTAGGCCTGGAGGATATTTTCCAGAAGAGAAGGCTTCAATAGATTCCTTCTGATTCCTGTTTTCCTGTGCCATATTTTATTCCAAAAGCTAGATGTGCCTAAAGAATAGCCCTGCTGTACCACGTCTCAGGAGAGGTTATCCTCGTCCTCTGGTCAGCACTGCTGAGTCCACATCTGGATCCAGTTCTGTGCTCCCTAGTACAAGACACACATAGGCACACTGGAGCAAGTCCAGGAAAGGGCCACTTGGATGACTATGGGACTGGACTATCTGCCATACAAAGAGAGGCTGAGAGAGCTGAGATGACTTATCATCAGGCACAGAGGGCTCAAGGAGGGTCTTATCAATGTGTATAAATACGTGCTGGGAGATGTAAGGAAGATGGAGACAGATTCTTCTCAGTGGTACTTAGTCACAGGCCAAGAGGCAGTGGGCACAAATAGAAATACTGAAATTCTGTTTAAGCATAAATAAACAAAAACCTTGTTTTACTGTGTAAGCAAACATTGGAGCAGGTTGCCCAGAAAGCCTATGGAGTCTCCATCCTTGCTGATTTATAAACTCCATCTGGACATGACCCTGGGCAGCCTGCTCTAGCAGACCCTGCTTTGAGCAGAAGGGTTGTACTAGACAAACTTCACAGGTCACTTCCAACCTTAATGATTCAATGACTACTGTTAACCTGTAGATAAAAAAAACATTCAAAGTTTGGAGAAACGGGCACATTTTCACTATAATATTCTAATCCCATCTTCATCTCCATCACCAAAACTTGCTCAAGGCTCTTAAAATAATTACAATATAAATTTATGTAATATTCTTTGATCTTGAAAAACTTTAGACCTTCAGACTAAGTCTCTCAGTGTTTTTTTCATTAAGCAAGACCTCTTCTGTGCCATCCACATCTGAGTGAGCATATAACTCATAGATATCCATAACTAAAAAGAAACAGTCACAAAATAATTGAGGGAGAATTGCCAGACATATAGCAAGAGTAGCAAATGCCCAGGTGCTGCCACGATGCAAGAGGTTCAAAAGGCTTCATTCAGTAAGTTCCTCAGTCTCATTGCATACTCATCAGCCTTGCAGAAGTGCTTTCCCACTGTGGAAGACTACACCATTTGGAAGATAGCAGTAGATTCATTTGAGCTGTGCATCATCTTCCCTCTTGGATGTGGTTAGGTTTACATATCTGTTTGAAGGTCACAGCTAAGTCCTTAATGTTAATGTTAGTTACGGAACATTTCTCCTATCCAGCAATTTGGCTCTGTGCTGGAGGCAGAAATAGAGCAGCAGGGAGGTTCGGGAAACAACAGGATGCAAGAATTGGAACAGACCGCAGTAAGCCAGTGTGTATGTGATATATATGTGCATATATATGTGAGAATTCATTGTTCCTGAAGGACTCTCTTGCCTCTGATGTTTGATTGATTATGGTGATTTGAGGAAACATTTTAATCTAGGTGAACCAACTTTTCTGAAAGTCCACAAAGATCAGATGCTCACATGGCTACACAAAGATGAAATTGCAGAAAGTATCCACACACCTTTTGCTAGTGAATGGTCCAAATAATTGTGGCCAGCAAACACTGACCCTGCGGTTTCCTTTAGCTAAGGAAAATGCTCCCTCCTTTGCCTCTGGCTGTTCCTGGGTGGTAGGTTGGCAATCAAGACAGAAAGGAGACAGGTTCTTCAGCCTCACATCCCACTTTCTTACTGAGTTGGCTGTGCTAAAGCTGTATGTTTTCTGCTTCAGAATCAAACTAGTACACCTTTCTCCCTCACAAAAGAGGAGCATCTGACCGCAGTGCAAGGAGATAGCTGAACTCAGTGTCGTTCTTTAATTCAAAGTTTACCATACCTCCTCAGCCTGGATAACAACTTTCTAGAACATGGCATTAAAATAACAATAAAAGACACTTTCTCCTTAGAAAGTGCACAACTGAGTCTGCAGTTTAAAATTTGTCACAGAAGCATGCTGAGTCTCTCTGTTGTGCTACACCCATAGTTTCACTAAGTGGCATCTGCTTCCCATCTGAGCTGAGAAATGTATTTTTTAAAAAGATTTAAAATATCATCCTCTTATTCAAAAACCCCTGTAACTGTATGTTTCATATGAGTTCTGGAATTATTAGTGTCAATGCAATTATTGTGCGTACTAGAAGTGGGTTTTACTGTATTTTAGGTACACAGGAAGTTACAACTATGGTAGCTATAGCAACCAGCATCCCCATCCAATGCAGAGTCAATATCCATCCTTACCACATGATTCTGCTATTTCTGGACCACTTCACTACTCAGCTTACCACAGAAGCTCTTCACAGGTAAGTTCAATTGTTACTTGATTATACTTGATTATACTTGTAACATTTAAAGTAAGTTTATGTTTGTAAATTTATCTATTGGCTCTCTGAATCAATAAGCTGTCATCAGCCTAATAATTAAAGGCTCCTAATTTTTTTATTTTCTAATATTACCTAGATATTTTTTAATTTTTAGTTCACTCATATCCTGGTTAACATGTTATATGTTAACATACATTGAAATCAGACAAATATTTTTCGTATTGTAGGCTGTCTCTGAAAGTGCAGATGTCAGATCATAGATCATTACTTCCTCTCTTGCTAGTTCTTTAGCTGCCCTGAACATATGAAGAACAGCTATGATTTAATGATCACACTCAAGAGGAAAATTATTTCAATTTCTATTTAGCATGTTCTTCCTCATGCTGCTTGTAAACTGAGATGGAATTGCACAGCAGGACACAGCTACCAAAACCCTATCAATGTGTTTATTTTGTACTGAGAGGAGGTAAAAAAAAATAAACCTTACTTTCAAAATATGATCTAAAAGTCTTTAACAGTTGAATATAGAATTTGCTGACAGTCCCTTTAAAGTTATGTTAATAGCTTTAAATAGTTAATTGCCCAGTAATAAGTCCTTTCTTAGCCACTTTTTACCAAAAATGTTCGTAAGATGTCCCTAATAAGATATTAGGGAACTACCCTTGTTCTAGTGGGCTTTCTGAGGGGAACATGATGCAAGGAATTGCAGTAGGACTCCTGATGTTGCAAAATCTAAATACAGGAAGCCAAATTTACAATGAATATATCGATAGCTGCCACTATACTGAAGCAGAGGAGTTGCAATGTGTATAGCTGTGGCAGTATAGCCAGTTGAGAACAGGAGGCATTGACCATAACTCCTAAAAGAACTCTTTGTTATAATCTACGTTCAGGCCAAATATAGAACTCTGGCTCAACTTTAGTGACTATTCTATCATTCTCTTTAGCATAGTGTCTTGGGATTAACTCCTAAGAAAAAAATATGTGTGTATGGGGGGGTAAATTCTCCTCTACAAACATGGATTCAGGGAGAGACCTTGTCCCAGACAGGGGGCTGAGCCAGAACAGGCAACATGTAATTGAGGTGGATTGTAAGCTGCCACTAGAGATTACTCACTTGGTCTCAAAGAACACCAAGCCCAAGTTCTTTCTGTGGAAGAGGGTGACATAGTCCAGGTTTTATCAGCTACTTTGAGCTTTTTGGTTTTGTCGTTGGAATCTTTAGAGTAAGGCTGTGCTGAGGAAGAAGTCACACAGCTTGTACAATATACAGCTCTCAGAAAATGCAGGTGGATGTCTGGCAGTATAGACTGACTAATTCCCACTGATGGCTAAGACCCTTTTGTGACAGAAACAATCTGTTCAAACCTTGGTCTTGTTTTTTTTTTCTTTGACCAGCATCTGAGAACAGTTCTCAGAACAGTTCCTTCCTTGTAATTCCAGGCCTGATTGCTCATTTCTTGATTTGGCTTACTGTCCAGGAGCCTGACACACAAATGAAAAATGATCTACGGATACATCTGTTACTGCCTAATCCTCAAACCATAGTGCAGAAGTGCATTCAATACTCTGATACTACTCCATTATCATATAGAAGGAGGCCATTTAATGTCTGTGTATCAAATGGTCTGTGTATAAACACATCTATTGTATATCATTGTATTGTATTTCATCAATTCTCTGCCTCTGCAGATTTAGGTACCAGATGTCAGAGTAGAAAATAGGCAACAACTCTGCCTAAAAACCCCTGAGCGATCTTATCAACCTATGTTGACTTTAGCAGAGAGGTACCTCCTTCAAAGGTAACCCCTTCACAATGTCACCAGCCAGTCCACCTCCACAATGTAGGCTTGACTGGCTTTTGAGCACAGCTTTTGTCTTCAAGCTTCACATGGCTGGGCAGGTCTTAATCCTCCTTCAGGCTATCCATGAATATTTCAATTCATATAATTCTACCTTTTCCTTAAACGCAAAGTAATTCATGATGCAGTCATTTTTCTTTGGAAACTTCAAGGCTAACACTTTTAGTACAAAGAGAAATCTGCATCAGTATACATTTTAATATATCTGGCAACATACAAAGATGCATATCATATGAATGTGCATCACTGTACATGCAGTACAAAAAATGGCAAATGTACAGTATCTTTTTTAAGTAGTCTGATGTGTAGCTGTAGTGAGTGATACTGAGGCCCATTTATCCAGGTCTTATCTCTAGCAGTGACCAGAATCTGTGGAGGAAAAGTCTTAGAAGTAGGGTAACTAGAAAGTGGTCCTTTCATTGGCACAGCTGCTTTTGGCAAGAGCTGGCATAGGGATATGCTGAGTACGAAGCAGCAGCTGGACTGATGTATTTTGTAGCAAACCACTCTCCATTATCCTCTCTTTGAGCTATTTTGTACATAGAGACTTTGTGATGGCTTGCAGGAAACAGGCATTCTCATAATTGCATTGGATGCCCTAAGGTTTTTTGGGGGGATGAGGAATAGGGAATACTCATTCCCTGTTTATCTACTCTTGCCATTCAAGATATTGTAGGTCTGCATCACTGCTCTCATCTCCTTCCTGTCACCTCTTTTCCAGACCTAAGAGTTACCACCTGCCTAATTTCTATTGTGGCAGATACTCTAGAGATGCACAGGAGTTATGTAAGGAGTGCCTGTGCTCTGCAGGCATAGTCTGGGGAGCATACAAACATCCTGTTCTCTCAGCTGTGCTGAGCAGGGAGCCTGAGGGAGCTGGAGCTCTCCTCCAGCCTTTCTATGCAAATCTGATTTCAGAGTGGGTAGGAGAGACTCAGTCAAGAAGCTGCCAGATTAGCCACCTAAATCTGAGAATCACTGCTAGATGCCGCACTATACACAGCCTCATTTTACCTTTTCTCCTTTGCCAGTTCCAAAATAGACCCTCAACAAAATGGTCTATCTCAGGCGTGGGTACTCAAAGAGAGCCATAGAAGTAGCATGTCAATGCTTCTCTTTTTGTTCCTTGAGATGCAGTTCCTACCTTAAAGACAAGCTTTTTTTTTTTTTTCCTTTTTTTTTTTCTGCATTTGTGAAGATCATGGTTTACTTCCATAGTCTGGAAAATGCTGCAGTAGTACAGACTGTTGTTATGCAGTTGGATCTGCACCTCTCAGAGGCCCAGAGCACAGAATTTGGACCATAGTTAAAGGAACTTTAAGCAGTGTTTGTACTCTGACCCTCCTAAACTGCCCTGGGGATTGCAGTGGTCTCATGCAACTTCCCAGAGGTGCAGCATGCAACACCCCTCAGTTTCTCTGTAAAAGATCATGTGCCACAATTCTACTCAACCATGTCTTCATTTCCCTTCATCTGCCTCTGCAGTAGGATTTACATGGGAGCAGTACTGGAAGATCGTAGTAACTGTTTTCTGTTACAGTGCGGGAGCCAAAGAAATCCTCTCCCAGATAGAGCCCACACTTTAGTGTCCATTCATGTTGTTCTGGCCCATCTACTCCAGAAAAAATAAAAGAAGGGGAAAAGTTCTTAACCCCCCAGCACATACACATTATAAACTCCTGACTATACCAATGCAGTAAGAATAATAAACCCTTCCCAATAACCACTCTGTCATCAAATAGCTGGTAATGACAGAAAGACAAAAATACTGTCCAAATCCCACCCATGCAACAAGAGTCATTGTTCTGAGCTGTATGGCTTCATAACGGACATGGGATTGTTAGCATGTAATTGAAGTAATTATGTATTGAATGCAACAGGAAACAGATGTCTTAACTTTTTTTAAAATAATTACAAATAGCATGTTCCTAAGGCTCAAAATGCCACTCCCAAAAGCACCAAAAATCACTCAGATGGACTTGAGAGTTTTGCCCAACCTATTTAACAGATTCAATAAGGTTCAATTTATGGAGAAAAGGATCAAATTAAGGGTTATAAAGACACAATCAATAATTTTGATTATGTCATTTTATGAGATTTTAAGCATATTTTTATGAACTTAATTTATGGCCAGCTCTTCACAATTGGTGCAGTTTCTGGTATGAATTATTTTCAAGTCCTAAAGTAGTGGCTAACATAAAACATTAATCTACAGCATTCAGTGAAAGTGTAAGTTAATGCAATGTAAAGTCAGATACACA
>JAOXXN010000265.1:54052901-54063940 GCA_026770055.1 Myrmophylax atrothorax | reverse complement strand
GTTGGAGCCACTCCCTGAAGCTCTTGCTGTTGGGTGGGATGGGACAAGGACATGAGCTGGCGTGGTGATGGTCTGACTGTCTGAGACTGGTTTTAACTAAACTCCTGGAGTTGTGTAATAGTTTTGCAGGTATTACATACTTAGCAGCTGATGTTCATGTAACAAATGCAAACTCTTGTTTTTATTTCCAGAATCGGACTGTTTTCAGATTTGATCCAGCAGATGAAGACAAAAGAAAGGTAAGTAAAATAGGCTGTTGAGCTGCATACCTCAATGTAGAAGTGTCAAAAGTAAAAGCAGTCTCTTAGTTTAGCTGCTATTGTAAAATGGTGCAGGCAGTGATTAAAAGGTTATGCTTTAATTTTTTGTTTCTTCAGTGCAAGAGACATGGTAACCTCACATTCCCCTCTTTTCTGAAAGAGAAGAGTAAATTCCCTTAGCAAAACACCCAGACTTGAATGAAAGTAGTAACAGAGAAGCCCATAAATAATTTTGTTGTATACAGATATGAGATGAGGTGGAGGAATAAGGGTAAAGATACTCCTATGTATCTACTGAGATAAAATTTTGTAATAGATTTTTCCATTTCCTCTCTTCTTAGCATTTAGCAATATGAAAGATAATGTTTCTTGTCTGTGTTAGATACTTAAATAATACTAGAGATTAAGATGAAGTAATAAGTACAGAGGAAGACTATGAAGCTGTATGGGAGACAGGCCTAGAGAAGGCTGTTAATTCAAAGGTAGCAGTGATCAGTGGTATGTGATATGTGCATGTCAGGTTTCAAAGATGAGAAATGTTTGGGTTGTAGTTTGAGCTGTACAGGAGTGTCAGGGCTTAACAGATCCCTTGAGATCCATCTGCAGCCTCACATTTAAAGCATGGTTTAAATTTTTTTTCCTGTTGTTATTTTTGAGGTATAATATGTAACAAGACCCTTCCTTTCTGTTCTGTAATTAGTTTTTGGGCTGATTTGCATATTTATTCAGAAAATGTTCATTAGTGAGTAAGGCTGCATGTTTCCACTATTTCTGGGATAAACTCAAAGCTTGAAATCAGAATTGCAAGGTTCCTGCAAGGATGGCTTGTTTGAAATTTGGCACACATCGATTCAGTCCATGATTGTGTGCAAAATTTAAATATTTTAAGGTGTTAAGTCTTCTTCTGGTAGAAATAGGTGGGATGATAGATCTGCCCTTGGCATTTGCAAAACCATCAGCTGTGTGTACTGTAATTGTAAATTACAATTCTTTAGTTCACAGATGACTTGAAGACCTCTTAGCTTGGCTTTTATTTCTGGCTTTACTCGAAGCTGACGTTCAGTAATGTGGTGTTGGAGTGTGTGTGTCCTTTTTGATCTGTAGAAGAACTAGGCTGGGATCTTGATTGGGTTTTCTTACTGTGTTTTTCTTCTTATGTCTATTCCTCACCATCCCTTCCATCTCTTTTCCCATTGTGAATGAGAAAGTGTCTGGGCTGTAAAGTTGTTTGCCAAGTAGAGAACATAGGAAAGGAGAATAGGGCAGAAGCCAAACTGGCAAAAGCCAAATTAAGGCAATGAGGTTGGGGAGGATGGGTTGTAAGGCTTAGGATTATTTTTTTCTGTCTATGGTTGGTCTTTTTTTTTCTTTTGTGTTGTTGATTTTTTTTAACAGCTACTCAACTACATAAGCTCAATGTCTTTGGCATCTGTAAAACACTGAGCATTCTTCTTTTCACCGTTAAGATAAAAAATAAAAATGCTTTGAATTTAAAGGGAAAATAGTACATGCTCTGGCTAAGAGTAAACAGCTAAAGTTGTTACCAAAATTGATGGGAATTGCTTGAAGACAGGAAGATGCAGCTTCACTGAGAATTCAGAAACAGGTTCCATTTTTTGTTTAGTTAATACAAAAATGTATTTGAGTTTGGTAGTATTTGCAGTTGTACTGCTATGAACTTAGAATGATTGCAGTGAGAGAGAGTTTGGTCAAAGGGTCACAATCCATAACGAAGTCATGTAATAGAATTGATGTTCAGGTATGGGGGCAAATCCAGAGGGACTTGATGATTTTGTCATTGGTTTCTGGTGCCGTTGGAAGTTTGCATTATAACCTGAGGAATGTCATTTGTACTTCTTACCAGTCCCTTGCTGCATATTTGCTTTGTTCATGGCCTATGAGTAAATTTGCTTATTAAGTCATTCATGTCTATTCAAGAATGCAAGTAAAGGATCAATTACAGCAAAGCAGGTTTTTTTCTCTGCCTTATCACACAGCTCCAGCCATCACCTTCAAATTGCAGCGAGGTTGTGTCAGTGGTGTGATTGTGTTGGAATGTGGGTGTAACTGTGCTTTAAGCTTTTCTAGGCTGGACACTGTTGGGTAGAGGACAACCCAAACACAACAGTGATACGCTGTAAAATGTGAAAGGTAGGAAAGCAAAACTATGGCTTGCCTAGAAGCTGGGTAAATTGGACAGAAGTTGTTGTTGCACAATAATACAGCTATCAAAGCATGATGCTTTCAGCTATAACCCAACTAAATCAGCAGTGACTCTAATACTGAGTTCTAGGAGGAGGGAGGTTGTGTCCTCCAGAAGGCAGGAAGAGAGGTAATGCTATCAAGCATGTCCATCTGGACATAGCCATAGGACTCTAATACATCACAGGGTGATAAAAGCATGAGATTGTAATGTAAACTGTCCTTGTATTTGTCCTGGTTTGTTTAATGATGTATGTGTCTGCTATCTGTGGCTATAAATTAGATGGTAATCTGTGTTGTACTGTAAGATCTGCTCAAATACCAGGCAGATCGAGTTGGTGCTTTCTTAACTTGTTATATACTAATAAAAAACAATGAATTTCTGAAAGCCTGTTTTGAGTTTCCGTGTGTAAACAGTATAGGAATTGCCAACCAGAAGCAAATGTGTTCTGGAATAGCAGCTGAAATTAAGGCAGCTGGGTTGGTTCTGAGGACCTTAGCCAGCTCTTAGAAATCTGAAGTGTTTGTCTCAGCCAGTCAAGAAAGCTGTTGACTGTGTTTTGCTGGAAAAAGTTGTCTTCAGGGCTGTGGCACTTCACAACAACATGTCATAGTTGAGACACAGTTGGTTCTTTAGGTCTATGCTGGAATCAACTCCAGAAAATTATTATCCGTTGACTTGACCAGGCAGCCACTTTGGAGAGAGGTGTCAGGTGTAGTGTCTCTCTCTCTGTGGCACAGCAGGTGCTTCAGCTCAAGCCTCACATGTCCTAATACAAAAAGGAAAGGGTTTTTAGGACTGCTTTGTCATCATTTAATAGCTTTGCTCTCCATTATTTATACCTTGTCAGGTCCAAATACTGCTTCTGAAGTAGTATCACATTTATGCTTAAAATGGCAAGGAAGTTATAGCACTGTTTGTGCCCTGGAAATGTCTGTCAGCACTGATTGCCTCGTCTGACGTAGCATTCCACAACTAGAAGTTGCTACAGCACCATTTGTTGAGGTGATATAACAGAGTCGATCTGTCTGTGATAGCAAGCAAGAGTAAACTGCATGGAGATGCTGAGTTTGGGGAGGAAGGGGTAACAAAGGAAGCAGCAGCCAAATGTAAGAATATTACTCATAAGCTGTATTCTTACCTGAACTGGTAGAGTATTCATGCTTCACATATTTCCTCTTTAACTCCCTACCTTTTGTCTGCTTCACCTCTTGTAGTATTTGTAACATCTGGTTTCTGCTCCAGCTTATTGTGTTGAGTCAGTTCTGTAGTACAGATCTCTAGAGTCTGAGACCAGTTTTCTTGAATTATTGTTCAGGTTCAATTTGAACATGATGGGTCTAAAATTCAGTGGGAAGCAAATCTCCAAAACAATCTTTTCCTGCATTGCTGCATGTTTTCAAGGTGTTGACATAGCTGGTGGTAAATTTTGCCAAATATATTGTGGGCCTTTCTCTCCCGATTAAATTCACGATGTGGGGAGATTCCTTAAGGTCGTGGAAAGTACCACATTTGAACTTTGGAAGGATGGAAGCAGCGAAGTACGTTGATGGAGCAAGATGCTGTCACACTCCAGATCTCAGGAGAACCTCATTCTTAGATAATGGTGTTGACACTGAAGCTTCAGGGAGGTCTGAAGGTTCCTGTAGCCACCAAGGCACAGAGCTTTTCTCCTCCCAGTGACTTTGTTGCAAGCTTTTAAAGTCTTGTAAAAACATTAAGTTCAAGCGCTTCTGTGGGCACACTGTGTGGGATCTTGGTATTAGTTGTTATTGTTCTGATTCTACTGAAACCCCTTAACGGATTACCAGTCTGTAAAAGAAAAAAAGCCACTAAGTATCCTTCATTAATACTAAGCATTAGTGCTAATTCCCTCTGGTCTTGCCCATTCCCATCCAGCATTTTTCAGTTTTCACATCTCTTAAGGTTTGTGACAAGCCAGTGAAATCCATCTCTCCTTTTAACACCATTCTTTCACTGCTGGGTTGCAGAGGGAAAAAGGCTTCTCCCTCTCCCTGTCTGGGGGGGGAGGACAAGGGGGGCTACTGTGAGTGCAGCTACTCAGGATTTCACCTTTCTGTGACTCTGAGTGGGTGTTTAGTCCCCCGGTTCTGACAGCAGGGGGTACTCTGTGTGCCCCTCTCCTCCCCTGCAGTGCTGTCTGTGTGTGCTCTCACGGCTGGGCCTCTGCCGGGTCAGGCTCCTGCCAAACAGGCCACCCTCCTGCTGTCGGCAGGAGCTGAGCAATGAAGCTTTTAAGTGCAACAGGCTGAATCCTTAAGGAATACAACTACACACCTTCTCTCCTCACCCACCTTGGTCCACAAAGAGTAGGCAAAAGTTTAGTGGGGCCTTTTCAGAGGGGGTTATCCCATTGTCCCATTATTCAGCATAGCTGATGATACACGTTCTGTAAATGTTGTCTTGACTTCCAGAGAAAATGAAAGCTTGAACTAACTTATCAAATACTCTTGAGCTTTCTTTCTCACTGCTCTGAGTGCTTAGCTCTGAAACCTAATAGAAACTTAAAACTAAAGACTTGTACTCCCCTTTTCTTCTTCCTCCTCCCTCAGTCTAATTAGCTTGTGAACAAAGGTGGTGGAAGAAAATGGAAGTAAAGAAATAACAGGTTTTTGCCCAAAGCCACACAATAGGTCTGGGGCTGAGCAAGGAAGAAAGCACAGGTCTCTTGTATATTAGGAGAGGTCTTTTTCTATTGGGCTGTGTTGCTTCTTAGCGTCAAGAGTTTATGTTGTCAGGATAAATAGATTAATATTTTATTTGTCAAAACAAGATGGTAAATGAGTTCTTTTGGATCTCCTGTTTTAATGCACAAGAAAACTGTACACTACAGCACAAACAAGAAGAATGGTGTGTATTGCTCTGTGTTAATCTTACTATTAGCACAAAAGCTGAGAAATCATGAATTCTGGAGAAATTAATGGATTTTACAATAAAAAAAGTTTAAAAATATTAGAAACTCCCTTGAGTCTGTGAAAAACTATATGAAAAGCAGTTCTTGCATGACTGATAAAAGTCACTATCCCATCTGAATTTTGAAAGTATAGAAGTCAAAGGAATGTTAAAATTCTTACCAGGACTTAGAGGATAGCAATCAAACCCCTGAAACTTGGACAATCCTCATATATGTTGGGGAAGGGGAGGTACTTTGCTGTCTGAATTTTCATGTGCTTTTATTTCCAACCAAATAAGTGAAATCTCTGCCCCTTAGTTTATGCCATGCCTACAGGGTGGTGGAAGGAGCCCCACCTAAAGGAAATGGAAAGCATAATAATGCTTTTGTGGTCACCCTCCTTCCTGTTTCTCCTCTCTTTGGGCATCATTTCCCTTTCAACATCAAGGCGAAAACAGAAAATGTGCTTCATGGCATTTGGTTTAGTTGCCTCCAGGGCAATTTCCTAGTAGGATGAATTTTGTTTCTTCAAAACTTTCCATGGATGGTTCTTCAATTATAATCAGATGCTGTAGCTGTTCCTGAGCTGCTGTTGGCACGTGGGACCAGCCAGGATTGGTTCACTGTCATGGGTATTGTAACTGTTGGTTCCTCTAAAGTCACTCTTGATGACTCACTGGGGTCTAACTCCAGTTCCTCTGTGTTCTTCACTTATATAAGTCTTGCATCTTCAACAAATTGTGTATGTGTGTGTATATATATATATATACACACACATATTTTGCATATATGTTGCCATTATATATATATAATGGCTAGGAAGCTTAGTAGCCAGTTCTTAAGTTTGTGATGGCCTAGCTTTCAATCTAGTATGCATAAAATTATGATTGATGCTTCTGAAAATAAATATTAGCCTTGCTTATGTTGTTAAATATCAGCAGCCAAGACTTCAGGGACACGTAGGAAATGAAGTACTTTACAAGCACAGTGATGGTTTGGGGTTTTTTAGGTTGCAAGCACATTGCTAAATCTCAAAAAAGAACTTCTATTTAGTATTTATCTTTAGTACAGCTCTTCAGAGTTAAGACTCTTGCTGCATTTCACTAAGTTTTGAAGCCAGGAGATTTTATAATCTTCAATTAAATTGCAAGGATAGTCTTTAAATGTATAGAAGGAGGGTTCGGCTTCCACTGGCAAGTCAGTGGGAGTTTGGTACCCTTTGGGATCCTCCCTGCTGTGCTTTGGACATTTTGCAGTGACACTTGCGTAGCAGCAGGTGGGTGCAACTTATGGAAAAACCAATTTAAGAATCACTCTGAGATTTGAGAGGCTTTATCTCTTTGTAATCAAATGAGTGTTCTGGTTTTATCTGGTTGAAGTTAAAAACCAGAGCGCCAGATGCCAGGTACATACAGGTGATGCTGCTCACAAAATGGTGGTGTCCCACTCCTAAGGGGAAAGGGCACCCAGGGTTTGTAGATGTCCATGGTCAAAAAGGAAGGACAAAAGTCAGATGGTCTGCAAAAACTTAAACGGTTTTATTAATAAATTATATACTTGGCATGGAAACTGGTGTAAGTTAGTCCCTTATCTTCTGGTATAAACACAGTGGTGGTGGATTTTGAGTAAGGGGTAGGGTAAAAAAAGAGGGAAAGAGAAAGATCACCAGTCCTGGCTCCAGCATCAATCCAGCTGATGGAGTGTGCAAGGTCCTGGGGCACAGGCACACCCAGACTTTGTGGAAGTACCTTTTATAGATAAGTTTTCCCCACCTTGCAGCTAAGTTTTTTGCTTTCTATGCAAATTATTTATTATGCTCAGATCTTCTAGACCTTTCTGGAAGTAGGTTGAGAACTTCAGGATTCTTTGATGGTCTTGATTCCCTCCACACTGAGTCTGCCTTTGGTCAACAGTCCATGCCCAGTTCTTGACCTCATTCCTGCCCCGTGTTGTGCCAATCTCCAGGAGCCAGAACAAGGATGTTTGTCCCAGAGAAGTGCTGCCCTACCTCTGTATGGCCTCCTTCTCCAGCCACATGCTGTTCTTTCTCCCAGTGTGTTATTACCAACAGTCCTTGGTTGTCTCCATAGTTATCCGGCTGTTGGTGCTTGAGACATACACATTAGCCCTTAGCCACACAAAAATGAGGGGAAACTCTGTGTTGTTTCAGTGCTATTGATCAGATCAGATGATTTATTAAGTGATCTTTGGTATTTAAATTTCTAAAAGAAATTTTTAGCACTGTTAAAGAGAAATCAGATCTGGTTTTCTGCTCTATTTTTTTATTGATAATGCAGTCTGTCTGGCCCAGTATGTCTTTCAAGTGTTCATTAAGCATCTTGGTTTTGGGAGGGTTGGTAACTTGGCTTCCAGTGTTAGGATGGCACTGCCTATAGAGTGTCTGAAGAAAGGCAAAGTCCAGTTGGTGAACCGGCTGTTGAATTTGGGTAAGTTGTTACAGACCATCTTGTAGCACCTGATATCAGCAAGGAAGGTAATAACTGCTAAGTCTGATAGAAATGTGCTTAAACACAGAACAGAATAAACCAGCATTTTCCTGGAGTTCTGTGAACTGTCCATTCAGTTCTGTGTTACTCCTCAAAACCAAACAGGCTTCATGGCTGTTGCTTCAGCTTGCAAAGCAAAGTTAATTGTATGGAAATCTTGCTTAGCAATTGAAACAAAATTCTTGCAAGAAGTTGAGCTGTGACTCAGTAATTTGATTGTGAATCTGGACTGGTCATTTTTTTTTTGAAAACACTTCAGAGATGCCACCTTCAGAAACATTTAGTGCAGGTCTAGCATACCATGCTTGAGTCACGGAGTTACAGATCTGCATGATCAGCATTAGGTTAATGTTGAAGAACTCTGAAAACTCTGCCCTTGAGTATCTTTTTCCAGCCACATTAAGTACCTGTATGCCTGTGCAGGTGGGCAAATGTGGTTTTTATTCTGTTGCCTTGTCTTTAATATTCTGATAAAGATTTCTCTTGTTGCCTGCATGATACTAAGAGGTGGAACCCATTCCTTTTTTTTAGACTTTTACTGGATTAATCAGGTCAGGGCTGTGGAGATGCAGTCAAGATCTTGGTTGTCTGGGTGGTGCTTTTGGGTGGGCTTAACCCCAGGACAAGCATACTAGAAATTATATTGTGAGTTCCTACTGTCTGATGACTTTGTTTACAGATTGTCTTTTAACATTATTGCAGACTTGTGTTGTTTTCTCCCTTATTCTTCTGGTGTGTCTGTTCTAGATTTGCTGTAGACTTAATGCTTGTTGTTGGTTTTGTTAATTTTTTTTATTTTGGCTTTAATTGTAAGTGATCTCAGTAACCAAACTTGCTTGGGTGTCCTAAGTGGACCCTTTGTTTTGAACCGTGAGTCAGGGTTTCTGTGCTGCCCACCTTTTCGTTATCGTGATGGTGGTGAAAAATGAAACTCCAGAGACCATTCCCCAAGAACTGTTTTATACTTTACTGGTATTCCTGTGCTTTTTGTAATCACTTTCATGACACAGACTGCCCGAGATCACAGTCTGAATTTCAGGTCTTAAGCAGACTTCTGCACTAAGACTATTGAACTCAGTTACTGCTCTGGCTGTTATTGTAATTTGTTCAATTTGATGGTCAAGGCACAAAGCTTGGGAGGTGAGAAGCATGGAGGAACTGTGTCCTGTGAGGTACAATGCAGTGTGTATTGTATTGGGAACTTCTTTGCAACTACACTTATGACTCTGGTGCCCTTGAGGCATAAAAATGCATGAAAATCCCATGGAGTCCTCTCACATCAAGCAATCTCTTCTGTCCTGTCTTTTCTCCCTATTAATTGATCATCTAATTGTCCATTTCTATCTTACAAAAGGTAATTCTTCTGTAAGTCAGATGTTGTAGTTCTGAACTGCAGGTTATTAGAGCGTTGTATTTTCTCATGCTGCATTTGTATGATTAATGTTTACCCCTGCAGTCATGTTGGTATAAAGTATCAGGGAAGTATTTTGACAACAGTGGCAATTTTGGCAATAGTGGATAGCATCTGCCGTTTTGGCTTAATGCGTTTGCAAGTGTTGATGTGTTTGGATTGTATCCATGAGGAAAACTGCTTTTGGTGCTCTCTGGAGGCCTTTTGTAACAGTTTATAGTTTGAAGAGCTAATATGGAATACTTCGTTTTTTAAGTCAGCAGGAAACTCCAAAGTTACATGGAAAGTTAGCAAAAGTAGGTTCTTCTTGCCACCAATATTTTGACACTAAAACTATTCCTTTTTTGTTTGTTTGCATTTGCCTAGAAACTGTGTGAGGGAATTCTAAATGTCCTTGAAAAAGACACAAAAACGTCCTGCCAAGTTGCCTGCCTGGAGGCCCTCCGGATCCTCTCCAGGGACAAGAAGGTTTTAGTGCCTGTAACCACCAAGAGGAACATGCAGATCCTCATGAGACTGGCAAAGCTGGACAACGTGGAAGATCCTTTGGAGAGAGCGTCTGAATTCCCTGTCATAGTAGAAGCTTTAAAATGCCTCTGTAACATAGTTTTTAATAGTTCAGTTGCACAGAAGCTCAGTTTGGAACTCAACCTTGCAGCTATGCTCTGCAATCTCCTGCAAAAATGTAAGGACCAACGGTTTGCTGATGACATTAAATGCTTTGATTTGCGTCTCCTCTTCCTCCTGTCACTTCTGCACACAGATATTAGATCACAGTTGCGCCAGGAACTGCAAGGGGTGCAAGTTTTGACTCAGGCTTTGGAAAGTTCCCTGAGTGTAAGATGGACAGAAGAATATAAAGCAGCAGAAGATCATGACAGGCCTCCTCTATCTTTGCAAGAGACAGACTGTGCTATTGAGGCACTAAAGGCTCTATTTAATGTGACACTTGACAGTTGGAATGTCCACAGCAAGGTAAGGCTTAGCTGAAGTGTTTTTCCGATTGATTTTGTTTAGCCTGTGAGAGCCAGAACCAGCAGGTAGATACACAAGAGGCAGTTTTTTGTCCAAGCCTCAGGGCAATGATTTTAATGCTTAACTTTTGCTTCTGTAATTTTGATGGAATATGATTGCATTTTTCAAAGTAGCAGCTAAGGTAGTTTTCAAATTTTGCATTATAATTTCTCTCTGTGCAAAATCAATCTGAGAAAATTTCTCTGTCTGAATTCTGAATGTGTCAAGTATTGATCATGTTGGGCTTTCAACAGGTGTTAAGTCTTTAATGCTCATTGCTTTGAATACCAAAATAGCAGGTTTGTTCTTATTACTACTTAGGCAAAAATATCACATACAGAATCACACACAGACTGTTCTGAGTTGGGAGGGACCCACAAGGATTGTCGAGTCCAACTCTCAGATCAATGGCCACATATCTAATCCATACATTTTCTATGTAATGGAAGAATAGCTTGGATAACATAATGTAAGTTAGAACTATATGTTTTTGAATAAAACGTGCAGAAAATACTATTTTGTAAAAGACTTAGGTTTGAAAAAGAAGATAAATGTTGTTCATTAATAATTAGCTGGCTAGGAAACAGTTTGTAAAGTAAGAGTATCAGACGGCTCCGTCCCTGGAGGTCACGGACTGCAGCAATGGGTAATTCATGGAGCTGAGAAGACTCCATGGGTTGTGTCTGTTCTTCTGAGCATGATGATAAATACATCGACTCTAATTTTTAAC
>JAOXXN010000265.1:54013888-54050032 GCA_026770055.1 Myrmophylax atrothorax | reverse complement strand
TCATATGTCAGTTTTGCAATTCACATGGATTGGGGTGGAAGTAACAAGTTGATATTTTATTGCCAGTAGTTCTAGGCTGCTTCATTAAAATTACAAATATTTTTTCCTTGGTAATAGTTTGGGGTTTTTTCGAAGATAAGTAGATCAGCTTGCAGTTTTATGGGTGTGGGTTTGGTTTTTTACCCCTCAGTCGTGCACCCAACTATTGGGTATTGGCAGCAAATAATTCAATAAAAATTCACATTATTTTTAGTGAGATGGTGGGTTTCTGTTCAGTGCTGTTGTTCTTTTTCTGTGACACTCTTATCCAAGTAGGTCAGCTGTTCACAGGGCCTGGTAATACAGTGGCTTCAAACACAGTCCCATGTCATCTCTCAGCATACTTAAAGACAATGTTGCCATTTTCTTCTTCAGAGATATCCGTATATCTAAGCATAGGATCTTTTGAAGGTCTTCTGAACCAGCAGTCTCTGGGAAGAAGGATATACAGTTTTTCACAGCCAGCAATCTTGAAAGTGTTAAATGAACTTGACTAAAATCTTGGAACGCTCTCAGAGATCAACAGTCTTAGTAGGTGAACCCTAAAATCCTACATCAGAGCCCTTCTCAGTTGGTGCAGACTAGTTTGGAATAATTTAGGATACTGCTGCAGTAGTTGCCATGACTAAAGCTAGTGCTGTCCCCTAAAAGGCAGTCTGTTTTCTCTTTGCTGCTGCGTATGGTGGGCGTTTTGTGCTCATCCTCCTTGGAGGGAGGGGCTAGTGGGAATAAATTCCCCACTGCTGGGAGAATTTAACAGTTGTGGGTGAATTCAACAACTGGAGAGAGAGCTGGGTATTCTGTTGAATTATTGTACAGCTGATGCACTTCCCAAGTTCTGTTTCCTTGTCCAGAAATCTGACTAGTCTAATCACCCTGTTAAATACATCGCCCTGTGCAATTCCATTATCTTGTGCTATTGCTAAAGGATTCATGTTATGCAAGTCCTTTTGGTTTTAGCTTTTGCAGACACTTGCAGGTGAGATTCAAAAAGGACTTTACATAAAGAACTAGGAAACTATGAAGAATATGTAGTATAGGTGTGATTTCTGTCCTTGCTTTTTTTCAGTCACAAGGGATATTTTGTGTAGCAATGCTGCCCAAGTAGACCTTATGGAGAGACCAAGTCAGGGCAAAGGTTCTCCGTAGTTCTGAGAGGGGGAAGCAGCAAAGAAATGAGGACACACATCACTGCCTTGTGTCACTTCAGTTGTTTCTCCTTCGCCGTCAGACTCAGTGCAGCGTTGCATCAGTCTTTCTTTTATGTTGAGAAAACAACTTTCTCCCTCTGATACCAAACTGTAGCTACTTTACTGAGCTCAAATTCCTGAAGAGTGCAAGTACAGCATTGTTGCATGTAGTATTTGATCTTGATTTACATGCTAGAAGAGCACCGTGCAGGTTTTGACTTTTGCGATTCAAATATTTCCATTTGCAGAACCTGAGTTTTGTCTTTGAATGCTACAAGGATGCAGCAAAAGCTGAATAATCGAATGTGCTTTCCTACTGAGACTGTTTGTCACAAGGCAACTGTGGAATAGAGAAGTTATAGTCAGAAGTAATGCCCCTTAAAGGGATCAGGGCCTATATCAAAGGGCCCCACTTCAGTCCACTGATGTATTTGGATAAGGAAAACTTTAATTCCAGATAGGAGCTTCACTAAGGAATGAGTGAACTGTTATTAGCAGTCTATAGCTAAAAAAGACAGGCTGTGTCATCATTTGGGCTGTTCAGCGTGCTGGACTCTGACCATGCAGTCTTTATTGCTAGAGATGAGGTGTGAGTCAGAGAGCAGAGCTTAAGTGCCAGCTCTGCTTTCCACATGGAGCTTATCAGTAAGGCAATTAGGAAAACTATGTTAAAAATAAAATAAAATGCAAACAGTGTTGAATGCAGAATAAACTTTGAAGCATCAGGGAGACATAGGTATATTTCTTAGGATGGCTGATCACTTGGATTTGTCTAAGTTTGTATGTGTGCAGAACATAAGATGCTTCAATGGAGGGTTTGGGCAGCCTGTTAAAGCACATTATTTGAATGCTTGTGCTCTGAATGTGTAAACTGGGAAGTTATTTTATGTGAACATCAGGTGTTGGTTACATGCCCTGAGCTATGATGTACTGACAGTCAGTGTGACTCTATTTCTAAAAAATAAGCAGAAGTTCCTGATACAAATATCTTAACTAATTTAGTGCTCAGTATTGTTGTCATTATTGTGGCTCTGTCGTGTCATTACTTAATGTTTGTGGTACAGCTTAAAGTACCACATATTAGACTGAGTGCCATTTTTGCCCACTAACAAGGTTTTAATCAAGGCATTCAGCAGCTCTAAATAAGCCTTTGCTTCTAAATTTGCATATCAGGAGGGGGCTGGGAGCAGGAGTGGGTGGATGTCATGTCCCAGTGATTAATGATCTCTAGGAAGCCGAGAAGGGGAGAGTAATATACGCAGTATTTCTACCCCCTGGAGTAGGAATGCAAACACTATTGTGAAGATCTGTGCATAGTCACTGACTTCCTGGTAGCTGGAGAATTTCATACACTCCTCTACCACAAATAAAACTGTCAGTGGAGTGACAAAGATCAGAAAGCCGGGGTTCATTTATTGAAAAGAATAGCTCAGACACAGTGATCCAGAAAATTAATTTTGTAGGTGTTTGGGAACTTGGTTGTTTAATAAGAAACTGGTAAAAAGAGAACTTTTGATGAAAGGCCTGAAGCCACCAAATATTTGTTGAATTTCAGTCTATTTTGTTTCTGACTATTACTGAATTATTGGAGAGGAATCACTTCTGTGATATAAAAGACATATCTTGAAGAGGAATTGGAAGTGAAATAAAACAAAAAGAACAAGCATTCCCAAAAGTAATAGTTGTCTGAATTTCAATTGCTAAAAGAGCAAAAGGGAGATGGCACAGTGTGGAACAGCCACCCAGTCTGATCAAACCAGAACCAGCACATTTGTTAGAAATGCTCTTTTGTCTGATTGCTGTGATTTTCTTTTGCTAATTCTTTGTTAGAATTGTATTAGTAACTTAAAAACAGAGGGCAGCTTCTAAGTAGATATTATTAAAAGTCTTAAACAAAGTTGTTTGAAAAGTTTTCTCCATTTTTGGAACACGTCAGCAATCCTTGAAACATCAGAGCTCATTGCTTCATTGATAGCTTTGAGGTCTGCCTATGGAAACCCGAATAGTTCTGTAGTATTTTAAATACATCCATTTGTAAGTTTAGTTGGACATCAGCAAGTAAATAATGACGGAATTTTAGTCTTTGCAGCATCTGTGTAATTTAGCCCAGTATTCAACAACAGTACAAACACAAATCTGTACAATGATAACAGGATAGATAGCAAACTGGAGGGATGTGTACCACACAAGAGACCCTTGCAAAGTAAGTTCCATTGAACTCCATTAAAGAGGAGGGAGGGACCCTGTGGTCTAATTTAAATCACTTAATGGCTCCTTGGGAAGCGCTCCTCTTTGTGTGTTGTAGAATGTGAAGATGCCAGTTACTGAAAGGTAGTGCTTCGGAAATAAACCTGAATGGTTTTTTAATGTGTTGAAAGCCTTCTGTAACTCATATATACTACAAGCTAAATAAAAGTGAAAATATTTCAGTGGACCTAAGAAATTGGCACCATGACCTGCTGTTACAACAGGAAGAAATGTTTTCTGTGGTGTACTTTGTCACCTTAATGAGGGTAATACGGATGTGTGGTAAAACGCTTTAAGTTTCGAGGAGGAGGAAACTGATCACTGCAAATCAATGTGAGAGTTCCCCCTGCTGTCCTTCGAGATCAGCTGCGGGAGCTCCCTGCTGGAAACTGTGCCTTATCCATGAGATGGGGTACTGTGGGGGCTAGAAGTCACACTGCACTGCTGCAATATTGCTTTTGGAGCTTTTTGTCTCTCTTTTTCCTTGCTTGTTGCAAGAGCCGGCACTCGGGCGATAATGCGTGCCACCTTCTTTAAAACCAGGGAGTAGAAAATAAAGCATTGTTTGAGTTGCAGGGCCTCTTTTTGATTGTACTTGTACAAGCAGTTTATGATGAGTTGTACTCTGTTTTTAATTCTTTCTTCCAAATGAATAATGAATTTTTAAAATCTGTTTCAGCAATGCAATCAACCTCTTAAGCAATGTTCCCGTTTCTTGCTTGGATGTTCTTATTAAACCATCATCCCAAGAGGAAACAGATATAAAATACAATGGTATGAACATGAGAGCAATTCAGATTTTACTGGATTTCATGGAGAAGAGAATAGACAAGGTATGGGCTGCAGAGGTTCCTCACAAAAGGGGCCTCTTTAATTAAAGCAAAAAGTGCACGTATGTAAAGCTTGTTTCAAACCTTTCAGCCAGTATTAGCACAAATGTGGATGTCCTAGATTGTGAAGTACCTCAAAATTGAGAACAAATTCCTATGAGTATTTGAAGCCTACTTGCTTTTGTGTGTGTGTGACTATGGAAAGTTCGTGTTTCGGCTGTCATTCAGAACTTCATTGAAGTGTTCATAGAATTTGTAAAGGAAAATCTGTTATAAAATGTTCCATTTGTGTTTGGTTTTATTATAGGGAAGCAGCTATAGAGAAGGTCTGACTCCAGTTCTCAGTTTATTAACTGAATGCTGCCGAACCCATAGGAATATCAGGAAGTTTATCAAAGCTCAGGTAAGTAAAATATTCATCAAAACTTTAATATGAAGCTAATGATAAACTTTGAGGTTTGTACATCAGTGCAGGACACTGCTATACAAATAATTTTTCAATCATGTAAATCAATAGATATTATGGCCTAAGTTCCACAGTACATTTTCTAGAGCTGCTGAAGTAATAACATCAGGGATGTTGTAAAGCTGTGTTGATATGAGTCGCTAGGGATCATATGAGATGGGGCAAAGAACTCAGTGAGGTCTATCCCCTTACAACTGGCATATAAAAAGGATTTCAGTGTGGTTAATAAAACTTTGCAGAGCTGTGTGGTAGCCAGTGGGAGTATAGATGTTTTCATGGGTTCTGCTTGAGCTTTAGTTTGACCGCAGCAGACAGGAGTCATTGGGATTGATGAAACTTGTGTACCAGTGTGTATGAACTGTCCCAGCAGGGTAAAACTCTGTCCCCAAACAGGCACACTTTGTCACTTGGTCTTTTAAAAGAGCTGTTTAATACAGTGTGGACTGTGGGTAGGCTTTTTACAGGAGAAAAGATTTCTGTGCAGTGGTTAAAGATGTAAAGGGTCTGTGTAGCTTGGTGGTTGGGTGTGGTGGTTTTTTTTCTTTGTTTTGCTGCTTTTCCTGAAGTCAAGTGAAGAGAAGTTAAAAGATGAGCAAGGGAAAGACAGCTAAAAGCAGATGAGAAATTTCTTTTTCCTAAGCTGTGGTGGGTTTTGGGTTGCATCCTAGATGCTGCTCCCAGATCAAGCTGCGCCTGAATTTATAAATGGAGTTTAAAGTTGAAAAGAGCATGTATTTCCTGCCTCTTTCATCTATACTAGAAAAGGGGTTTTGAGGAATTTAAGAAACTCATTCTTGTTTATTGTTTTTGTTTGTAGCAATTCTTTCTTAGGATAATCTGCTGATCTGTTAACTAAAAAAAAAGTTGCAGAGCCAAATGTCCAGAAGCTAGAAAATGAAGTTGTCTGCATGTTTTTACGACATCTCGGCATCTCGATGTCAGATATAATTGCATGCTGACTCCTACCACAGGACCACTGCCTCATATAGTGCAGAGAATGGATGGATACTGCTAACTGCATGACTGGATGTTTGATATTTTGAATTACCCTCATTGTTAAGTGCTGGCCTTAGGCTTTATTTATTGTGCACTATTCAAATTGTGATCTGAAGACAGAATGATTAATTTCCTCATGGACTGTCCTATGGCACTCATCACTATATTAGTATTAGAGTACTCTAAAAGCATTAATTCATTCTTACAACACACTGTGAAATGGCAATCATGGTACTATCCCCATTGGGGAGAGTAAGCAAGGATAAAGTAAAATGTTTTTGCTAATTGTTTGAATACTTAGTTTGAAAAAGACAGGTCTGTTTTTTCAAAGCAGTCAATACTGTAGCATTCATTTGTTTAAGTAGCAGTTCCCAGTGACTCCAGTTTCAGTAGTAAATGTGCAGTAATTTAGCACAGGGCATGACATTTTACATTAGACACCTAGAAGACAGAGGACCTGCAATTTCTTATGAAAATTAGTGGCATCACTTGTTTTGTTCCTTTGTAAAACGTTGAAGATCCCTAAAGCTTACTGAAGTCTTCAGATGATTAAATATTTCATACTATGGTCCAGATTTGTTTGTAGATCATGTCATACATCCTGTGAATGTGAAAAAATTAGCATAGGTTTTGAGTCTGAAGGCATACACAGAAGGAGGCAGAAGTTAGTTTGCCAAACAAGCCATTATTCAGGCACCTCCTGCCTTTCCTGAGGGTTTCCTGAAGTTAACAATATTAATAACACTTAATGAGAAAAGAGTGTATTTGAGGAAACGTTAATTAGTGTTTTTTCCAAATATTTGTGAACTTTAGCTTGAGCTTTTAAAACAGTGTTCTCTGGGAGAAGTATGCATTTTCTTTATACATGTAGAGCCCATTTTTGAAATGTGGTAGTAGAAACTTGTAGTAGAAGTTGCAATGTGACTTATTTTCCTGCTTTTTCATTACAAGCATATCATTGTTCTATATAAACTACACATCACGTTAATATTGTGAGTTTCCTTGAGCTGATATTTAAAATGCTTTTACCAGAAACACAAGCAAACAAAACAGAGAACACCAAGTTACTGCTGCCTGTTGACCAACTGTTTTGGGACACCCATTTATGCTCATAAATTTGTAATAATTGTATTTTCAAAGTGTGCATTTGAGAGTGAGAGCTTTTGTGCCCAGAATGACAGACCAGAAGGCTTAAATATATTAAGAAGCAAGAGTTGTTCCTAATGCCCATAGGCACAGTTGTTTGATTCTATTGCCCTTTTTTTGAAGGACAGAGCTTACAGTATTTTCTTGTTCTGTTGACTGTGGGGTTTTTTGCAAGTATGGGATGGGTGTTGCCATGCACTCTGTGCCATTTGGTTTTGTGCTGGTAGGTGCTGCCTCCATTAAGAGATGTATCGAGTCGTCCAGAAGTTGGCACAACAGTGAGAAACAAACTCGTGCGCCTTATGACACATGTTGACCTTGGAGTAAAGCAAATTGCAGCAGAATTTCTTTTTGTTCTTTGTAAAGAGAGAGGTAAAAATTATGTTTTCTTCTCCCTCTTGTGTAAGGTCTTGCTGCAATTAGTGTATTTGCCTCTTGCTATAACTCTCCATTCTAGTAGCACTATGGTGGGTTTTGATTTATAGCTGATTATGGTTTAATAATTTTCTGTATGGCTCTTTGCAGTTGATAGCCTGTTGAAATACACAGGCTATGGTAATGCAGCGGGATTGCTGGCAGCAAGGGGCCTGTTGGCAGGAGGAAGAGGAGATCATTGGTATTCAGATGATGAAGATACAGATACAGAAGAATACAAATCCGCAAAGCCAAAGTATAGTATTGTTTTCAATTCTACATATCCTCTGCAATTTAGATCTTTTTTGTTTGTTTTGCCTTTTCCAGAGAGGCCAGTTTTGGAATTACATGTGCTTACTACTGTGTTCTGCTGAGTTCATGGTCTAATTATTGAGAAACCAGCCTCTAGTAGTGACCATCATGTAGTCAGATGGCTCCAGAGGAACAAAAAAATCACAATGCAAATGATTTAAAATCAGTCTGAATAACTATTTAAAATTCAAGGGTGGACAGAGATTTTTAAGCAAATATTAGAAAAAAGGTTACAGTAACAAACTTAGCAAGGATGGTTTTTACCCCAGATTTTCCAGGAACCCACATGAAGTTGCCAAACTGCAAACTATTGTTTGTGGGGTATATCTCTGTAATGGAGAAAACAGAAGTGTCAGATATGGCTTAAGGTTTTAACCAGAACTATGTTGAAAAGGAACAAACTAGTAGGTCTGGTTTCAGTTTTTTGTCTCGTTGCAGACTGCTGTTACTAAAATTTTCCCAAAGAATCAAGTAGGTCCCATGTAAATATGGAAGGAGGAAAATAACTTCTGTAGAAGTCATACATCAGGAATCCAATTTATTTGAAGTATTCAGTGATCATGTAGAAGCTGTCTGTTGCTTTTTATTAATTATAATTGATTTGGTGTTAGAGGTTTCAGTTGGTCATGTTACATCTAAGATTTGATGCCATTTTAAGTAGGTCCTGAAATTGTTGATAGTGGAGATCTGAAGTATGTTATTTTTTTGTTTTCCTGTGTTTTCCTTGAATTTCACAGACATGGTTAGGTAGAGGATGGAGGGTTGTGGTTTATTGAGAGTTTCTTATTTAGGTACATCAGTAAAACACAGGATTAAATGTTTGAGAAGTTACAGGAATTACATTGTTTCTCTGCCAACAAATGAACTCTAAACCAGGAGGTTTCTTTTTATTTCTACACTTCAAGATTTTTTTTTCCTTACTGTTTTCTCTTTCCTCTTATTTCAAAAGCCTGACATCCAGTTATATGCATATAAGTGAAAATATAACATCTATTTAGTTAAAAGCTAACACTTAACTGAAATAGTCAAGACAATTGTCAGTTGGTTTATGCATCTGATTTTCTGTATTGCTGTTAAATGTTTGTGATTAAAGTGTTTGAAAGGATAATTTTCTCTGAAAGTGTTCTTGAAAACTACTTCTCTGCTTCTGTTACCATCTCTGTATCATTGGTCACTTGTTTTAACAGTGAAAATAAAACTGGCATTGTAAATTCTCAGAGTAGCTTAATTTGGTTTGAGCAAAAAATAATCATCATTGGAGGGCAGTAGGAATCTAATTCAACAGTTCTTCATAAATAAGAAAATTAACTGGAACCTGTCTATGGTTTTAAAATTAAGCCTGAATAGAATTAGTTTCAAGCGTGTATCTGTCATTCAGTTCCCTATTTATGTCGTTATTACTCATGACACCGTCACTGTTACCATCGTTATTCCCTTGCATGTGGGTTATAACATAACAGGTACCAGGGGGCTGTGCATTTCTGGGGAGCTCACAAGAAATTAATACAGTGAATCAACAAGAAGTTAAAATCACGATTCATGAGAAAAGGGTATAAATATGAAGGTTGACTATTTATAACGAAAGCTATCATGTGCAGGCCGTTTTAGTCTTGGTGGTTTCTTCCTCTTCCATGCAATTAAGCAGGGAGAAAATGTGCTTATTTCTACAGAAATATAAACTATTGTTTTTCCACCTCCAGCATTAACCTCATCACTGGTCACTTAGAAGAACCAATGCCCAATCCGATGGATGAAATGACAGAAGAGCAAAAAGAATATGAAGCAATGAAGCTTGTCAACATGTTTGATAAACTTTCCAGGTATTGTATTACAGCTGCTTTTGAAAGAGGCATCTTGTATCCTGACTCTTTACTGAGGTCTGGTGCTTCAAAACAGTTCTAGAGTCAGCTTCTTTGGAGGATTAAGACCACTTTAACTGCAGAGAAAAATGTTTAACACTCAAAAAAAGAGTGGCATGTTACAGGATTTCAGAGGAAACCTCTTTTGGAGAGGATCGGACAGAATCAGAGAAGTGTGGTGGTGAGGGGACCTACCTCCTGAATAGACAGGCTGATATCAATGAAGAGAATTTCTTCTTTTAAAGTACAGGACACAGTCCAAGCCCAATGCAAATGTATTCATTTTTCCCAAATCAATGAGCAGCATCTCATTGTAACTATTTACATCTGCTGCTTATATAAAGAACAAATACAATGTGAAAATAGTTGTCATTGGAAACAATAAATTGTACAATGGAGCAATTAAAAGGGAATTTACATTTAAGACTTGTTGTGGATTTACTAGTTTAAGTGTGGACTAGATTACAAATCAGCCTTTGTAATTTGTTTCATGTTACTAAGGTAATGCCATGAAAGAAAACTTGTGTCACACAGAGGTGTACAGCATTGATAGAGAAAGCTGATCTTTGTTTTATAACTCTCTACGTACAAAAAGGGAACAGACCTGTGCTGTTACCTGTAGCTTTTTTTCTCTTTGACTCAGTATGCTTAGAATTTACTGATTTTTCTTTCCACATACTTGTAGCCGTGTTGGAATGACTGTCTTTAGTTTTTCTGCTTAAATGTTTTACATGCTGAGGAACTTAATGAATTACTAATTTGCTATTGAACTGACCTGTAGGAGGTAAATATATAAGTGGATAATTTTTCAAACATGGGAAAACTCAGCAGCTGGAAATGTATTTGGTTTGTGACAGTGTAGATATTCAATAATAAGTTCTGTTGAGAGAAATTCAGCAAAACAATTATTTTTACATCTCTGTTAAAGCTGAGGAATACAGCAAAAGATACAGGAGAATCTAGAGTTTACATTAGCTGTCAAAGACTGAATTACAAGCAGGGAAGAAACTTGGAACAACTGATCTGAGAGTGTCAATGAAGTGACTGCATAGTTTTTCACATGAGTTGCATGAAAAGTAGGTGTAGTACGTCATAGTCTTTTTAATAAAGAGAAGAAAATGCAATGCTCATATAATCTTAATTGAACTACTTTGTAAATTGGAATCATTGCTGTGCAAGCTAGAGAATTAAGATGCTGAGTATCAAGGGTACCACAATAAAATGGTCTAAAATGTTTTTTAAAAGAAAGACTG
Source organism: Myrmophylax atrothorax (assembly GCA_026770055.1). Lineage (NCBI taxonomy): Eukaryota > Metazoa > Chordata > Aves > Passeriformes > Thamnophilidae > Myrmophylax > Myrmophylax atrothorax. Next base: position 54,039,280 of record JAOXXN010000265.1, on the reverse strand, counting down.
AGACCGGAGATGAGCTAAGACTGCAGACAAGTCAGTTGCTCTCACTACAGCAGTTACACAAAACCTCCCAGTGGCGTTACTGTAGCATAAGATCCTTTTCAGTTTGGAGGATGGGAGAGGCACCTGCTGCGGGGTCTGCTACAGACTGACAATAACTGAGCAGCTGGTGCCCTGTGCCCACACTTACCCTGCTGGCTGGTGGCACTTCTGTCACCTTGGCCTTTCTGTGTCATTTACTTCCACCTGCAGTTTCTTCTATAGTATTTAGACAGCAAGTGCTTCAGGGCTGGGACTCCTTGTGGTAAGGTTTTTGTTTGTTTAGTATAGTGATTGCTGTGAGATGGTGTTGTTGATGTGACCCCTTTAGGTGCTGTGATAACATTAATAAAATCATCTGACTGTTCTTCCCACACTTTTTGTTTTACTAAAAATTGGGCAGGAGGGAAGTGCTGGCAGGAAGGAAAAAGAAAGTAAGACTTGGTTTGGGTGGCTGTGGGATGTTTTTCATGAATGTAATTGAGTACAACTGTGGTCTTTGAAGATGTTAAATCAAATGGGAAGCTGCCAATCTTGTGTACAAGAAGGAGTTAGTAACACTGTGATTGTAGTGGGAGTCCCTCCATGGATTTGGGGCAGAACATTTGGGCTGCCTCCAGCTTGTGCCCTTCAGTGCTGGGAGTTTTCAGAAGCTTAAATCTATGTGGAATGCACCATTTTCTCTTGGTTTGCACCCTACAAATTCAAACCAGAGGTTACTTTAGTAGGAGTCTTTAGTTGATTCTGGGTTTTGAATCTTGCTTGGAGGCAGACTGCTTGTGGCAGGTTTCCTACTTCTGCTGGTCTTTGTTGTCATTGGAGGAGGGAAAATGTGCCATGAACAGTTTCAGTTTGGTGCAGTGTTACAAATACAGTGTTAGAAATTTAAGTGCTTATAAGAGGAGAGGAAGTTGAACAGTAACGAACTGCTGCTTCTCATCTTCAATGACTTTTTATAAGTTTATCTGTGTAACTTGAACAAGAGCTTCCAGTAAACTGGCATGATGTGCAGCAAAACTAGTTTAGTACACTGGTATTGTCCCTGTAATGGAAGCTAAGCTTTGAAGAGCTGGCACACTTTTACTGGAGAAAGTATGAAAAAGAATGTTGCAGAACTGACAAACTTGCTTTCCCTCCCTGACTGATGAGCATTACCAGGTCAGTCTGTCACTGGAGTATTCTAGATATGGCTTTGACTGGCTGAGTAGCGTTTTTGAAAGTTACCTGATGACAGATTGACCTCAGAAAACAGATTTACAAATCAGTGCTGCTTACTGAAAAGTCACAGCCTTCATTAGTGGCTGCTGAGTGTTTGCACTGCACTCTTCGTACAGGTTTATGGAAGCTGTAAGTAATAAAAGGACATTTGTTCCCTCGTTCCATAATATGCCAGTGGATTTTTCTTTTCAGGTTTCTCTTTATTTTCGGCATTGGCACTGAAAAATGTAAACTTCTTCCTGTGTTGTAAAACTGATTCATGGTTTTGGTCATTTCAGGTTGATGCCTTAAAAGTCTGTAAAAAAGACTCCAAACCAATTTTTGGCAAGAGATAAAAGGGTAGTGCCTCTAATGAGCACCCAGGCTCGCCCAGGAATACATCGATGCGCGCCTGGGCAAGCTTTAATTTCCATGGCTTTTGTAATATGATCCATCCAATCATCACTTCACACATTTCCAGTTCCACCTCTCTCCTGCCCCAGTCCCACCCCTGTTCCACCCCCCAGGAATTGGGTCTGGGGTCGGTGAGACCCCCTCTTCATCAGTCCTCCTCTTCCTTGGGCTCCTGGAGTTCTTCCAATGTTCTAACTTCTGGGTCACTCTGCCCTGTGTTTGTCTTCTTTTGATACCCTTCAATCTTGTACCTTCAAAAAGAGACTAAACAGCTGAGGAATTTGAGCTCCCTGTTCTGGGACAGGGGATAGCGATAGAAAGACAGTAAACTCAAGCTGCTGGAAATATTAACCCACTAAATCTACTTCACTACAGCTACTGTGTTCCTAAAATCTATAAAATGTGAAAATCAAAAATTCAAAATCTTTCCTGCATCAAGGTCATACTTCAAAGTTTTTCAGTTCCGTTGGGTTGTTGGTGTTTAGGCCTGTTCATGGGGTAACTGACAGTCGACAAAGCTAAATTAAAATTTATCACCCAGTTTTGATTTACCAAAATACATGTAAGAAAGCTGAATATTGTTTCTAACCTATTTCTTCCACCCTAATACTTTACCATAGACTTTGGTTCTACTAAAGCTTTTACAGAAATGAGTATTTTGCTCAAATTTAGCTGGATGAGATTATTTTTTTAAAATCATTACCTATATGCCAATTATAAATGAACATGAAAAATCATGATTACTGCAGCTCTTAGGAGATATATATATTACTTAGGTTGCTTGCTGGATGCCTGAATGTGGCCCTGATGTAACTACGGGTTTCGTCTGTAGTAGGAGTCTTGTTGATTCTTTCAGAGTGGTTTGGTGATGATGGTAAACCAGTGTCCTCTGGACGTGATGCACATCTTTGAGCTTTGAAAAACTCCCCAGATCTGCAAAAATATTTAACCAGCCTTCCATTTTTTGCAAAATATCAAGTTAGCCAGGTTGAGTCAGTGTTGTCTGATAGTCTGTCTATATAATAAATTATTGGAAATACTGCTTGTTAATTAAAATGTCTGGGAAAAAACACTAACATTTTTTCTATTATAAATGACAGGTAGAATTGTATATTAATTGACTAATTTAAAATGTCAGGATGCTTTTTCCAAGCCAACCTTGTATTAATAGCAAGAATCCTTTTGCTGATGAAATGGTCTCCAATTATCACAGCTTGGGTTTTGTTGTACATTGAACAGAAGTCAAAAATGAGAATGGAAGAGAACCTGTCTAAATAAGCTACCATACTCATTAAAAGCACAAAATTAATCATAGGATCAATGAAGAAGGCAATGTTACATAGATTTTTTTTTTTTTTTACTTCCCCTTTCTAATCATAGAACAAAATAATGTTACATGAAAGGATCGTAACTATTATGTTGTCCTCAATTATGAGGAGGTGAATGGGTGCCCAACATGCCATTTTATCAAAGGAGCAGACCGGTGTTTACATGATGGCTGTTTGATGACAGACACCGTCATTAATTCTGTGTCAGTACTGCCCTGTAGCACAGAGAGCAGATGAGAAAGAGTCACCCTTCAAAACAAGGGAATGATTTTAAACTCGTTATCAAGCTAAATGGCAAGCAGGAAGCCAAAACTTGTATAGATATATTTGAAGGGACTCTTGGGAGATCTGGAAGTGGAAGAAGAGAATGCATTTTACCAACTGTTTAATTATGATGTGTTTCTAAGTACACTTGAATGGAATGCTTTGTTTGCATTAGAAAAAGAATGTTGCAAGGTGCATCTGAGTATGTGGGAGGTCACATAAGGATGTTCAAACACGTATAAATACACACATTGTGTGCTGGTAGATATCGTCGTGGATACAGAATAATTCCCGCTGCCATCTGCTGGACTGAAGCCATCAATATTTTTCTCTATAGGTGTACTATAAACATACAATTTCTGGATAGCAAACTGTCTTTTGAGGCTATTCCTGTCAGTTTCTGGCATTTCCCTTGCCACCTTCAATCTCACTGTAAGCAGTAAGTGCTAAGTGCATCCTCAGTTAGCCCAGGGTGTCAAAGCACAGTTGAGGTCTCTAAGCAGCCAGTGCCAACTGTGCAAGTCGCTGTGGCTGGCAGGGCTGAGAACATTCATGCCCGGTAAGGGTCAGCTCTGCGGGCTCTTGTGTGGTCCTGCAGTTTAGCTGAGTGATGCCTCTTGAGATCCTTTTGTTATTTAGCAGAGAGTTGTTCCAAACTTCACAAGCTGGCTTCGTAGGCATGTTTGTCTCCCTCTGTATTTTCTCTTTGAAAACCATGAGTAAGCTTTCAGAGTAAGTGTTCAGAGCTTGCAGTCAAATCTTCACTGGTGAAAGGATGCCGTGTTTTATACTGTTTCAGAACTTGATTGTGGTTAGAAGCAAAATAGGCTGATCACTCCTCCTCCTTCTTTTGGTGGCCTAGCATATTTCTGTTTTCACACAGTTCAGTTTTACTGGGTAGCATTTGCCTGAGGAAGGATGTATGGAGTTCAGCCTCCTAATAAAGACAGAATAGCAAACCTGTAACAGCCCTCTTTGGTCCTGCTTAAGGGCTTGCAAAGCAAGAAGCTCCTGCGGGGACAGAAATGTACTTGATAAACACCCTTGCTATTCTGTGCAATGTGAGCTCAGCCCAGTCTCATTGTTAAAGCCTGGAGAGGAGGAAATGCATTGGGAATAACCCTCAAATGCAATAAAGCACAGTTGGCAATCCTGCACTTGGAAATGAGTACAGCGAGCTGAGAAATGGGCTGCTGAGCATCACAAAAGCGAATACAAGTGCACATCCTTGACTCAGAGTTTTCCATTTCATTGCCATACAAAACTTGGTGCATTTATCCTCAAAAGACTTATACACAGGTCTTGGTCTGTGGTTTGTGTACATGGATATGTCTGGTCTCCTGCATCTGGTGTCCAGTGCCTCTGCAGGTGACTCACCAGGAGAGAAAACGTTTGTGTCAAGTTCTGGAGTGTGTGTAGCGGGATGTGAAAGTGAAGCTTGAAAAGGGAAGTTGCAGAGAAAGAGCTCTTCCTTTAGGACTTCTTGACTATTTATGGACATCTTATAAGTATCTTTGTGAGGAGAGGGAAGTCCCCACATAAATGGATCTTGCAGTCTTGTTTTCCTGTGTTTTCTTTTTCTTGAATAATTTCTTTATCCTTTAATAACTTTTGTAATTTATTTATTACCAATAATAAATGGTAAATGACTAAAAAATAATAACGATTCTATGACTTCTGGCTGCAACTTTAAATGTTGCAATATAAGAATGTGCATTGGGATTTCTAAAACAAAAATCTAGAATCCTCTCAGAGGGCAAGCAAAAGTAATTTTGTTTGTCATGGCCATGTTTCTACTTTTAGGACTTAAAAAAATGTACAAACAAGGACTTTTCAGATTACTCTTCTACAAAAATAAGTGTAATAGATCACTACTGAGGCTTGAACTTTAGTAAGTGGCACTGAAGAGTTGTTGCAAGATTGATTACAGATTTCAAAGGACACTTGTTTTGTATTATGGTATTTAAAGTTTGAAAGCAAAAAAGGCCTTAGATGTATAGTGGTTTTTTCCTGTGGAAAAACAGTCTCTGCTATTAGACACAACTGCAGAGACTCCAGCTTTGCCTTTGAGGGACTCCTACAGCAGGCAGAGTTCTGATCCTGTTTGGACACTGCATCTGCAGTCTTCATGTTTTGAGCCCTTTCAAATCAGCCACATTTGTCCTTTTGCTTTCTCCTCTTCACATCTCCATCAGATTCTTGAAAACTTGAGTGCTATCATTTGGGCAGAATCACATACTCTGGATTGCATTGCCTGAAGGGAGAGGATTCACTGTCAGTCCTTAAATAATGGCAAGCCTCTCCAGTGCATTTAAAGGTAGATCCTACTCTTACACACACACAACAAGGGAGAGTCCAGCCTGTCTCTTGGAATATGGTCTTGCAAACCTGCTGCCCTGGCCCACACCTTCCCACCAGACCTGGTTTAGCCAAACCACAGCAGTTTCTCCAGGTCCAGTTTCTCCTGTGGCATTTGTGAGCTTATCACTTGTATCTGATTGTCACATCTGCACAAACAGCTGCACTTCTCTTGCTGGTCTCTGTCCTTCCTGAGCAAAAGGACTCTTTGAGACTTAATTTAACTGCTTCTTGCCTGTACAATATTTAGTGTGTTCAGCCACATAATTCAAATGCTGCCTTTCTGGCTGTTCCTGTGGCTGCATTAAGGTTGAGCTGTATGCAAGGTATTTTTGTCCCTTTTTTCAGCCAAGGGAGCAGTGCAGAGTGGACAGAGAGCTGGTGAGATGCCTTCGCTTCCGCATTGAGTGATGCAGCTTTATTGTCTGTGGCTTGGGAGGGTGGTAGTTGTGTGTTAAATTGGCAGTTTTACTGGGCTGCTTTTCAAGCAAGGGGTAAATTCCAAACCTCCACTCCTTTATTTAAGGTGACTCCTGAATATTTAGAGGTATTTTCCTTTTTTTTTTTCCCCCAGCAGAAAATCAAAATGTTATCTTTGCCCTTACAGCTTCTGCCATAATCCACCTATAAATGAGGTGATAAAAAGTAAGGATTAAATAAATCTTTGCTAATACTTTTTGATTGGCTTAATCAATAATTAATCATCTCTTAGATGAGGCTGTAGCTTGTGGAGTAGATATAATTGGATTAACTGCTGAGCGGCCTTTGGAGCCTTGAAGAGATTAAAATGGCTGTAAATCCTGTAATTAAACTGCCACAAACAAAAGCAATAGTATTAGAATCAGTCAGCTTTTTTTAAATGAATCAACAAGTACTTAACACATCCAGTAGTGATGTAGGCAGAGTCTGTTCTCTTAACTGATTTATTTCCTTCAACAAGATGAATATGTATCAAATCATTGTTTCAATTGCTTGGGCATGTATTAGCCAGAATAGCAGGTGAAATTTTAGGAAGAATTGGCTCTCAGAGACCTCCTCAAAGAAAAGCCAGTTTGTGTATCCAAAACAATGAACCTGCTCCTTGTTTTGAGCCTATTAGGCACTGACTTTTCATGGTGTCTTTAACTGGCTAAGTAAGTTTGGTCTACATGAATGAAGTCTTTATCTATCCTGCTCTTCCCCTCCCACCTATTTGGGAAGGGTTTTTTGTGCCTTTTTCTTAAAAACAGAGGGCTTTAGCACAAATAACTTCTTTTGAAGGCTCATTATGTACTAAAGCATATACTGTATGTGACTGTGTTATACACATGTGAATTGATATGTGTCCATACACTAATATATGTTCTTTTCTTCTAATCTCTTACAGAGATGAGCTGATAAAACCAATGGGAGTGCGGCCAGATGGCACAATGGCTCCTTTGGAAGAAGCAGTCAGCCAGTATGACACCAGCAAGCAAGAGAGTTCAGATTCAGACTAAAGCTTCACCTGCTTCATTCGCAGTTTGCCTCTAATCCACACTTTTCCTTAGAGCCACATCTTTTATCTAGGCATTTTGTCCTCACATTAGCCAGCATCACTGTAACTGTTCTATTATTGGAATATTTAAATGATGGGTCCTGTGCTGTAATGTCTGAATTTTTATTATGTCTGTTTAGAGAACATACAATTTATTAGTTTATGATCTTTATTAATTTAAAGCTAAACCTATTTCAAAGGGATAAAAAGTGAATGCCTACAATGTAAAATAAAATACGAAGACTTTCATTTTCCAGAATACTGTTTTCTGAACTCTGTAGGTTTTCTCACTCTTGATAAATTTTTGTATTGTCTGGGCAGTCTTCCTCTTTATGTAATTGTAACTAATGAAGCGTGTTTACCTAATGGCATTAGGAGCAGAGGGTGTTTAAACTTAGAAGTCTGACCTTGTGAGGCTGCTTTAACTGGCATTGAGCAGTGATTTCAAAGCCACACTTTTTAAAGTGTGTCATGGTGTTTCTTACTGCCAGACACTTCTACAGTTAAGCTGCTGCTTAAGATTTTAATAATGTGTCAGTCACTGCTGCTAAAAACTACCTTTAAATTGGGAACAAGATGATGTACATTTATTGTCTTACCTCCCTGCCCTCCCTGGTTAAGATCACACAAATATACCTCCCCTCCTCACCATTCTGGTGGAGTAAAAACATCCCTATTCCAAATAGTGTTCAAGTATGTACACTTAAATGTTGCCATGAATGAGAGTGGACTGAAGTGAAGTGCATGTGCCAGTGTTGTACTGAATTGGGGCCTACTTTTGGAGATTAGTGGGTATGCCTCACTTGAAGGGAAGTCAAACTAACCAACAAAGAAATATTTCCTTTTATGGAGAACTTAGGAAAGAGTGGGATAGAGAATGGGAAGGTGGGAAGGAGAAGGAAGTGTCACTTTCAATTCTGTACTCTTTAAAAACAAAGATTAAAGTTTTAGGCGTGCTGCATTGTTGTTCTTGCCTCTGCCTGCTTGGTTTCTTTCTCTGTTTCTCCCAGCATGAATTACATGAGGAATAACCCATGTCCTAGTTTCTAATTCCCTTTTTTGTGCAGAAGGATACACAAGGCATTCCCTGTGAATCTTTCAGAGGTCGGTGATGGTTTTCCAATTTGCTTGTGTTTCCTGTGACTTGACACTGGCTCCCTGAACTAAGGAAGTTGGTATTCAAAGATCTTTTAAAGGGAGGGACTTGGTATGAAGTTGTGCTGTGGTTGCCTGTGCAAGGAGCTTCCACAGATCTACTTAGTCTTGCAAAAGAACTGAAAAGGAAAAAAACTATGCACTCCTGTCCTCTCAGCAGTTAAGTTTGTGCCCAGCCACAGCAATGTCCTTCCCCTGCCCCCCAAAAAGTGGAAACTTACAAAATGTATATAATTAATGTCCCTATGCTGGGACCTCTGTGAACATTGATAGTACTTGGGTTGTGACTTGACTTGGGCTATATTGTCTGCTGCATCCACATGGAGGAATCACAATTTGCTGAGGGGGGAAAGGAAGCCACCTTTCCCACACAGCAATAGCTAAAGCAAAACAATGTATTGATGATAATAATAATCATACCTATTCCTTTCAAAAGTGGGAGGGAGGAGTTGTCCAGGAGCAAGAAATTCGCTTGGCTGCATCTAAGCTGGGTCTCAAAAATGTAATTCTGGGTTAACATCATCCACCAATGACTGAGCCCAGCACAGGCAAGTATAAAGTGCCCTGGAGGTGCAAAGAATTTGTGAACCTTCCCTGAGGAGCAAAACTGAACCAGCCCTGTTAATGAGAAACTGAGCCCTGTCTTGGTGTCAGCTGAGGCTGGTTCTTGGGTCTGGGGAAGCTGTTATTTCAGTAATGGTTTTCTGTATGGGTTGCTCTAGAGGGCTAAGTCCAGAGCATGGAAAAGAGCAAAATCTCAGTTTGTTGCTTTACAAACTGTAGAATATGTTCCTACAACTAGCTGGTTAGTGAGATTAATAAAATACTAATGGCTCTAGGGTCCTTTTTACAAATGGTATAGCATGAGGCTCTTGTGGTCTGGCTTCTGTCATTTGCCACAGGGCAGCAATATTTGCGATAAAGTTCTCTTTAGTTTATCTTGGAAAACATGTGCTCATAGTAGGTTCTACAGATATGAGATGCTGCTTCAATTAAAAAGAAAAAATGGAGACCAAGTGCAGAAGGTTCTGCCTGAATCCTCTAGCTTGAGTGATTGTCATAATTGGGTTCCTGTAGTGCAGATTAATGTAGTCAAATTAATAACTTGCACTAGCACAGTTCCCCAAAGCTTCTCTTGTTCCCAGGTGATAGTTTGTGGAAAGGGTGCTGCAGGATTTTTGGTTTATCTTTGAAATGTGACATAGGTCCAGCATTAGCTGTACTGGCTGGAGGTGTGGGAATATCTTGGGACCAAGGTCCCTCAACACAACAGTGCATCTCCTTCCTTTTGTGCTGTGTGGTGTTTTCTCTTCAAAGTAACCCTGCATTTGAGAAGATTTCTCTTGGATGGGAGTCTGGAGAAAAGTGAGTATTTGGAGATTAAAAAAAACACAAAAGAACTCCCTGGAATTTTTTGAGTACTGTGAGATTAGGATTTGCTCTTGAATTTATTTGCAAAGTTGAACCTCCAAAATTGGAGGCTTGGGCAACTGAGCCTTACTTAAACTGGCAAACTGGGCAGTGAGCCTGACTGGTTGGGGAATGCTCTTTTCCTGCCCCAGCAGAGTAGACAGGGGCTGTATCCACCTTTGAGTGAGTGTGGCACAGTGATGGCTGATGCGACCATGAAATCTGCTGCAGTCTACAGGGCTGTAATGCCTGGTAGTCTCAAGCCTGGAGAGCAATGAAAGGTTTGCTGCCTCTGCCAGCAGTAGGTCTGATAGAGTCATCATTTACGTATCTGAGTCTGTTATTTCATGCAACTATATGAAATAATGATATTTGATGATATAAATGCATACTTTCATTTTCCTCCAAATCACTTTGAAAAGAAAATACTATAATCAGGAAAAGGATTCCTTCTCAGTAAAAATGTCAATAGATTTTCTGGTGGTGACTGTAAAGGTGTTGGGTAGTGGGTTTCAGAGACATGTACTTTCATTCCCAAAAAGCCTTTCACAGACAGTCCCAGAAACAGTAACTTGTGTTTCAGTCTTTACTGTGGCATCAACAGTCCAAAGCAACATAGCTGTTATTAAAGCTCGTCAATGATTTGGAAGCTTTGCTTTTCTTTGTTTCCCATTAGAGTTATGAAACAAAAGATTATGGGAAATTGCTGAAATTTGTCAGAATACTTTGTTCTTTTGCAAAATAATGCAGATGTATTTGTTTAAATGTTCATGAAAACTTCCTGGCAGGTATTCTGAAGTGCTAATTGAAACTTTATGTGCCCCAAAAGTGGTTTTCAGGAAAAAGGGACATTTACAATCTGTTAAAAATGTTGTTGTGAGAAAATTACCAGAACTTTAAAGAAAGTGGCCAAAGAGGAAAACCACATTAGCTTCGATGTTTTGAATATACAACACTGCTATATATGTGCGGCCAAAGTAGATTTTTCACCCTATATCTGGAGTTTTTCCAAGTACCTGAAAATCTGCAATGGCTTAAAAATATCAAACAAACCCCAAACCAAACAAACCAACCAGGCAATAGTATATTCTCTTACAGTTCTTTAAGTAATAATTTTCTGCTACCTGGGTGAAAAATTGATTGTCAAAGGTGGCTTTAAGGAAGAGAATATTACAATGAAGCTGTAGAATTAGTGGGTTGCCAAGCACCCAAGTCTGAAAGAAGAAAGTAAACCCCAAAGTATACAAGATCCCAAATCTCCTGAAGGAGCATTCCACAACATTGTACTGCACCTTATTACCACAAAACAGCTAATAAAATCACGTGCTTTAATAAGACTGGCTGTAAAAAGACTGTTCCACTGTTCAAACAGTTGAAAGCCAGACTTTGCTGGTCTTTGATGAGCAGCAAGTTAAACAGCTGCCCAGGTCAGATTCTTTTCTGGTCAAGCATGGAAAAATGATGATTTAGTAGCAGTGCAAAGATGCAGCTCATTTTCTGACCAAAAAAAAAAAAAAAGTACAATTTAATCCTGCAAATTAAAATGTCTTAGTTACTTGGATGGTTGGATGGCTCTGGCCCTTATGAAAAGTGATAAGGAACATTGTCTTGTCTACGTGCAAAAGATTTTGCTCATCCTGAAGTTGGTTCTCTCCAAAATACAGGTGTTGCTCTGGTGATGCAATATTTAGACCAGGAATTCTGGGGGGAAGTGATGTCCTTTTAGCTTTTCCATGTATCCTTCAGCTGGCTTTCCCTGAGAAGCAGCTCTCTCAGCACTGGCAGAAGAGCATGGAAAGATGTGCTGGAACTCCCTCCTGACCAGCTGCCGGGAGGGGAACCTGAGCAAGGGCAGCAGAGCCCCTGCCTGGCAGAGGTGGGACCTGGGAGGCCACCCTGCCCATCTCCCACTGCCTGCAGGAAACCAGGGTAGGCACAAGGCTGCAGGGTGACTGGGCAGATGGGGAGATACAGGTGGATAAGTGGTGTGAGGAAAAGTGGTGATTGCCTACTTGTAGTAAAGCTGAGTATTTTTCAGGGCTCCTCCTCTCACCACCAGCAAAACTGTCTGCAGGTGAGTGCTGTTAATCCTCTGCTTTTACCTGTTACTTGGCCCCTTGCAAGGCTGTGCCTTTGTTAGGTTATTGCCTTTGGGTTGGAGGATTGGTGATGCTTTGGCTGCTGCTTGTCTGTCCCTCATTTGGGAGGTGTGCCTTGCTTTCCTTCTTGAGAGCACGCCCCTCTTCCTTGCTCTGTACCAGTGAGGAGGAAGAGAGGGTCCCACAAGAAGGGACCAAGCTCATTTTTTGGGAAGGAGGTAGGAGCAGCTCTGTCTCCTGTCTGTGCAGCACTGGAGCCACTTTCAATTCCAGCAAGAGACAACTCTGAGGGCCAGGCTGACCTACAGCCACTCCATGTCAGTGGCCTTTGGCCAGGCTTGAGGACAGCAGATGGAGTCTGACAGGTAAGGAAAAAAAGCAAAACCTAAACCTGACCATCGCCACTATCAGTCCAACAGTGTCATCTGCCAACATGTGGGTTGGGTCAGTTCTCTGTCCTGTCTGGGAGCTGCAGAATCCAGCAGGATCGGGTAAGTTCCTCGAGCATCCTGGCTTTGTGCATGAGCACACATTACTGAACTGCTGATGTGCTTGGGAATCGATCCCTCCGACAGCATGCCAATCTCTGTGGGGTACCTAGGCAGGCTTTTAGAGGTTGGTGGGGAAGGAATTATTCAGACCACCCATCTTAGCTGGCTAAATTACCCGGGTAGTCTCTTCTAACTCCTTTTCCAGTCACGGATGAGAGAGAGGACAATTCAGAATGAGGCTAATTTGGGTGCACTGAATGACCCTCTGCAGGAGCTTTGCTTTCCCTCCCTCGACTACAGAGGGAGCCTGGGGAGACCAGCTGGTTACATTTAACTGCTAAATTGGTTGCCAAAAGATGGGTGGTGAGAATTCCTTCCAGTTTCTACTCTGCCATGGACCACACTCTTCCCACAGCAGGATGCTCACTTGCTCTCTCCTGCAAATTTGGAGACTGCTCAGCACAGTGGGATACAAGCCCCCAGGAGCCCCCACAAGACAAAAGCTGCATTACACAGTTGGCAGGTACTGTACAATGCTGTGTGCAGGATTTCATGGACTTTAAAGCAGCTTTGCTTTTGGGAGCCTGTTTAACAACTTGAGTTGGTATAAGCCAAGTTTTACGTACATTCTGAAATTGAAAAAACAAAGTGAAACCTTGAGCAAAAATTGTCACTAGGGAGGGACAGATAACAGAAAAGATTTCTAACTTCATTCCAGATGTTACAAATGGAGAGGAAGGTGAAGCCATTCAAAATAAACCCTGCTGAGGTTGCCCCTTCCTCTTTGCCTGATAAACCCATTAAGAATTATAACAAAAGCAGCCAAGATTCACCGGCTTCAGGGCATCCATTAGCCCTCTTTTACCTTTTAGAGCTTGTAACAGATGTTGACTGTGGGTGTTAGTCCTTTTCTAGTCAAAAAGGCCAGTTCTTCATTCTGGAAGCTTAAAATACAAATTTCTGCCATATAAAAGCCAGAAAGTATAAGAATTCAGACCTGAATCCAAACTACCACAATTGTCAGGCTTCAGGATTACTTTACGCTCAAGAATTGTTCTTGCCTGGTAAGTAACAGTGCTGTGGCATATCACACTTCCAAAGGCATTTGAAAAAAACAGTAGTTTGTTAGAGTTTTTGTTCCTTTTTGAGAAGAGAGTAGTGACTGTCTGGATTCCCTCCTGTTTTCTCAGTCCCCAAATGTTCATAACACCCTGTTGGGGAGGAATAATTCCCATCCAAGTTGTAAAACACAGTTATAAGTAGATGGGAAAAGCATGAACAGAGCTGTACAGAAAACAAAACCACCAGGAACAAGATCTTATTTTGCATGCTTCTCACTGTTGTATTTTTGCCCCAATTAGCATATTTTAAAGACAAGCCTTTTTAAAAAAAAAAATCTGCTATCTGCCTGAACTGTTCTCAAGCTTTGAACTTTTCCATCCTTTCTATTGATTATGGCCAAGTGACCCATATTTAAAAAGCATTTACAATAAAATTATAGTACTTTCTTTTGTGCTGCTGGCTTTCCCAGTGAAAAGCTAAAATGTTTTAAAATTGTCACTTTTTGACAGAGGTAATGGCTGTAATATATTTAGTCTCTTCCCCCTTGTTGTGCTTAAAATGGCTATGCTAATAAAGGGCACAGCTGTCGATACTTTATGGCCTGCTGGGGGGAAGAGGGGGAACGAAGGCAAAAAACAGATTGACTGTGTGTCAACAAATGCAGCTGGGAAAGAAAAAAAGAAACCCCTTGAAGGCCCCTGCAACTTAAAGTCCAAGATAAATGATGTCCCTATGCTTAAAAAAAAAATGGAGTTTGGAATTCAATAAAGGGGAACTGAAAAGGAAACTGCTTAAAACTGAAAGCCTTTTCTCTGCCTCTAGACAGCTTACAAGAGAAATGAGCAAAACTGACCACAGAAAGAGGGTGAGCGGCCAAGAAAGAAAACAAAAGCCTATCCTGGAAAATATATTGCGTCAAGGAATTATCTGAAGTGCGTTAGCGCCGGCGGGCGGAGCGCGTACAGTTTAATGGAGATGCGACAACTTTTACGTGCTGCTGCCTTTTGGGGACCAGGCTGCTTTGTGAGCAGCAGAGGGAAAGGGGGAGCTGGAATTACTCATAGAAAAGCAATAGGACTGGGACAAAGCGGACGGTGAGGTGATGGTGGATGTTGCTCCTTGGGGAGCTGGACTGGGCTTTCCTGGGGCTTCTGCCCATCTCACAAGTGCCCAGCGGCCTCGCTCCCTGCTTTGAGGGGCTCTCTACCCCAGGGCTGCTCTGGCATGAGCCTCTCTGGAATCTGGGAGGCATCATGAAAGAAAAAAAATGCTTCTCCCCTTCCTGGGACAGCAGAGAGGAGGGAATGCCATTTCGTGTCCTGGCAGCCCTGCTAGGCCTCGTGCCATTCCCCTTGGTGAGCTGTGCCCTCCTGCCCACCTGCACACGCAGCAAATGAGGGAGAACAGCAGAGCTGGTGCTGTGCCCGAGCCCTGCAGAGGGAACAGCTGGACAGGGCAGAGGGAGGGAAGCCCTGCGGGTCACAGCTGGCCTGTCCTTGCCACCCTGGCTGTGCTGCAGCTGAGCTGGTTCCAGAGCTGCGGACCCCAAGGACGAACACAGATGTGACCGTGGTGGTTTTGCTGTTTGGTAACAATGCTCCGGGTAGAGATGGCTGCACAAATGCCCAGTGGGAGGCAGAAACCCCTGCGCAGTCCCTGTGAGGGGCTGTGGCAGGTCCTGCCTGGCTGGACACACCATGGAATGGCCTGAGGCCCTTTCTGAGGCACAGCAAGAGGAGCAACAGCATTGTAAGGGGTGTGGGGATGGGGAGCTTGAATTAATGCAGTGAGGAAATAGCATTACGGGGTGCAAACCTGCAACAATCAGGCGGTTTTCATTCCATGGGTCATGAGGCAGCTTGTTTGCATGGAAGCAAACTCAAAATAACATAACTAGTGACAGGGAGCTGTTTGTTCATTGTCGTTTTCTTGGACAGTCATGGAAGATGAGGACAGTTTTTCCCAGCCTAAGGCAAAATGGCTTTGTAAGTGTGTCTTGTTTCCCTCAGGTGTGCTGAGAGCACAGTACGGCTGTGTCACTGCCACCATAGCTCCTGCATCTGCCTGGTGACAACCAGGCTCCAGACACTCCTGAGACCTGTTTTGGGCTTTCTGGGAAACAAAGGCTTGGCAGCAGGTGAGCTGGTCAGGCTGCCTATGACCTCTGCTTCTGCAGCTGGCGGGTGAGGAGATGCAGTCTGAGGTGGGATGTCCTGCTTTTAGGAGCCATCTGCTCTTCTCTTTCACTTTCCCACTTCTGTAATCCTTGACTCCTACCACTTTTTTAAAATTATTTTTTATTCAAAGCCTTTTTTGCCTGGTTGGTTGCTCCCATTCAAGAATATCTGGAAAAGTTAGTCAGATGGAAAAAAGAGTTATCTGTTTTCTTAGTTTCTCAATTTTTGCATGTGTGTATTCTTTTTAAACTCTGCAAATTCTCTAAGAATGGGAGGAAGGAAAAATAAGTAACCAAAGGCAAGGCAAAATCAGGAAATCGAAAAAAAACCTGAAATGAAAGGAAACAGTCATGTCAAATTTTTACTAAAACAGAGAGTTGTTAAAATGGCACAGAAAGTTCTCCTTTCCCTCTGTAATTATTTGGAACAGTTTTTAAAGGCCATATTTTTTATTACTCCTGCTAGATTTCACTTGGTAAAGCCCTTGCACCAGTAGAGGTCAATACCTCCTGGTGATTCTGTGTCTGTGGGATGAATGGTTTGGCTTTGGTTTTCTTTAGAGAAGAATGGAATTTGATATGGCTGATGTGCAAGAGGAAAAACTGAAAGGTAGCTGTGTGCAAGGACAGAAGAATTAAGAGATCCCCCATCCACACCTGGGACTTTGACTTTGGGAAGCAAAACTCCTTGCCTATGACAGTGACTCATTGTGTGAATCCCACTGCTTCTTTGTAGGTGCTAGTTGGGAAAAATGGACAAAACCAAGAGAAAAATACCTGAACTCTATGTGTGTGACATAACTGTGTTCACTGATTTGGCCAGAGAAAGGTTCTCCTGAAGCGTGATTAAAGGTGGAAACACGTGGTCCCTGTTAAAACTAAGAAGTAATATTCTGAGGAAAAGTAATGCCAAGGTTGGTGTGGCACGTGTAGCACCACTGTAAGTAGCTCAGCAGCATCTGAGCTGTAACTGCTGTTGGAGAATGTTGTCCAAAGGAAAATGTCCAACGGGTTCCTGGAAGATCTGTGGCCCTGAGGGGACTCTATGTCTATATCCATGGTTTGGAAAACAAGCTGAAAGGGCTGGAGGTATCACAAAGATGGTGTGTGACAGTCAAAGCCAGTGAGTTACAGAGGCTGCGTAATCCCTGCACAGGGAATAAGTGCCATTAGCAATAAGGAATTGATCCCTTCCATACAGTCCTGGTGAGACTGTGACTGTGGGCAGCTTCCATGCCCATAATCCAAGTATCTGCAGAGGCCTAAAAAACCCAGTGAGATGATTTATGATTATGCTGCTTAGTACACCCAGGGGAAGGCTGAGAGGAGGCTGTGTGGGAGCCAGAGCAGATGGTTTTTGTAATTTTTGCTTTGCAGACCACCACAGTTTTCCAGGGGAGATGCAAGCCTGGGATGGTGGCTGTTGAGCTCATAGACTTGTTTTGTTTGATTGTCATTCATGGACTGTTTAATAGAGGCCTGGAGACCCCAGGAACCACCAAGAGCCAGAGGCTGGCAAACACCAAATATCTCTGTAGGAAGATGGTATGTAAAACTTGTTTATTTAATGGAGCTAAAAAAGGCCAAAATAGTATTTTATGTGCATAATTGGGCATTGAAGTGACAGACTGTGAGCTCTGTTGGCCTTACTGTCACCAGAAGCTCTTCAGTTGGTCAGCTCGCTTTTGGATCTGGACAGCCATGCTTGCTGCTGCCATTGGTGTTTCATGTGCTGTGGGAGGGGCTGAAAACTCTGAATATCTGTGCTTTGTGCCAGTTACTTGCAATGCAGGTCTTCATGTCAATGCCTTTTAGATACGGTGTCTCCCACAGTCCTTTGAAACAAAATTCCCAGCAAAGAACGGGTCAAATTTTGCCTCTTCTTGTTAATATTTTTTTTTATTTCAGGCACCTTTGGATGTTGTCCTCATTACTTAGTCTATCAGTTTTAATGGTTAAAGTCTTAAATATATTGTGTCTTGGCCAGAGTCCTTTGGGACTCGTGTTAGTTCTCTTAATTTCCACACACAAGGTGTGTGGGTGCCTCTGCCTCCCTCACAGGCTCATGTGCTCTCTGGCAGGTCTCCTTCCACCGCATGTGGGTGATGGGCAGCTTTCTCAGAAATACTAAGTCACCCAAAAATTTAACTAAAGGAGGAGGGAGAGGGGGGTAAAAGGGTTCAAGTGTGCACTTTGCCTTTATAAAACATGAAAAATGGTTTGAGGTCAAGCTGACACTTCCTTGTGTGCTACCAGGACCTGGGCACAGATTTGCAGGATATGGGTTTTGCTGGTTCTTGTGTGCATGAGCAGAGGGTCCTTCTCAACAGTTTCTTTGAAAGTTGTGCCATCCTTCTAATAACATTGTCACTGTGTGGAGGTACACGTGTTTCTGTCCTTTCCCTGTGTCCTCTCTGGTAACTTTAAACCTGCTGGCCAGTTTCAAACACATCTATCAGCACATAAAGGTGTCAGAGATACAACATTCTCACATTTAATGAAAATCTGTGCCTAGAACAGATTGGTGCTGAAGAGAAAGGCTCCGGTTGCAGTTTGCTGGAGAATTTCCCATGTAAATACCCCAGCTCAGCCAGACCTCGGATCCCCATCCAACAAACATCTGCAGGAGGCCAGATGTTAACCCTTCCAACACACTGCAGTAGTTTTGCCATGCTTCCTCCCTGCTCCTTCTCCTCTCCCTCTCCCTTCTCTCACCAAGACAGCCCCTGGCTTCACCTTGCCAGATGACGTTTAGAGATGAGTTTAGGGATGCTTAGACGATGTTTAGGGGGATGTGCTAGACCTCAGGGATGCATCTAAGGTAGGTGTCTCCTTGCTTCTCTGCTCTAGAGAGCAGGTAATCCCACCTGTAAGACCCATCTTGGAAAGGCATCAGTCCTCTCCAGGAGTGCCCATCCCTACACTGACTCCAGAGCAACCTATAGTGGATCATAAGCCTATTTTCCAGACTATTCATTCCTTGAATTTAATTTTAATATTACCTTTATTCAGGTAGTTAAATCCTGAGGCCTGCTCTCAGCAGATGTGTTTTTCCAGGTGAGTGGGGAGGGCTGCTTTGCCTCCCTGCTACCCCTGAGCTGCCTGGTGAGGTGGGATACGCCACAGTCAAGGAGCCTGGAGCAACTGTGCCACCCTTGCCCACACTGTGACCATGGCCATTCCATACTTGTGACTGGCAAGGGAGCTCCCACACAGCACAGCAAGTCACCATCTGAGTGACATGCACACACACATGTGGGTGACCGTGTGTATTTTTAGCTCTGCTGCCAACATTTCAGAATAAGTTACGAGATGTCTGAGAGAGATTTGGTCCAGACCTGTGTCTCTACCACAAAACCAGGCTGTGGTTCAGCACTGGACAGGCTCTTCCACCCTCAGCTTACCCTTAGATGGAGACAGAGCAGCTGCTGACACAATTTGTGGTGTGAATAACTGCCGAGAGCACCTCCAAAATACTTTCTGCTTGTGGATCCTTGTACTGCCCCAAAGGACTCAGTAGATTTGCAGGGGAGAATGTTACAATGCAGGATCCCAGAAATGTGAAAGGATTCAATCCAAACATTGGAGAGAGTCAGGAAGCCTGTTGGATCCTGACAGGAGGGACATTGGTGCAAAGCCCTTGCTGGGTTTCTGATGCTCAGAAATCTTCCTAATAACCCACATTTCATGAGTGCTTTGGTGAGGAACTATATAAAAATACCAAAAGTATGGTATGCAATAAGGTGTTTGGAATCACAAGGGAGACCTTGCAAATCTAACCATGAGGCATCTGCATGTAAAAAATATATATCTAAAAAAGCCTGCAGTTTCTTTCAGCTGCAACCTAAACTTTGTACTAAGTTAAATCTCCCCATCCCTGGGCTGATCCCTGTAGCCCCTCCAGGGTTTTCAATGCATCCAACAATGAAAGTGAAATTCAATCCCATCCA
Organism: Myrmophylax atrothorax; assembly: GCA_026770055.1. Classification (NCBI taxonomy): domain Eukaryota; kingdom Metazoa; phylum Chordata; class Aves; order Passeriformes; family Thamnophilidae; genus Myrmophylax; species Myrmophylax atrothorax. The sequence continues at coordinate 54,019,824 of JAOXXN010000265.1, read as the reverse complement.
ATTAGAGGAAAATGAATGGCTCATCTACAATAAATGGGCTCTGAATAACAATAAGCCAACAAGAGAGCAATGAACTGGAGACAGAGTACAATCTTCCTGAATGTTAATCGGCAACTAACTCCACAAGCTTCTTAGAGGTGGAAAGAATTGGAGAAAAATAGATTAGGGAAGCTTTAGAGCACGTTGCCTTTTAACTGCTTAGGCCTCACATTTTTACCTAAATACAAGAATGTTTCTAATGCTGTATTTTGCAGAGTGGAGGGTGTGTGTGTGTGTGTGTGGGGGGGTGATGGGGGTGTTTGTTCTCAAATGTTTTCAGTTTATTTATATTTTGCTACGGTAGATCATACTGCATAACCTGTAGTGCTACTTCGTGGTTTTATTTATTCAAAAGTCCCTTTTTGAAATTATAAATGGCAGCAGCCTTGGAACATGCTTTCTGTAGATCTGACAATTTGAGGAATGAGGCTGAATGAATCTGGGAGTTAGACTGAGACTGAGGAGAAGGTGGAGGGGCAAAAGAGAAAGGATAACTCTGCAGGTCAGTAGTTGAAGTGCTGTCTGTACCCAGCAAGCTTCCCCAGTGCTTTGGTCCCACCTAGACACCTTTTCATACTGTCAAGGCTATTAATACCTGAAATACCTGCAGAGCAGCTCAGCTTTCCACTGCCCTCAGTAATTTTTGTAAAGTCAGGGAAGATGCAAGGTTTCCTGACCCACCACTAGGAAACCCCTGCAGCCATGCAGGCTCCATATTCAAGGCAACCAGCTCTCATGAAATTGAGCTGGGCTGCCTGTCCTCTCCAGGCTGAAGCCTATTAATTCCCTAATAACCTTTGGGATTTTATCCCCTCCATACCAGCAGGGAGCTTATTCAGCCAGACCAGCACTGCTTACCTTCATCCCCAGGAGCCAACTCAGAGGCCATGAGCAGTGTGGAGAGCTAATGAGGCCCCACCAGGTGAGAGCAGGTTGACCTCACTGCAGGCTGAGCATCCACCTTGGCGTTGGTCCCCTGGAAGCGAAGTGCTCCTGTGCTGGTGAGGAGCAGTCGCAAAGGACAGCGCAGCAAGTTCTGAGCAAAGCACGGAATGGAGGAACTTTTAAGTCAAAGGAGACCAAGTATCTTCATAGTTTATTCTACAAGCAGAGTTTATTGATGAGAATTTGTTTCATGTGTTGCAGTCTTTATCACAAAGGTCTTCCCAGAAGCAGCTCCAAATTTGCTGTTTCATGGCCAAAAAACTGGCGAACAGGTCCATAGAAAAATATTCTTTCTCTGTACAGTGAGATGAGAGAGGAGCCCCTTTCCCTCTCCTAATCTACTGTACAAGCAAGGGGTCACCTGTTGTATTCTTTCAGAGGAGCAAGAATATGATAGACATATAGATCAGTGATTAAGTAATATACTGAAGCTAAAGGGGAATGGGAAGGGAGAATTATTAATTTGTTAAATTAAACAACATTTTTGTCTTGGCAGCATTAAAAAAAATTTCCAAAGGCTATTGTTTGTTTGAACAAAGAGAGGAAAGGAGCTGTTAGAAGCAGTTTACACAGCTCAAATATAAGGGGTTGTGTGCATTAATAAGACCAGCGCTGGTGCTCAGCATGAAGCGCAGAGAACACATTTGCTGTAGTGTGCTGGACACACTCTGGCATCACACCAGCATCACATCCTGACAAAACTCAACATTGAGAGCAAAAAATGCCAAGGGAAATTTCAAATTCCACAAACGTATTTTTTCTAAAAGCTGACTTAAACTGTGGGACAGGACAAGGCAGTGGCCAGTAGAAGACCCTGGCTTTGACCATTTGGGGACAAAATACTTGATCCTTTCCCTTTCAGCAGCCTCCAAGCAGCATCATCCTTCCCTCATTTTCCTTCATTCCCTCAGCAGTAAACACAAGCCATTTGCTGGAGTCTCCCTTGTTTTGTTTCTTGGCTTTGGCTGTCACCAACTGCAAAAGTGATTCTTTGGTTAGTTGGGGGTTTTCAATGCAAGAATTTTATCCTGCAAGTCCTGCGAAGAGTGTAGGAGTGCTTTGCTCTCCAGATCAGGTGCAGTATAACATTTAGCCCAGGCCCAAGCACCTCAAAAAACCATAAAAAATCTTAGGCACTCTAGCCTTATTGTGGAAGAACTGCATGGCTTTGTGCTCACTGTATGACTGAAAGGGAATGGTACCAACAAGTTAAAGTGTTAGTTTAAAACAACAGATTCTGGTAAAACTTAGTTTACCCCAAACCAGCAGCATCTGTTCCTCATAGTTATGCCTGTGGAGACATGGGGTATGTAACAAGCTGCTACACATCATGGGGGGCCACAGTGAAGGTACAAAGTATGGTAAGGACAATTCTGATAAAAAAAAATCTGTTACAGTTTCAGAGTGGGCATGTTTCATTAAGAAGAGCAATATCCTTTGAAAGTCAATTCCCTTTTCATAGGTGCTCATCTCGCTTTCATTTTTTGACAGAAAGGGGAACCACCTCCACTTGTTCCTGTGACTAGAACACCTCCAAAGCACCACAGCCCAAGGGCACTGGACCACCTCTCCCATGAGGACTTGCACCAAGAGCTCCTATGAGGTTCCTACCCCTGCTTCACACAGTGGGCAGCTGAGATGCTCAATGGATGGATGACCTTCTCTCAGCCAGGAGTGCCTCCTCACCAGAGACTTCAGCATCAGCCCTGGGGTAAGGTGGCTGCAGTTTGGAGACTTAGGGCTACCCTCATTTTTCTTGCTCATCCCAACTCCCAGTTTCCCTCTGACCTCTCAGTGGCAGCCTAGCCTGCAGCAAGTTGGCTGCAACATTGGCAGAAAATTGCTATATTGGTAGATAGTTACTTAGAACTTGCTTACAGCATAAAGCTTAGCCTTGCTGGGCTACAGGGAGGGCTCTCTGCTGAAATCTTTGCTGATGGCAAAAATCTGAGTGCCTTGGACAATGTCTGATCTTTCTGCTCCAGATGCCGGGGTGAGCTGCCCCAGATCAAAAGCATTTTTGGCTTGGGGATCTTGTGTCTCCCCTTAGGTCACTTACCAAGCTGAGGACCCCCATGTCTGTGCATGACCCAACCCTGGCTGCTCTTATCACATCCATGTAAAATGCTTGAAAAGTCTCTTTTAGGTGCTTCCATCAGCTGCATCTCTGTTTGGAAACTAAGAGCCCAAACCTGTGCCTTTAACCTTGAGTGGTCTTAGCCCCTTACTTTGATACTCTTTACTAGGAATTTAATAGATATTTCTTATCGTATTTTGTAATCCCAGCCTGCTGAAGAGGCTGATGCCCAGAGAAGAGACCAAGGCCAGTGCTGCCCTGGCACTCTCACAGGGCTGCTCCCACTGGAGCTGCTGGAACAAAGCGCTGTTTGAGACCGGCTTTGGCCTTTTCTGTCCTGACGTTTGTGACTGTTCCCACATTAGGAGGGGGAAGTCAAGGACAGAACGAGTTGGGTCCTACCAGCTCCCAGCAGAGCACTGAAAACCAGACACCTTTCCCTCAACAAGTTTTATGGATGTTGCATAATTTGAGGGTTGATAGTTAATGACTAACTCCTGCTATGTTAATCTGGATTTCCTCTCCTCTCTGATGTCTAGTGGCTGGGAAATCAAGGCAGGTGAAAAAGCATTATAAATAAGGTAAAAACTGTGCCCAGGTAGTTCTTGAAGGGAATGGATACCCAGATGACTTTTCTAATTACTGACATGAACATCTTTACTGACACCAGGAGTACCAGTGGTCTGAAAGGGAGTGCTTACTGAGAAGTGTAAATTGCTTATTAAGTTAATATTTTGAAAGAAAAGAACCTGTTTTACGAGAACACTTGTCTGGACAGAGGCTTCCTGTGCTGAACTGCATCATACACATGGGAATAAAAGTGGCCTCATGAGGGTGGGTAATACTGCCCTGCTATGAGACCAGTTGTACCTGTCATGGCACCAATGCCCAGGAGAGCGTGGGATTTAACATGGCTTTCTCACTTCAGTTATCCCTCTGGAAAAATGGAAGCAGATTTCTGTCTTTTGTCATTCCCACAGGCTTTACAGAGGGAGTCAAGGCTCAGGCCAGAGCTGCAGGTGGCTCTGTGGGTTGAGGTGTACAACAGCCATTGAAGTACCCAGCTCCTTTCCTAGCTTTAGGCATTCACCACCTCCCACATTTATCTATAAACCCATGCTGTTTACATTGAGATTTATCCCTGCTACTGTCTTCAAAACTCTCCTGGTAAACCTTTCTGCAGTCAGCTTGCTTTTGTTTGAGTGACTGACATGATGGACAGTGGCAGATAATTTGTTTGCTTGGATTTCCCAGAGGAGCTCAGCTGTCTGGCCCAGCATCTACATCCAGTGTGTCCACTCCTATCCCAAAATTCAGGCACTACCATAATGTTGTCACACTCCTACAGCACCAACATCAGCAGGATGCCCAAAGTCAGACCCAGCTTTTCTCTGCTGCATCTTTGTTAGCTGTAGGTCTGCAGGAAGAACATCTCAGATCCTCATGTGCATGTTTGCTCTGCTCAGCTTGACTGAAGAGAGAGATTTTACATTATCTTTGTTCTGGGGCAACCAGGATTTAGTCTGCAAGCTCCTGCTGCCCTCTCCACTTTCTGAGGGGTTGCAGGCCTGCCTCATCCGTAGAGGCTGCCAGAGTGTATGTAGCACAGTTCATTTGAATTTGAATAAAGTACTGAACTTTATTTTGAGCCCTAAAATTCAAATCAGAATGCAATGAGCACACGCCTGGAGGATGTGGATTTCAAAAAGAGCCACTGAGTCTTTTTTAGAGCTGTCCATGTTTTCCATCTCTTTGGTTTTATCATCTGGAGAGCAAACACTAAAAAAAAAAAAGAAGCCTCTGCATTAAAACATTTCCCAAAACATGGACCTCAGTGAAAGATTTTCACTGACATTTTTCCTGTGGCAGGAAAGAAAGTGACTCCTTAGGCAAGACATACTTGTTTCTTTTTCATCAGAATAAAATTTTGCTTAACACAGAGGGCCTATCCTAAATATCTTAGGGGTGGTGTTTGTTTGGTTTTTTTTAAAAAGGAAAAAACCCTCTAAAACAGTAAAGTTTAATCCCAACTCAGATTTTGACAGTTTGGACAGAGTCATGCTGTTTTGGAAACACAGTCAAATCTGAAAGCTATCTCAGAGTTTGCTATAGGAAAATGGCTGCCACACTTAGTGGGTCTAGCAAAAAATGCTCAATAGTTTGTTAGAGAGAGAGAAAAACAATCACCCCGTTCCTGGAGTTACCAGGGCTCCAAATTGGCAAGACTCACCAGGTAATCCTTATTCAGCAGAGGCTTGCAGAGAAACTATCAAGCCAATCCAGGAATAACAAAAACATTAATTATAGGCTTTCTCTCCCTACAGAACACGTGGATTTTAAAGCCTCTTGCAGGGATTTATCACAAATGAGAATATGGCATATTTTTTACTGCTCCTTCTTGCTGTTTTACTCATGAAATACGGGAGTTCTCCAAACGTGATGTTCTCAAAGACTAAATCCTTAGCTGGGAGAAAATGGGATAATGCAGCTAATTCCCTCTGCAGCTATGCTGATTTGCACCAGCTGTGGATCAGGCCCGTTACATTACCTAGGCATAGAGCAGAGTTGCTTTCAATCTTTATTCTTTTTTTTGGTTTCAGTTTCAAAACTAAAACTGTCTTACAAAGTACATGTTTACAAATGAGTCAAACCCCTTTACATTGAAACTATTTAACTGTAAGCAGGTTAGATCAGCTGTTCTATGATAACAGCTTCTGATATTGGTGCCTCTTTCTCGTGCAGGCTTAAAACTTTACTTGCAAAGTCTCCTTGTATTCCTTTGAACTCCCTTGGGAGATTAAAAACAAAAAAAAATACTTCAGTTAACACTCCCTCATCTCATTTTTAAAGGTTATGCTTAAAGCTGGCAGTTGTT
>JAOXXN010000265.1:53936584-53972540 GCA_026770055.1 Myrmophylax atrothorax | reverse complement strand
CTGCCGGGCCATGAGCGGCCCCGCGGGCGGCGGCGGTTCCCGCTGAGCGCCCGCGCCCGGCATGGGGGTGAACGCCGTGCACTGGTTCCGCAAGGGGCTGCGGCTCCACGACAACCCGGCGCTGCGGGAATGCATCCAGGGCGCCGACACGGTGCGCTGCGTCTACATCCTGGACCCCTGGTTCGCCGGCTCCTCCAACGTGGGCATCAACAGGTGGCGGTGAGTGCGGGGCGCCGCGGGGCCCTAATCCCGCGTTATGTATGCGGTCACGCTGCCTCCCCGCCATCCCCTCCCCTCCGCGCCCGATTGGGCCGCCGCCAGCGCCGCTTCCCTCGCCCTCCCGCCCGGCCGCGCCGCTGTTACGTATCCGGCCCCGGCCCGGCTGCCGCGGCCGCGCACGGGGCTCCGCGTTTGTGTCGCTCCCGAGGGCGCCGGTTCGGGGCCCGCCGCGGCTGGAGCTCGGAGCGGGGTTGCGGCCGGGCGGAAAGCACCGTAGGGAGCCTTGCACTGTGTCGGGACCTCTGGGCAGCCGGACCCCAGGGTGACTCTGTCCTTGTAAAAACTGTGAGCTGTTGGCTTAGCTCGAAAGTAATTTCTCAAGAGTAGCGTTCCTGCAGGGGAGGGTGTCATAGAGTGTCTTGAGTTGGAAGGGACCCACGAGGATCATAGAGTCCAGCTCCTGGCCCTGCAACGGGACAGGACCAGGAATTCCACTGAGATCGATGTCCAAACGCTTCTTGAACTCTGACAGATTTGGTATGCCCCGTCCCTTTCAGGAACGTGCAGATCTCTCCCTACACCTTCAAGCCAATTGTAATCCTCCTACCGAATACAGAAATGAAATTTACTGTGGAGTTGTGACTGACGCTTGCACACTAAACGTGTGCCACAATGAGGCAGAGGTTAATGGGACTTCTGTGCATGCTTGTCATGTGAGGTTAGTTAAAAAATCACTAAGGATCTGAAAATTGTTGCCCTTTTAAAAGGGTTGATAATGCAGGACAGTTCGTGTCTCATCTGTCCGACCGGTGTCAGGAACCTGAAATGCTTGTGGACTTCACCTGCCCAGACTGCAGTGCTGAGACGTTGCCTAATTATGGAACAAGCACAATGAAACTTGGCTTAACGTTACGTCATAGAAGAATGACAGAGTTTAGATACGTTTCAGTATGGGTTTCAGTTCACTTCAAGGATTATTTCTTTGAGATTTAATAATTTATATCCCAGCTCATTAAATAATTTACCAACAAGCTAACTTGCCTTTGGAGGTTTGGGGTTTTTTTCCCCCCACATTTTGAGAAGTTTTCCTTATGGTCCTATTTCTGGTTTTCAGGAGATAGAAATACTGAAAGTGCTTTTTGTGAAGTTTAACTTGATGGTTATTCCATTTTCACTGACAAAAATAACGTTCATACCAGTTAAGAATAATGATTGTTAGATAATTCCCTTATCTAAGGTTCATGATACACCTTTCTTCTATAGCTACTTCTAAATTGTTTTTGTTTTGAAGGTGATAAGTTCTTTTGAATAACATTTTGACTTCATAAAGAAGCTTAGAAGTTTTAGTTCTGTGGATGAAGCATGAACAGCTACTTATGTTTTAAAAGAATGTGGGCAATTGGCAGAAGTCTTTAAGTGTTAAGGAAATCACATGGCTTAAGAATACTTCATAGATCTCTAATGTGCTTTGCAATTGAAGTGCTAAACAGTTTTTGATTATATTTTCTGATCTAGCAAATGATAGACAAATGTGAACTTTGATTCTAGCAGAGGGAAGTTCATGTCTTGTGTGCTATTGCCCTGGTTCTTCAGTGACTGTGGAATATGACCATTGGCTAGTTCAGTCCTTGAGTACGTTTGTGTGGGATATGTTTGCTGGCTGGTTTACTTTAACAGTGTTCTAGACAACTAGTCCCTCCACTGCATTTTGCATTAGAAGAAACCCATCTTATTTTAGTTGCTGGCTAGAGGGATTGAATTTTTGGATAAATTACAACTCTCCTATCCAAAGCACTTCAGACTGTCTCCTGGGACTCAAGTACCTTCAAGGCACAGGCTGTCCATGGGTTGGAGTAGGAAATCTTGCTGCCTGCATAGCCTGATTTTGTGAGATCTTCAGGGTTTTTTCAAGTTCAAAAGTACAATAACTTTATAGACTAACTGGCTGCTTAAACTGTATGTTTATTATGGTTGTTTTAATAAATTTGTATTTAAATCAATAGTTACTAGTGTAGTATGAATCCGTTTTAGGTTCCAGTTGTTTGAGCTATTTTTAACCAGTGCAAACCACACAATCACAGTATGTATATGCAAGGTTTATGATGCAGGTTTTTGGTTTGCCAGTCTCATTTGACACCTGTAATTAATGATCAGGCATTTTATGTTCTTGGTCACTTGATGACCGTAAGCAAGGTAATTGCTTACATGCCTGTGGAGTAGGATGTTGACTTAGTCAAAACCATTTTATTCAAGACTAGGAGCAGAAGCCCTTCAGCATAAGGAACATGGGTCAAATTTAATCTCCTGGTGGGAATTTACATTGGTCCTTTCATAATTTGAGTTGTTTGACACCAAGAGTTTACGTTCTGGTTAGTTTATGGTCCTAATGCCCTGGGCAAAACTCTTCTCTGGTCGAAGTGTGACTAACACGGTGGGTATGAGGAAACTTGGTGAAAGAACAAAGGAAACCAGGAGGTTTGGTTTTGTGTTAGAGTATTGTCACTCTGCAGTGTCCCAAGTTACACTTTATTTTAACAAATATGTGTTAAATCTGGCAAATAGCAACCTTTAATACATAGGTGCTTTCTGATTAACTTTTTAAACAGTCATGTAACAATTGGGAACTAATATTTTTGTGTAATTGCACTATTGAGCAAGTCTAATTACTAAGCAGTCACATGGTCTTACTGACCTCCTTTCTCCTGGCATTCAGCCTACCTGTTCTAAATTCATGAATGCTACGTAACAAATGCCAGGGCTCCCTCAACTCACTTAATTTTTTTTCTTTCTATTCAGTTTCTTCTTATTGTTCTTTTTTTTTTTTCAAGTAGTCACATAAATCAAGATGTGCTTTTGTTGAGACTTGTTTTTTTCTGTGTAATGAGCTCACAGTGTTTTTCACAGATCAACACTTGAGAGAGAGAAGTTATTCGGTGCAGTAAAAAGTGGTGGAGGGAGATGCTAAATGGAAAATTGAGTTAATACTCTCTTAAGAAAGTTTTGTCAATTGTCATTAAACAGTTGGCACCAGAATCAGCTGGCACCTAAACATGTCAGCAGGGCAGACAAAGAATGTAACTTGCATATTCCAACAAGGAACCATTACCTACTTCTGAAAAAATGTGTTCGTTTGTGCTCACAGACTTTTCCATATTAAGGAGCGTGGGATCTCATGTTGAGCAAAATCACTGAGGAGAGGGTTTCATTTAGCCCTGGCTTTAGTAGAGTGTGGCAATTGATCACAATACCTGAAAAGAAATGCAAACATTCTGTTAGTTGCTGCATAAGAATTTACTTTGGGTAATAATTTACCACTTTTAGTTTGTCTTTTTGAGTGTGTCTGTAGGTCTTTGATATGCTGGTTAAAACGCTGGTGTGCAGTGATTGATTTTATAAAGATGGATAGTGTAATCTTGCCAATCCTTGTATTTCTTTTTTTAATCATTCCTGAAGAGAACAAATTTAATTTTTAAAATAAGAGTAATAAAATTTCTTTTGTATATCTGTTAGATTTTGTGAGAATGTTGATATGCTCAACATCCTGAGAAGGGAGCTGCTGCTATTGTGGCAGACAGTGCTATTGATTTAGGAGAAAGAAAAGATGTGATTTTTTATTTTTTACACTTGTATTTCAAGCATTTTAAAAATTAAAACCTGAGCCAAAAAAAACCCCAAATCCAAACAGTTTTATTTCCAGGACAATCACTACAATTCATGGAAATTGGAACTTTGATTTAAAAAAATAATACATCCTTCATTAGTATCTATTTAATGTTGATTCTGTGCATCTGCTTTTGAAAATATGCCTGTAGTTTCAGCCTCTGTGAGTATGGCTAGTCCTGTTTGCTTGAATGGGGGACTGGTGGAGAAAGTTTGGCAACAAAATCATTCTGCAAATAGTTTGTTTCATATCTGTACTTCAGGCAGGGAAAATTTGTGTATTATACTTTGTTAATTTTGGTGACATGATTGGTATATAAAAAAGAATGCACTGAAATATTTATCACTTCCCTGCTAAAGACATCCCTTTACATTTGTTTTCGTTGTGTAGCACTTAGGATGAAAATCCATTTGATTTATGAAACAGTTAACATCAAACCCACCAAAGGTGCCTTAGTGCTCCCTGCTCAGCTGGACAGGGAAGAGAAAATACAACCAGGACAAGGAGAGGTCATTTGGCAATTACCATCATGGGAAAAAATTATTAATTACCAATCAAATCAGAATAGGGTAATGAAAAACAAACTAAACTCTTAAAGCACCTTCCTCCCACCCCTCCTTTCTTCCCAGGTTCAACTTCACTGCCATTTTCTCTACCTCCTATTGCCCAACAACACAGGGGAATGGGGCATTTGGTCAGTTCATCACATGTTGTCTCTGCTCCACCTTCCTCCTCAGAGGGAGGACCCCTCACATTGTTCCCATGTTCCAGCATGGGATCCCTCCCAGGGAAGACAGCCCTCCATAAACATCTCCAGCGTGAGTGCTTCCCATGGGCTACAGTTCTTCATGAACTGCTCCGCCATAGATCCCTTCCATGGAGTGCCATCCTTCAGGATCTGACTGGTCCAGTGTTGGGTCTCCAAGTCCTGTCAGCAAACCTGCCCCAGCATGGGCTCCTCTCCCCACGTGTCCTGCCAGGAGCCTGATCCAGCACTGGCTTCCTGCAGGGTCACAGCCTCCCTTTAGCACCCACCTGCTCCAGTGTGGCGTCTTCCATGGGCTGCAAGTGGGTATTTGCTCCACCATGGACCTCCATGGGCTGCTGGGGAATAGCCTCGCCCACCATGGTCTTTACCATGGGCTGCAGTGGAATCTCAGCTCTGGAATCTGGAGTACCTCCTCACCCTCCTCCTTCCCTGACCTGAGTGTCTGCAGAGTTGTTCCTGGACCACACTCTCACTCCTCCCTGGCTGCAATTGTTCCTGAGCAGTAACTGTTGCCTCTTTTTAAGTTTCCTCAGAGGTGCTACCTTGGCCAGCAGCAGGTCTGTCTGGCACTGGCCCAGAAAGACATGGGGGCAGTTTCCAGAGCTTCTCACAGAAGTCACCCTTGTGACCCCCCTGCCACCAAAACCTGGCAATGCAAACGCAATACAGCCCATCATGCACTTTAATGAGCAGCTTCAACTCTAGTGCAGTGTGTGCCACTTGGAGCACTTCTGTCCAACCAGCCCCCTACACTGAGGGTGAATAATCTGTAAAAATTCTGTAGCTTGTTTTCACAAGTTGCGTGTTGAGTTGGGGCGTCTGCAGTTGAGCGATTCCCTCTATAATTCGTGTTATATGATCGAGTCCTGTGATTTCCAGAGTACGTCACTGCAGCTCTGACGTGTGTCCTCATGGGTTTAATCCTGCACTGTTGATGAAAGGGTTGGTTCCACCCTTTTATGATAGCACACAGCCCTGTGGTGAGCCAGTTCAGCTCATCAATCTGTCCAAAAGAGATTAATGACCAGTTTTGGTGGGATTAGCTCTGTGGCAGATTGTGCCAGCAAAAAGGTCACAGTAGCAGTGGTGAAGAGGCAAAGAGTGGGAAGGGCAGGTACCATTTCTTGCAATGGCAGTTTGGATTTGAGCCATACTACGATGGCCATGTAACTGTGGCCTGCATTGCTCAGGTGTGTAGTAACCTCAGGGTGGTTTTTGGAAGAGGTTTATTGGTTTCTTCTGTGGCTTGCCATTTGTTGACACCCTTCGAAGTTACATTCTTGAAAATAGGTATTGGCCTTTTACCATGTTAGGGAAAAGGCACAATTTTTTTGTCAGTGTGTCAGAATGTGAGAAATAAACCTGCTGGCTGAGAAGTTGCACTGTCCTTGTTTCCTTGTTTTGGTGAATGATGTTGTATCACCAGATTCTGTAATGTAAGTAGTATTAAATTGGACAAGAAGACTACACTGGTTGGTCTGAAGGGAGCGGGTGGTACTGCAAATCCAATTTTATACTATGTGTTCAGTAAGTTGTTTTTTCCAAACTGAAGTTACTACAGGGCAGAAGAATTCTAGTCAGCATTTATATGATTCAGTTTTTTGACTGCAAGACTGATCTTGAAGGAATATTAATTCCTAAGGTAAGATGTTTGGAGGTTTTAGACACTGGTTTTGTATCACTGACTTCCAGGTTTGTGCATCTCGAGAGAAGATCTGGGTAGAGTGTTTTTCATATGTAAGAGTAGTGTGTGGACTTTGAGTATCAAGGGAGAAATGTAGTTTTGAAACAAATCCATAGTGTTATTTCATTCTTCTCTCTCTTGGGACCAGCAATCTACTTTTATTTTATCTAAGTATCAATAGACCGCATTCTTTATTTGAGTAGGTTGGGGTAATCTGTCTGCAACTTCCAGTGTTGCCTGCTCTGGTCACAAAAGAGAAGGGTGATAACCCCCAACAAACACCATCTGTGGTGACTGCAAAAGCAACTGGTTTTAGGCAATCAAGAATGCAGAATTTGATTTTTTTTTATTTCCTTAACTGATCAGTATGCAGCAGTGTCAATGAATTCTGCAACAGTTCTTCAAAGCAAGTTGTTTTGTATCTTATCATTCTCTTTTGGCCATTTTAATGCAGTGAAATATATTGTCTTCCACATGACTTTGTTCCTACCAATGGCAGCTACTCTTTAAACATATTATGCAAATATTGCAGAAAAGCCTGTTTATCATTGTGTACTGCCTGAACTTTTTGGTTTCTGACAGTATATCTACAGATAGGAAGCCCTTATTTTCAAAAGTGCTTCTTTTCCATACTCGGTCTCAGTGCCTGGCAGGTTTTCAGGTTAGTTATATAACCTGTGATAGGATGAAGGTCAAGCTGCCAGCAAAGTCAGCCATTTTTTCAGTGTAGAAGTCGAACTAAAATCTGTGATGTATTAATTTGCACATTGAAAGAAACTCTTTGCTTTAGGGAATCTTGTGACCTTCCCATAGTCACCTAAAATGGCAAAAGTGAGCTTAAGCATGAATGAGTTGTGTAAGTGGTGTGAGAGGAAGTGGGTTTGTGTTCCTTGGGCTTAGTGATTTGCATATGACATTTTAGCAGATTTAGTAGCCGAACCTTTGGTTCTCTCTAGGAAAGGGCTGGATTTGATTACCAGGGTAAGAACTTCGTGGTATTCTGGTGCAATACATTTCACTCAGATTTTTCAGAACTCTTCATTTAATGTGGAGCAAGGTTAATTTGTGTGCTTTGTGTACTTCTGGCTTCCACATTCTTTGCAATCTAGGTCAGGAGGTGAACTGTAATTGCAATGTTCTTCTAACCCTGGAGCCTCCATTTGTTTTTCAGGTCACCATAAAGCATTTGCTTTCATAGCTTTGGAGTTTTGTGTGCATAGATGTTTTTTATAAGGGAATAAAGCTTTAGTGGAGGTGAAGGATAGACTGGAAAGGGCAGATCAATATTTCAGTGTTCTGTTTCAAGTGTGTAAGTGGCAAAAGTCTTACATGTGTGTCTGTACTTTTGGAACAGTTACACGTCCAGAGCATACCAATTACTAGTGGAGATAATAAAAATGAACAGGTAAGCTTTGTTAGCATGAGTGTGGACAGTAGCTGAGCTTCAATGAACAGAACTTCCTAAAACAGAATATTTTCTTTAAATTCTGCACTTTTATTTTTTAATTTATCTTTTAAAAATTGCATTAGTATTTGAAAGATCTGAAACTCGATGCTGGTAAACCTGGGTAGAAAATAAGAATTTCAAAATACTCAGGGTTTCAGAAGTAAATTCAGGTGTCAAACTGTTGCTTATAATCTCTTTGAAAAGTGCTAATGCAACAAGTTTCCAGCAATAAACCAAAACCTATTCAGATTATCAGAGATGGAGGCATTTCTTACTGTTGAACGTTGGTTAGGATGTGTCCTACAAAGGTAATTTCTGTGTTGACAGGCTTGTTATGCATTGCTTCCTCCTGCAACGAAACTGGAGAAGCTTTCTGGACCTGCTTTAGGAATTTACTTTATCTGTGTTTCCTAATTTGTAGGAAAGCATTTCCTTTTCTGTTCACTCACATGCATTTCTTCTCTAACATCTCTAAGGATGTTTGTGCCTCTTTCACAGACATGAAAAGTCATAGCTATAAAATTCTTGCCCTCTAAGTTTATTCTTTCAGAACACAAACCCTTATCCCTTCAAAATGAAAACCAAAAATGTTGAAAAAATTCCGTTTAAGCTCAAGTGGGGAAGTTGTGAAGTGTGAACACCTGTTAGAATCTTCAGTGATGGAAGTGAAATGTCTGCAGCGCAGATTACTTAGGATCAATTCCTGTAAGGAAAACTTGGATTTTTCTATCTGTTACCAGTCCAAAGTGTAAAATCCATGACCTAGGAAATGCTTTATTTTTTATAATAAGGAACTTGTGAGTTCAGTGCTTGCAGGTTTGGGGGGTTTTTTGTGTTTCTCAGTGACAGTTTTCTCCTGACCTTGTAGGTGGAGGGTGAACTATTGAGGGGACAGAGCAAAGGGGGGCAAAGTAGTGGTTTAAAGAGCAGAAATAGGAGGCCATTAGAAAGAGGAATAAACAAACAGGTAACTTGGGCATGTAGGCTGCTTGTTACTTCCTGCCTCATGTACTTCCTAAAGCTGATCAAGGTCTGCCTGGTTACAAGTTTGCTGTGCACTGAAGATACAGAACACCATGACAAGCTTTATCCGAGTTTCGCAATCTGGGCAGTTCTGAGGTACTGGAGAGGCGCACAGAGAATTGTGAGATGACATTTTACAGAGAAGCTGGCATTGAAAATAGTTAATAATTTGATTTCCAAGATTCTGGATTCCTTGAAGAATGGAGTAAATGTTGCCTTTCCTGGGGTCTCTTGTGAGTTTCCTCTGAGTTAAAATTTTCTGCCTGTAAATTCTGTGGCATCAAGTGATTTTTTTTTTCCTTTTTTTTTCCTTCATATAGTCTAGAGAATAAACAATAAACAAGCTCTTTTTTTTTCTAGGAGTCTTAAAGTAGAAGAGAACATTCCAGCTTTTAGCAGAGATTACCTGCTGTTTTTTGCTTTTCCCCTCTCATGGGAAAAGCATGACTCTACATCTGTGAAACTGAGACATGCATTTAGAAGACAATATTCTACAGAGTAATTTTTGCCATCTAGGTTTTAGAATGGTCTTAATTTGGGAGAAGGATGCATTTCAGTGTTGTTCTTTGTAAGTCTTGCTATTAATGGACTCCAGAAGTCGAAACCATCCAAGTCTTGATGAGGGTGATCTAGCAAAGGATGGCATCTGAATTATTTGTTTTATTTGTGTTGCCTAGGGACAATTCCTGTGACTTTCCATCGCCATTTTTCAGTAGATGACAGGCTTAATAAAGTCTAGTTAACTGTGCTTTATCTGTTTCTTTTTGGATAGCATAGCTGTTTGCTGCTGTTACACAGTGTGCCCCCAATCCTGTGAATGCATCTTTAAATGACTTACTATCAGACACTTTTTTGTTGTTTTTTTTCTCCAGCATGTTCTTTCATTGATACGACTTGGAAGCATCTGCTAATGTGTAGTTTCTTCAGTTTATGACAAAAGAAAAAGTTGTAAATTGCTGTGATGTTGATAATTCAGCTTTAATCGTGGTATATTTCCCCCTTTTATTTCAAGGCTTTCGCAATCTGAGGAGATCTGTATAAAATTAGTTTTGATCATATAGTGCAGTGTTTTTCATTTGATTGAAATTTCCTTTCTGTAAGCTGGTTGCCAGTAAATACACTGGTGAGAAGTACTTTATTTCATCAGTAGTGTATTTTTCACAGAATCACACACAATCACAGACCATTCTGAGTTGGAAGGGACCCACAAGGATCATCGAGCCCAACTCTTAGGTCAGTGGCCCATACAGGGGATTGAACCCATGACCTTGGCGTTATTAAACCAAGTTTTAACCAACCTAAGAAAATCGTGAGTTTGTGGGGGAAAATGTGAATCTCCCTATTTTTACATTTTAGAATTTGGCTTTCTGCATTCTTTGAAATATAAAACCCTCCACCCTGTCTTTTGCAGTGCCAACACTGAAATACTGTGTTCATTTTCCAAGGTAAAGTTCTTCAATGCTGCACTTGCTACAGGTTTTACTCCAGTTCTTTACTACTTCCATATGAGACAATACAATGGAGTTGGCATTTTTGGTGCTGGAGGTCATGCCTTCAAACTGAGAAGTGGTACTAGTTATGTGTTCTTGAAGCAGCCTTTCCTGGTTTTTCATAACTATACAGTTTTTTTTCTTCTACTAGTCCTTCTTTCTTCCAAACTCCTACCTTTGCAATTGCTGCTCTGTGGCTTGTCAAGTGCAGTGATAAAGTGAAAAATAATTTTTAGGGGGGTTGGGTGGGTGTTTTTATGTTCTGTTTGAAGAGTATGAGATTTTCAGAAACAGTATCTCAATATATATGATCTGTCCCCAGGTGGAAGTGGGGGGGAAATTCCAAAAAGTATTCCATTAGCTGTACCATATTGTTACCGATTGCAGTGTTTTTGCTGAACTTAGAAGTTTTAGGAAGATATAAAGTAAAGTAACCTTTGGACAGCTTTTCTGTGTGTTCTTCGTTTTTCTGCTTCCATCCTGTGGGCTGTATCTGTCAGAATCTGTTGACTGGAGTTTTAATCAGGGTGTAGTATATGGTAATGCCCAGCTTGCCTTTTCTTGGAATGAGTTGTCTTTTGCATGGCAGTGTTAGTGTTCTTGTGTCTCAACTTTTACCTTGAATGGAAGCTCTTGAACTTGGATAAATTGATCAAAAAATACAAGTCAGTGTGATTGATGTTTGAAGCCTTGCAGGCTTATTTCTACAGAGATAATTATTTCCTTTGGAAGATACAGTTCAATGAAAACTTGCATTGGGGATCTTTTTTTATTTGGCATAAGGTGATGGTCATTAACAGCAAACAGGAAATCATGTAATTATCAACATTTCTTTTCAGATTTGTGTGGTACCTTTGTTATCTCCCCTCTCCAGTCCATGCAGGTTTAAATAGGCTTTAAAAACCCGTTAGGTTTACCTGCCCTTCACCAGGCTTTTTCATTTATGCAGATGTAGTTCTTTAGACCTATAATAAAGGATTGTGTCCATTAGCTTGTCTTGGATGGTGGTGCCGGAGCAGCCTGTTTGTGGCCAAGTTGGATGCCAGCTGTTGCCTCTGGCAGGGGACACGCTGTTCACGAGCTGCTGTTCCTTTTCACACCTTTCCTTTCCATTCTTTATCAGTTCCTTCAGCTTTGAACCCTGGCTTGGTACTTATTGAACTCTGAGCACAGATTCAGTTTCACTTAACCTTTAGCCGCCAACGCTTCTAAATATGACACAGAGGAGCAGCCCCGACCTGCTGCCTGTACCTGCTCACATAAAGCCTTTCTCTGTCCCAGTTAGGAATAAAGTTCGGCTGCCGTGCGGGAATCCTCTCGGAGCAGCTGCACAGGGAAGGAAAATTCGTCTCTTACTACAGCAGTTACATATAACTGGAAAAGTAGGTCATTGTGGCAGGGAGTAGTCCAAACAGCCGCCTGGTTGCTGCAGCAACGACCTACTTTATGAAACTATATTTGTTGATTCATATTGAAACACACTCCTTAAAAGTGCTATAAGGAAACGACCAGGTTATGAGCTATATAACAATGAAGGCTGCAGGCTTGGTGGACTCCCCTGCTCTCCTCCTCTCCCCCACCCTCCCCTCTCTCTTTGGTCTTGCCTCTTCATGTTGGTTGGATGTTGGGGGATTAAAGTAAATAAGATTTGCTTTTATTCAGTTTGGCCACTAGTGGGGAACATCTCGTTTTGCTTGAAGGTTCTGCATAGTCACGATGTTTATCATTGGTGATTAAGTTTCCAGAGTTTAGAGACTATGAGTATTGCCCCATCACTTTTGTCTATAGAAATAAGTTTGGAGTTAAAACAACAGGAAAAAGCCCCTTTTCTTAAAAATCTTTCTTGGGCACTGGAACAGGCTTCCCAGGGAAGTGGTCGCAGCACCAAACCTGCCAGAGTTCAAGGAGCACTTGCATAACACTCTGGGGCACATGGTGTGATTCCTGGGGCTGTCCTGTGCAGAGCCAGGGGTTGGACTCAGCGATCCTGGGAGGTCCCTTCCAGCTCAGGGCATTCTGTGACACTTGAGGATTACTGTGCTGGAATGCCAGCAGTTTCTCTTGCTATTCAGCTCTACTTATTGTAACTACTTTGTTTCCAACAAAGTTTATTCACCTTCAGGAAGATGGGCTTGGTGCCTGCGCACTCCCCACTTTTTTTTTTTTTTTTTTAATTGGCAGTGTTCTTCTCTGCATCTTCTGTTTGGCTGTTAATTCTAATTCTGGAATAAGCAAACTGGAAAAAATACAGTGATTCTGTGTAGAAGGATGTTCTCCAGTTGTCTACCTTTATTCTTTCAACAAAGTAATAAAAAATGTCTCCCTGGTGTTCAGGAAGTCAATTTTGGATTGAATTCATTCCTGTCTTCTGAGAGGAATGGTTAGACAGGGAAAATGCAGGAAGTTTTTATAGTAAAGTTTTCATTCTTCATAAAATAATTTTTTACCTGAACTCCTGTGGCTTCTCCAGAGATGACTGAATTTCACTTTTTAGTTATCAGAATCTTCTACTTAATTGTACTATGTAACTTTTCCAGATGAGTTTAGTTACTTCAGGTGACTTCTGTTGGTCCTGACCTTCAGTATTGCGGACAACTTGTGCACTTCTGGCAGATGAAGATAGCACAGTTATCTAGAGGTTATTTGGATTTTTTCATCTATTGTGTCTTGAGCTGTTCTTCAGTTCTGTTTTCCAGCACTTACAATACTGAGCTCTGTGTGTCTTCTGTGCCAGCTCTGCTTCGAGATGGAAGGCCCTGCAGCATGAAGTTCCTCCATTAGTCCACCCACCCACACACTAAGAAATTTTGGGACAAAGTGGAGTTTTTTGGGATTTATGCAATCTGATCAACAAAACTGTTTGCTGGTTTTTGTTTTTTTTATGATCTTTTTTCTACATGATTACTGAAAAGCCTGAATACATTTTGATCATATTTACCTTGTATATTCAGCTATAAATTACTAATTTCAGTTTTGAAAGACCAGTTCAGAAAACTTTGGCCTTCTGATTCATAAGAGGAACAATGAGAAGTTAAGACAATGCTGAATGTCTGAACACTAGTCAATTTTAATTAAAATTTCCAAGAATAGCTTCAGTATTTTTTTTTCTATTTCCAAACTTTCTGCTGATTTCTGTGCTTGCTAAAGGATGTCAGCTCTATTGTTAATTCTCTTCTGCTAGTTTAATAGGTTTTTCAGATGTGGGAAGCCAGAGATCATGGAATTGTACCTTAAGGACTGAATTTATTCAGTATAGTTGAGAAATATAGTTATTTTACAGTGTTTCATTTCTGAGAAACTGAAAATTGTGCAAAATTTTGCTAGCACTAATAATAACCTTTAAAAGGTACTTTAATGTAAGGAAAGTAAATGGATTTTATTAAAGTGAAGGGCAGTGTAAAATCTGTCCTTCAGAATCAGATTGCAACACTATCTTGTTAGAGTGCTTTTATCGTGCTTGCTCTTTTGAAATGAGCCATAGCTGTTACTTTCTCATGGACAGCTTGGATTGCCAAAAATAACGTGGCTGAACTATTTCATAAAGCAGACCAGCTCTGGTTTAATTACATCAAGCCTTATGAGCTGCTCGTTTAAATAAAAGAACTTGGGTACATGAGAATAGGGTGCTTTCAATTTCTTTATATGTGAGCATATCTGTATTCTCAAGTAACTTAGTTTTGTAATTTGCTCTTGGGTAATATTTCCCCAGCTGTTCCCAGTACAATTTATTTGCTCTTGGGTTTTCCTTCGTGGATCCAACCAGTTTCTCTCTGGAAGAGCAGAGGAATAAGGAATTAAAGTCAAACAATAAAGACTTTGATTTATCAGATTGTAATCAGAGGATTAGAAAAAAATAAGCACAAACAATGTGCATTAAAGAATGGAAGACACTGGAGGAGAGAGATTTAGGAAGCTGTGAGCCCGTTAGTCTCCTATCAGCAGAAGGCTGACCTTTGTAACATGAAGTAATCTGAGATGTTTCCAGTTATATGGGAATAGTTTAGATGAGTAATAGGTGCCCTTTGAATGTGAAGTTAAGACCTAGACTTTATAGAAGCTAAATACACTGTTTGCTGTGATGTGTGGCTCACAAAATAGCAACCAAATCTAGATTACTATTTTGCTGAATCACAGCATAGTTGATATTTGAGGGGGTTTCTGGAGATCACACAGTCCAGCTCCCCACCCTGGTGGGGCAGGTGCACCCCGAGCAGCTTGGATAGGATCATGTCCAGGTGGGTTTTGAACATCTGCAGAGAAGGAGACTCCACAACCTCTCTGGCAGCCTGTTCAGTGATCTGTCACCTTCACAGTGAAGAAGTTTTTCCTCATGTTCACCTGGAACTTCCTGTGTTCCACTGTGTGCCCATTGCCCCATGTCCTGTCGCCGGGAACTGCTGAAGAGAGTCTGGCGCAATTCCCCTGACACCGCCCTTGAGATATTTGTATGCATTGATACGATCCCCTCTCAGCTGTCTCTTCCCCAGGTTACAGAGGCCTCATAAGAGAGGTGCTCCAATCCCCTGGTTATCTTTTTAGTCCTCCACTAGACCCTCTCCAGTAGTTCCTTGTGTTTCTTGAACGGCGAGCCCAGAACTGGACACAGCACTCCAGATGTGGCCTCACCAGGCAGAGTGGTGTGGAAAGACCACCTCCCTCAGCCTGCTGGCAGTGCTCTTCCCAATGCAGCCCAGGGTACCAGTGGCCTTCTTGGCCATGAGGGTACATGGCTGGCTTGTGGTTAACCTTTGTCCACCAGGAATCCCAGGTCCTTCTTTACAGAGCTGCTGTCCAGCAGGTCAGTGCCTAACCTGTGCCAGTACTCGAGGTTATTCCTCCCTACACAGCCCTACACTTGTCTTTGTTAAACTCAGTTATGTTCCGCTCCACCCATCTCTCCGACCTGTCCAGGTCTCACTGGGTGGCTGCACAGCCTTCAGGTGTATCAGCCCCTCCTCCCAGTTTTGTATCATCAGTAAACTTGCTGAGGGTACTCTCTGTCCTTTCTTCTGGGTCACTGCTGAGTTCATTAAACAAGAGTGGACCCAGTGGAGTGACTCCTGGGGAACACTGTTTGCTACAGACCTCTAACTGGACTGCACTGTTGGTCACAGTCCTCTGATGCTCAGCCAGTCCTCAACCCGCTTCCCTGTCCACTAACCCAGCCCACATTTCCTGATCTTACCCATGAGGATGTTGCAGGACACAGTGTTAAAAGCCTTGCTGAAGCCAAGATGGAAAACATCTCCTACTCTCCCTCACATCTACCCAGCCAGTCCTTCCCTCATGGAACTCTTATCAGATTGGTCAAGCATAATTTCCTCATAGTGAAACTGTATTGGATACTTCTAATAACCTTCTTTTCCTCCACATTCTTAAAGATGACATCCAGGATGAGCTGTTCCATCACCTTTCCATGGATAGAGGTGAGGCCAACTGGTCTGTAGTTTCCTGGGTCTTCCTTTTTCTTCCTTTTTACCCTTTTTGAAGACTGGAGTGACATTGGCTTTGCTCCAGTAAGCACCTCTCCTGTTCTCCATGTGTTTCAAAGATGATGGAGACTGGTTTAGCAGTAACATCTGTCACTCCCTCAGCACTCATGGGTGCATCCCTTTGGGGTCCGTGGATTTGTGGATGTCAGGTTTGACTAGATGCTGTCTAATCCGATCCTCCTTGACCAAGGGAAGTCTTCCTTTCCCCCAACTTTTGCTCTTTCCTGTGGGGTCAGGGATTCCTGAGGGCCGGCCTTAGCAGTCAAGATTGAGCCAAGAAAGCATTCAGTAACTCTGCCTTCCCTGTATCCTTTGTCACCCACTCCATTCAGCGGTGGGCCCCCATTTTCCCTACTCTACTCTTTGCTAGCAAAAGGTAGGAAGGTGTAGAAGGAGCCCTTCTTGTTGTGCTTGACATCCCTTGCTAGGTTCAATTCCAAATGGACTTTAGCATTCCTCATTACCTCCCTGCATACTCTGACACCATGCCTATATTCTGCCCAAGTGGCCTGTCCCTTTTCCCACATTCCGTAAACTTTATTCTTCTGTTTCAGTTTTGCCAGAAACTCCTTGCTCATCCGTACAGCTCTGCTGATCCTTTTGCTTGATTTCTAACTCATAGGGATGCACTGGCCCTTAGCTTAGGGGAAGTGAGGCTTGAGTATTAACCAGCTCCCTTAGAGTCCTCTACCTTTTGGAGCCTTAACTCATGGGTTTCCTCCAGGTAGGTCCTTGAAGAGGCCAAAAATAGTTCTCCAGAAGTCCAGGACTGTAGTCTTATTTATTATCCTACTTATTTCATCTTTGAACGATTGTGAATGTCTTTTGAATAGAACAAAATATTTGTGTGTTTCCTTCCTTTGGGAAATGCTAATCTGGAAAAGGTAGTTTGGTTGGAAAGAAATAAATGAGGGATGATAGTAAGAAAATGCTGGGGTTTGAGCTACATTCGGTTCAAATTATTTTGTCGTCCTTAACAGAGCAGTATTGCTTGCTGTAGTTGGTATTCTAGTCCCACTCCGTGTGTGGAATGGTCTTCACTCTTCAATGCCAAAGGAAACACATCCAAAAGGACTCAACTTGAAGAGATTAAGTGTTAAATGTTGCTTTCTCTTGATTATTTTTCTAAGCCCTTTTTTTCATCCATTTTCAAAGAATTGAATTTTTTTTGAGAACCTCTTTTACTGCTGTACATGGGCTTGGGTGTATCTTGCATTCTTCCTTTGTCACAGCTCTGCTTTTACTTGAAGATTGAAACAGTAGTAAATGTCAGAGGGAAAAAAAGCCAAGGTGCCCACATCACAGTCAGTGTTTGGTTTTGGTTTTTGCAAGTGGATCAGGTCTTGCTAAGTTATGAAAGATGGTGAAGTCCTGAATTGCACTCTAAAGGAGCTGAGTTTTTCTCCATTGAATTTCACCCTGCAGGAGATTAGTTGGCTCCCACAGCTACTTCACTTAAGTATCTGGAGTTGAATAACATGAACTTTTTCCTGCTCTGGTGTATAAGCTTAAAGGTTAATACCTTTATGAAATGTATTATTGTATACTTTTTTAGGATGTGAAAGTTGTATGTGGCATTTGTTGAAACAATATGGTACAATAAGGCATGGCTCTGTGACCTTGATTTGGTAGCAGGAAAACACTACTGTGGCTGCCTGCCAAAGGATGCTGGGGAGTGTACATAACACTGCAATCCTGTCTGAGCCTAATCTTCTTACAGTTTCGTAAGAATATACTGCTAAGACACATTGGATGGTGACAATCAAACGGGAAAATACACTGATAAAATATTAAATGTTTGTATGCAGGTACATCAACTTTGAGGTACTTCTCTGTGTCTCATACTTTGTTTTGGTATTAGATTTGATATTCACATTGTGATTCCTGTAGAAACTGGTGAGGTGTGTGCTTATCTGATGCTGAACTTTCATGGTAAAGTAACTAAACATGGCAAAGCATGTGTGAAGGAAAGGCACTCCCTCCTTCTCTCTTTTCTCTCATGAAGAGAAATAAATGGTGCATGATTTGTGTGATTAATAGAATTGGGGTCTAATGCTGTAAATTATACTCAAATAAAATGTGGTTGGTGTTATACAGTACATAATATTCTTTCTTTTTATTGAATCCAGCTCTACTAAACTCTGAAAGATGAAGGAGGATTATCTGATGGCAGTGTTGGAAAAAACAATTGAATGGAATAGTAAAAGTCACAGATGTTTGGCTGCCTAAGATAATTCTGATAGACAAAGTCTGGGTGGTGATCAAATATCCATAATGACTCAGGTCTCTTGTTTGACAGTGCTCTTCTGTTTCCAAAGAGATGGAAATCAGTGGTTTGCCATGAGGGCTAGTGGGTAAATGGAACAAAACCAGGTTAAACACAAGTTTGGATGAATTGCTGGAAGTTGACAAGCTGTGGGTAAAAGTCTTAATCAAACTTAGGAATGGAACAAGTTTTAGCACTGTTCTTTTTCACTCAAATTCTTAAATTTCTTCTCAGAATGAGGAAGCCTGACTAGATTATTTTATGTGTCTGTGCAGTCTAGCACTCCTGCTAATGGTTAAATTCAGAATCTGGATTTGTTCAGAAAAATTATTTTGAGTGGATTAGCACAACCATTTTCAGACGTGAATGGCACCTGAAAGAGAAATCATTGGCATTTTAAGTCCCCTCATATATCTCAGCAACTGTCCTCATTTCGTACTGGCAAGGATGGCCCTATGTGATTAGGGTTTCTGAGTGTTTATTACTCCTAAAAATAACCCCAAACAAGACTTAACAGTAGCCTTAAATAGTGTGTCTATAAGTGTCCTTCTTGCTACTCTCCTCCCAAATGAAAGTGTTAACTTTTTAACAGACTGCTCCTGACTCCTTCCCTGGATAAAGTCTTTAATCATGTTAATGGTGTAGAGCCAGGAACGTTGTGTGATGTAGTGGTTACTTTAATTCATTTTGTTAATGTTTAACTGTGTTAACAATTATTTATTTAAGTTTTTTATTAGCTGCTTTAGTGGTACCAATTTATTTCAGTTGCATGGGTAGCTAAAATTGTAGTTTGTATTAGGTTTTCTGTTTCTGGCCATCACTCTTAAAATGTAGGGAGGCAGAATGATTACTTTATGTTTTAGACCCCAAACACGCTTTGTATGAAGGGAAGATTGTGGAATTTCTTGCAGTAAACTGCTAAGATTTTATGTGAATAAAAAGAATATGGTCCTCAGCAGCTTTCATGAAAATTTTGAATATTATAACTAAATGTCTCTGCCAAATTGTGTGATGCTCTGTAAGAAGTTGCTTGCAGGTGGGAATGCTTTGCATCAGCATCTTCCCTGTGTTAAAATAAGCCTCTTCTGCTTCCCTCCGTCATGTCAGTTGTGCACGTCCCTCACATGGTTTGCTGCTGTGAAATGAATGGTGAACATCTCCTGGTTTGTCCAAGGAAAGTTTTAGACCAGACACAGAAAACTGGGCTGATGTTCTAAGCTGGTAAAATCATCTGTGTATCTTTTTTGTGTCTTTTTAATGAAGTCCTGTAGTTCATATAATTCATTCAAAGTGAAGAAGAGACACCTTTCCTATTCACTGTTAGGTTGAGAGGGGGAAAAAATTGTTTTAGGTGCAAACTCAGAAATGTGACCTGTTACTGTAGGGAGAGATTTAAACAGTTCCTGATTGCCCCAGTCTGGGGTAAAGCATGACAGAGTTCCAGCCTAGTAGCTCTTACTTCATGCTATGAGGAAACTTTGCCTCGAGAGCTCATACACTGAAAAGAAAATACTTTTTGAGATGGAGGTTTCATATTTGGTTTCAGATCACAGACTAATTTACCATTTTCATTTTGTTATCCTTTGAAAGGATCCTGTTTCTGAGCACTTTGGTGTATCTCTTCAGAGAGAAAGCTCAAATGATTTTGCATGCAGTTAACCATGGTAAAGGTGCTGCTTCTGCAAGTTTTAAGGGTAGTTGTGAGAAAAAGAGGGGGAGAAAACCTTGTTTACGACAAGTAGTTGATTTGACTATTAAATTTCTTGGTAAAGGATGTGTCTAAAACCAATTATTTAAGAAGATCCACTTTTAATTGAGCAAGGCTTGTTGCAGTGGAGATTGGACTAGATAATCCAAACTATTCTGTGATTCTATAAATCTGTGTGAAGGCTTTTATGTTAGGCAACCTTTAATAACACTTTGATGAGAAGATGCCTTTAGATGTGGTACAGCATAAATATAGATGGTGAAAATGAAGTAGGTGATACATTATTTGCAGCACATTTTGTTAAAACAATAACACATTTGGTCCAGCTGAAAGGCTCAAATATGCTTAATAAACTGCATTCTTGTTCTGAGTAACCACTTGTAAATTGAATCAGTATTCTGAAAGTCATAAGCAGTATTCTTTTCATTGCTATTAGTGTAGATACCATAAGGTCACGAGGGTTTCATTATTTTTGCACAGTGTGCTTTCCCTGAGTCTTGCAACACAAGCTGGGCTGGTTTTCGTTAGTTCTGGTTTTTGTTGAGGTGAGGGGGAGTGTTTGTGTTCTGGCCACTCTCCTGCTCCTTCCTTCGTATATTTAACGGTTTGAGTCTACACTGTTATTTTTGTTGTAAACCTAAAAGAGTTTTATGGAGATTGAAATGCTCCAGTGGGGTAAGAGATAGTTAAGAGAGATAATAGAGTGGATTTGGAGAACCAACAAGTAGAGATTAAACAGTATTAAGGGCAAGTTTAGGGATCTTGGATGTGAATTGGAGACTGGGTCAGTGCATGTAATCTTCTTGAACAGGATTTTGTGCCAAGTCCAGACTAGAAGTTGTATGTTGTGGTCAATCAGGTAGGAAGAAAAGAAGTTGAGAAAATAGAGGGAACTGAAATGCCAGTAGGAAAAAAAAGTTTCCTGAAATACGGATTTTTAGTTTGAATAGTTATGAATATTTTATGCCACTAGTTTCTCTTTGTACCCTCTCCCTGTTCTTGGTGATGTGAAGTTTAAAAAACAAAACAAAAAAACCACCACAACAACAAAATATCATAAAACCAAATCACTAAAAACCTTCCTCTGGACTATTCCAGATGTATCCAGGACCATATTGCAGTTTGCTTTCCTAGTGATCTGTGAGTGCACATGCTCCTTGAAAGTGAGGTTCACATCAATAAAATTAATGAATAATGTCTGTCATTCCAGGCTGAAAAAAAAAAAAAACCCGATAAAATGAAGCTGTAGTTTTCAGAGTCCAAATGGAATTGACTTTGTCCTGGAAATATGGGGCCCAAGTTCTCTCTGACAGAGGCACATCCAATTCTCAATCTGATTCTTAAAATGACACCTGCATGATTTCTGTCAAAATGAGTATACAGCAATTTCTTTTTCTTTTCTTACTACCACAGAGTTATTTCAAAACAAAACTTCACCAAGTGAGAAAATTAGGCATTTTTCGTTTGTTCCAGTCATAAAACATATAACCATAGTTTGCCAGTGAAGCAGCCATTGTATTCCTGTATGCTGGCTGCCAAGAGGCTGCTCTTACTCTTCCAGGCTGAGTGAGGCACACATTTTAGATGTTTAAATGTTAGAGCAGCTGGGGAATGGTTCTCCCAGCCTTTTATATATTATTTTTGATAAGGTTTTTTCCCCCTATAAAGTTGGAACCAATGTGTTTTAGGTAGGAATCACTTATATATTGTGAGGCGGTCCCATGGTGTAGAGGAGAGCACTCTGGACTCTGAATCCCAAGGTCCTGAGCTCGAGTCTCAGTGGGGACCGTCCCCCGGCAGTTAAAGCCTCCCTGCCATCCCATCCCGTCAGATCTCGGGTGCTCAGCAGGATCAGCCCCGGTCAGTACCGGGTGCTGTGACAGTCCCGAGGACTTCACTGTCTCTGTCCAAGCTCGCTCGGCCGTGGCAGATGGACCTCAGGACTTAAACGGTGGGGCCAGTTCTGCGCACGCTGAGCCTCACCTAAAACATCCCCAGCGCAGGCTGGAAGGGCACAGCCACGTGGGGAGAGCCCTGCCCAAAGCTGCGTTCGCGAAGTCTGGCCATACATACATATACTTACATACTGCTAAATCCTTAGAAAATGAATGTTAGCAGGTTTACAGCAATGGTGTATGCCTTGTCCCTCCTAGAAGGTGTAGCATTTTCATTGTATGTGGTTATTTTTTTACAACTCATTCATAAAAATCTGGGTGTGTATGAACTCCTGTCTTTAGTAAACCTGGTTGCTCAGTGCCTTTGTCTTCATAATGCTGTGGCCCCTTGCAGTGGAGCTGCCTGCCCATCCATGGTAGCTCTGCTCCTTTCCCCCAGGTGTAATCTCCAGCCTCTGTGGCACTGCTTTCCCTCGTTGGTCTGGGGCAGTTGCTCCTGAGGTGTTACTGCTGTGCCCTTGCCCCTGCACGTAGCATTGTTACAGTAGGTTTTCTCAGGAGTAAGGCCTACAGTGTTGGAATCGCCTCTTTTTTTTTCTCCTCCTTTGGGTGTAGCTTGTGATTTATGGCAATAATGTGTGTGCACAGAGGTCAGCAGGCAGTGACTCAGCAGTTGCCCTGATCAACATGCGCTTTGGTGAGTGCCAGCAGCTTCGTAAGAAGCAATGGCTGAGAGGGTTTGAGCAGCTCCTGGTGAAAAATACATTACTACACAGAATCACTGAATGGTTGGGGTTGGAAGGGACCTCTGGAGATCACCTGGTCCAATTCACCCTGCTAAAGCGGGTTCACCCAGAGCAGGTTGCACTGGATCATGTCCAGGTGGATTTTGAGTATCTCCAGAGAAGGAGACTCTACAAACTCTCTGGACAGCCTATTTGGGTCCTCTGTCACCCTCGAGAAGTTTTCCTCGTATGCAGTTGGAGCTTCCTGTATTTCAGTTTGTGCTTCTTGCCCCTTCTCCTGTTACTGGGCACCACTGAAGAGTCTGGCCCCATCATCTTGACACTACCCTTAAGATATTTGTATGCATGGATAAGATGCCCTCTCAGTTCTCTTCTCCAGGCTACACAGCCCTCATAAGAGAGATGTTCAATCCTCTCATTATCTTTGTAGTTTTCCATCAGAATCTCTCCAGCAGTTCCTTGTCTTCCTGGAAATGGTGAGCCCAGAACTGGACTCAGCAGTCCAGGTGTGGCCTCAGCAGGCAGAGTAGAGGGAGAGCATCACCTCCCTTGACTTGCTGATCACACAAGAAAGATACTGTGGGGTAGCTACTTGTTGCACTGGAGAGGAGTCCAGGGGATGGACACTAACCTGGAGAACCCCAGTATCTCTGTTTCTAGCTAGTTGCAAGGCAGAGTTCTTTTTTGCTCTCCTTCCTTTTGTTTTTATTTCTTTCTCCCAACAACTTTCACCACTGGAGTTATTTTAGTTACTGTATCCACTAATGAATCTCTGCATGTGAACCTGTTTCAGCACTCTGTGCAACTGCCTGTTTCTCTTGAAGACTTGCACATTTGCAGCATCCCGTGCCCCCAGTTTGCTTTTATCCTTATTTGCTAATTTGCTCCTCAAATAATTCAGGTGAGGTTACAGCCCAGATGCTTGAAACTGTTTTATAGGGGCTGTTTCTATAAATGAAGGCCGAAGGGATAGTTAAGACTGTGAACTCCTCTGCTGTGCTGTTTTTAGTAACAGTTCAGGCTGCTGTGTTGTAATAGAGACTTGGATTAAGTTTAGTAGCAGTGTGCCAACAACTGATTATCTTTTTGCTTGTTGGGGTTTTGTATCTTTTTGCTTGTTGGGGTTTTGTATCTTTTTGCTTGTTGGGGTTTTGTATCTTTTTGCTTGTTGGGGTTTTTTTGTCTTTAGACCGACAAGATACTTGTAGTTTTAGTTAGGACTAGAGAGTGTTTAGTCCATTCTAGAGTTGAATAGCATTGAGATGAAAACTGAAATGACAGCATGGTTTGGTTTTATGAATTATGGATTGTTGACTGTATTATATTGGTCTTGTGCTATGGCAAGCCAAGTGTAATTTGGATGTGAATGTGCATGCATCACCAAAATACACACCCAGTACTCAAGGGCTCATAATCATTGTTGAATTATTCCTCTTAGTTACCTTCTTCTATTGTGACATTGTCTGGTTTGCCTCAGAAAATAAAGGTTTCTTTATGATTCGTTGCAGATTCCTGCTTCAGTGTCTGGAGGATCTTGATGCAAATCTACGGAAACTGAATTCACGTTTGTTTGTTATTCGTGGGCAGCCAGCAGATGTTTTCCCCAGGCTTTTTAAGGTAAATGCCTCTTGCAGTTTTGTTTCTATCCACAAATATGACCAACAAATTAATTTGAGTGCACATTATCCTTGCAAATACTTAACTGTCCTTGCAGTTTCTCATTAAGGTTGTTTGTGTTTGTTCTGAATTTTTGCCCTCTAATGTACATATCACCAACTGAACTGTGTTCCTCTTAGACTTTACTGGGTTTGCTTTCTCTCCAGGAATGGAACTGATTTCAAAGTGTAGGTACAGTGTATTGCAACCTCTTCCTTTTCAGGTTCCCTTTGTAATGTGGAAATCTGATTCTGTGCATGTGAATCCAGGTTCAAAGCCTGACCTGTACAAGCAGTGTTTTATTTAGGTCAAATATCTGATGTGATTATTTTTTGGCCCTTAAAGGTGATTCAATGAGGTTTTTTGTAGTAGTAGGCTTGTTAAAAGCATAGTGCAACTAAAAAAGCAATTTCTAATCAAAGAAGTTTAGGGCTTTTGTGGGAAAGGGTCTTTTGAGAAAATTAAAGCTGTGAGGGATTGCCACTGATACTAATATGTCATCCATGGATAATCATGTATTTAACATATACTGGTACTGTAAAAGTGTAGTGAAAATAAAAACTTGATGTTTGATTTGAAGAGTTTTATCTGAATTACTGAATTGAGGTGACTGAAATAAGCAAGGCTGTGGTTAAAGAAGTAGATGTCCATTTTTTCACAGAGATCATATGTTCAAGATTTTTTTTCCCAGGTCTTCAACACCAAGCTGAAAACTCAACCAAAACTCACATTTCTGTCTTCATTTTTGTGTTTTAGTTGTGAAATGGTAACTGGGGTGATACTCCAGGAGTTTCCTGCAGTAGTACTATGGTATTAGTTGCTGTTTGCAACGCCCCAGATACTTAAGCTAGTTAGATTTGTCTGCCAAACTTAGTTAGATTGCATTTAAATAGGGGCAAAAATCTTGCTATTGTGTGTGTTGCCTTCCAGATATGAGCAACCTGTGACAAGTGTTCTTAAATACTTTAATGACTACTTTGACAACTCTTGTTTCAGATCTTGATACTAAGGCTGATTTTTCTGTGCCTCACAACGTTGGATTGCCTTATTTTCAGAATATTAATTTTAGTGCTGTAAAGACTATGAAAGTAACTTGTCATATGGATAACAAAATCAAAAAAGAACATTCATACCTGTCTTTGTCTTCTAGTTACTGAAATTTCCAGTAAGTGTCTGTTGTGTATTGATTCACTGAGGAGCTTTTCAGGACATTCTCCATACTCAAACAAGTTAATGAAGCTCTTGAGGTCTTCTTCATTTTTGGCTGAAGTCTACCTGAAATAGGCATCTATCTCATATAATCAATCTTGCAAATTCTTTTGCCAGAGCAGTAGCTTTACATCAGGAACTTGCAGTGCAGTGAAGGGCTTTTAACACTGAGCCAAGCTTTTCAGATCATTCCCAGTGAACGTCCCAAATGTGAGTAGTGATCCTGACCCTGAAGAGTGAACACATGTGGAAAAGATGAATTCAGTTAAATTTGGCTGGGAAAAGGAGATAGTGGAACTTCTGTAGAGCCTGCTCTCAGGAACCTTATCATAGATGCCTGCATCTGTGGATTCCCTGAGGATAAATGTGTCTTGGTAAGGCTTTCCTTTTCATGGGCTGAAGGACAATTCCTTCAGAAGGCAGAGCACTGATCTATCTTCATGCTTACAAAAGGCCTCAAACACCTTTAGGCTCTTGAGGTCCAGTCAAGTTTTGGTTGGTTCACAGAATCACAGAATACGCTGAGGGGGAAGGTACCCACAGGGATCATCAAGTCCAACTCCTGGCCCTGCACAGCACCATCCCCAGGAGTCAGACCATGCACCTGAGTATCATCCAAATGCCCCTTAAACTCTGTCAGGATTGGTGCTGTGGCCACTTTTCTGGGAGCCTGTTCCAATGCCCAACCACCCTGTTGGTGAAGAACCTTTTTCTAATACCCAACCTAAACCTCCCCTGACACAACTTCAGGCCATTCCCTTGGGTCCTGTCACCGGTCACCACAGAGAAGAGATCAGTGCCTGCCCCTCCTCTTCCCTTCATGGGGAAGTTGTAGACATCTATGAGGTCTCATCCAGGCCGAAAAGACCAAGTGACCTCAACTGCTCCTCACACGGCTTCCCCTCAAAGCCCTTCACCATCTTCAGTGCCCTCCTTTGGACACTCTTAAGAGTGTCCAAAGTATATCTTTCCTATATTGCAGTGTCCAAAATTGGACACAATATTCAAGGTGAGGCCACCCCAATGTAGAGCACAGCGGGAAAATCCCTTTCCTTGACTGTCTGATGATGCTGTGCCTGATGTCCCCAGGACACTGTTGAGCCTCCTGGCTGCCAGGGCACTGCTGACTCACATTCAACTTGTCACTGACCAGGACCCCCAGGTCCCTTTCCATGGCAGTGCTTTCCAGCATCTTATTCCCCAGTCTGTGCATCTGGGGTTACCTCATTCCAGGTGCAGAATCTGGCATTTCCCCTTGTTGAACTTCCTATGGTTGGTGATTGCTCAGTCCTCTGATTTGTTGTGGTCTCCCTGCAGGGCCTCCCTGCCTTTGAGGGAGGCAACAGCTCCTCCCACTTTTGTGTCATCTGCAAACTTGCTCGTTATCCCTTCCAGTCCTGCGTCCAAGTCATTTATGAAGATGTTGAAGAGCACAGGGCCCAGGATGGAGCCCTGTGGAACCCCACTAGTGACAGGGCACCAGTCTGAAGTCACCCCATTCACTGTTACCCTCTGTGCTCGGCCTGTGAGCCAATTGCTCACCCACCACATGGTGTTTATCCAGGTGTGTGCTGGACATTTTGTCCATCAGAATCCTGGGAGAGACAGAATAGAAAGCTTTACTGAAATTTAAAAAGATGACATCAACTGGCTTCCCTTGATCAGCTAGGTGGGTTCCCTTGTCATAGGAGGAAATCAGGTTTGATAAGCAGGACTGTCCTCTCATCAAGCTGTGCTGGCTGTGACCAGTGACCGAGTTGTCTTGCAGGTGTTGTTCAACACCTCCCAGAGTAATCTTCATAACTTTGCCA
Organism: Myrmophylax atrothorax; assembly: GCA_026770055.1. Lineage (NCBI taxonomy): Eukaryota > Metazoa > Chordata > Aves > Passeriformes > Thamnophilidae > Myrmophylax > Myrmophylax atrothorax. The sequence continues at coordinate 53,945,464 of JAOXXN010000265.1, read as the reverse complement.
GGCACTGAAGTGACACTGACAGGCTTGTAAGTTTCCAGGGTCCTCCTCGAAAAATGGGATGACATTTGCCAGCTTCCAGTCAGCTGGGACCTCTCTGGTTTCCCAAGACCACTCAAAAATCATGGAGAGAGGTTTTGCAATGACATCAGCCAGCTCTTGGAGGATTCTGGGATGAAACCCATCAGACCCTATAGATTTGTAGGGAACCAGCTGGAGCAGCAGATCCCACCCAATTTCAGGGTGGATTGGGAGTGGATTATTCTTGCAGTCATAGTCCCCCACCTCCGGGCACTGAGACCCCCTTGGTCCATCATCTGTGTTGAAGTCAGAGACAAAGCATTAAACACCTCTGCCTTGTCTCTGTTTGTGCAGTGACCCTCCCCATCCTGTAATGGGCTGATGGTATTTCTAAACTGTGTATTGCCATTTATATATTTGAGAAAGTGCTTTTTATTGTCCCCCACATTTCTGGCAGCTTCACCTCCAGCTGAGCTTTGGTTACACAGATTTTCTCCCTGCAGTGGCAAGCAGCATCTCTGAACTCTTCCCATGTCACTTGACCTTGCTTACACTGGGCATACACCTTCCTTTTTTGTCTTATTACCAAGAGAAGCTCCCTGCTCAGCCAAACTGGCCTTTTGCCTCACCTGCTTGGCTTCCAGCATTTGGGAATTGCCTGTCCCTGTGCCTGTAGGAGGTGATACTTGAAAAGTCACCAGCACTGATGCACCCCAGCACCCGCAAAAACATTTTCCCAGAGGACCTTAGTTACTAATTCCCCAAGCAGCCTGATGTCTGCTCTCCTCCTGTCCACAGCTGAGGCTTTGCTGGCACTTTTCCTTCTGTCAGCAGAGATTTTAAACTCCATCACTTTGTGGTTACTGTGGCCAAGAGGCCACCAATCTCCACTTCGTTCTTGCTTCATTCTCTTCCATTTGTCCTGATCTGCTCTCTGGCTCAGTAAAGAAGATAGAATTGGAATAATCAATAACTTCTTTAATGCATCAATGTTGCTTAAAACATCCAGCAGTATGTGCAAAGTGATTTGTGTCCATACTTCTTTTAATTGCCTTGGTCACGGTGATGTGATATGGGAGTATTCACATTATGTAGCACTTGTCTCAGGGTTCATTAACTCCCTTAAGGATGTGACTGGCTCTTGGACATGTTTTTTATGGTCTTCTTTTCAATATGGCAGAAGAAAGTAAGATTTAGAAAACTATCTGCTGCAACTTGTTAGTCAGTGGTTTTACATTATGAAATGGGAAATAAATGTTTTATGATGGTGCAGGAGGTTGCTTGAGAATTCAAGGCCTGCTGGGTTAGTCTTGGCAGACTTCAGGATGGACAGAGCCAAGCCGCCTTTCCAAGAGCAAGCACTCTTTGGAATCACCTATCCTTGGGGCTGGGCTTCATCTGGGAGAGAGCTAGAGTTTGGGAATGACATAGCACCCTAGGTGAAGAGCATTGAGTGCCCTTGCCTCTTTGGTGTAAATCCAGTTCTCTGCAATACTCTGGCTGGTGTATTTAAATCAAGTGAATAAGATCCTGAGGGATTAGAAAGGTGTTTCTTTGAGTTTGATTGGCATGATGGCTTTCTAGGACCATTCTGTGTATACTTCACCTTTCCACTTTCCTGCTGTTGAAGAAGCTTTAGCCATTAGTTGATCCCTGTGTTCATTTCTTTTTTTCTCCCACTTAAACCTGTTGGGCTTAGTAACGGCATCTGTGACATAAAGGATATAAGACTTCAAGGCATAAGGCACTGTCTTTTTAGGAGACAGCATTTTTTGGGGTTTGGTTTTTTTTAATTGAGAATTTGAAAATTGTCTGAGTGAGGACTAGGTATTTGGAAAAGGTAAAGGAAGTGTGTGGTATTTGGTTTGAGGGCGGGGCAGTATTTCCACCCTCTGCCCCTGAAACCTTCAGTCCTGCTGTTGAAGTTGACAGGCATATGTAAAAAGCTTTTCTGCAGAGCAAGGTACTGCTGCTGATCAATGTTCAGAAGATGGCCTTTGTCATCTTTCCCTTCTGTTGTGTCTCTTAAGGTATATGGATCTTAAAGTTAGAGACGAGTTTTCAGAATTTGCACAGAATTTGTCCCATTACTTTGTGCACCCACAGTAATAGGACAGATGGCAGCTTCTTTTATGCCTGATTCCTACTTACATGCCAAAAAGTTGGCCTTTGTTTTTGTTAGTCTGGGTGTCTAAGTGTATTTTGGACCTTTCTGTATCTCTGATACCTATCCACAGATAATGGGTGAAGTTCCATTCTGCCCCTGTCCTTCCAGTTCTCCTTTCCCTCACCCTCCATTGTGCCTCTGAGTTGCTGAAAGACCACAATTTTGTTTTTTGTTGTAGGAGTGGAACATTGCAAAACTTTCCATTGAATATGATTCTGAACCATTTGGGAAGGAAAGAGATGCAGCTATCAAGAAGCTGGCTAGTGAGGCTGGAGTGGAAGTCATTGTTCGGATTTCCCATACGTTGTATGACCTCGACAAGTAAGTTACAATTACCTCTGATTTTAAACAGGAAAGGAAGAAAACTTAGAGTTTTATATAGAATTTGTTTAGATATTGTGTCTCACTTTCTACACAGAGCACTTCATAGTTAGGGAAACTACAAATTTGTTTCAGGTTTTTCTTCTATTCATCCATCCATCCAAATTTTATTACACACCGAGTTTTAATTTGGGGTTCTTTCGAAAATAACGTTCATGTTAATTATCTGTCTTTTATTATTAAGTTACTCAAACATGCCTGTAACTTCTCCTAAATAATAGGTTGGTGTTGTATAGTTGTTTTATTAAATTGATTTGTCTTTATTTTACTTGTTGTACACAACTTATGAGAAAGCTCTTTATGGTTTTTTAAGAACTGTTTCCTATCAATTATGTATTCCATAAGTAATTGGGGATTGTTTCCTATCCCTGTGTTGCGTTCCTTAATGTCTTGTTTATATTTTCCACAGATCTATTTAAATGGATTAGTATTAGCTCCCAATTATGGCAATATAATCTACAAACTAGTCAAAACTATGACTTGGCTTCTCTTAATATTGAGTGGTTTATTGTGGTAAATGCCCATTTTTTTCTGTTACGAGCTGATGTATAAGAGACAGCTACACATATGGAGGACAGTGAAGTGGAATTACTTAGTGTTGGAAAACAATAGCTGAGTTTTATTTTTTCAATCCTGAATTGAAAATTCCTTTCCTTCCCCTCCTGACCAAGCACCCCCCTAAGTAAGCATTTGGTTCCCTCTATCACTTCGTAAATTTTTCTTTAAAGTTTTCCTTTTTTCAGGTTTTTATATATATTTAAAATGACTATGCAAAATATGGGAACTGTGTTTTTCCAACAGTTGTGTATAAATTACATGTTAATTTTTTCCCTCTATTAAGACAGTTGTAATATTGACTACTGTTATCAAAACCAGAATAGAAGAGCCAATTGTTTTAATTCAAATAGCATAGTCTTGTAGGTGACTTGGATATTTCTGTATATAGCTATGATCTCTCATCTCTTCTGAACTCTTCTTTGACTTGAACTGTCCATGTTCCTTGTTTCCTCATTCATGAGAGACGAAGACAATTGACTTGGTTATAAACAGTTAATTTATGTCTCCCTTGGGGGGGGGGAAAGATGGTAAAATTAGAGTCCAAAGTGTCTGGATTACTATGTGTATCTGTGATTTTATATAGTATGTTAGAGGAGGATAAGAAGATATTTTTCTGTGTATATAGCTGTGTATATTTTATAAAAAAAAGTTAAATACTATTGTGTGATGTGCCTCTTTCCTTTTGTATTTTTTCTTCAATTTAGAATAATAGAATTAAATGGAGGACAGCCTCCTCTTACTTACAAGCGATTTCAGACCCTCATTAGTAGGATGGAACCACTGGAGGTGCCTGTGGAGACCATAACCCCAGAAGTAATGAAAAAATGTACTACTCCAGTTTCTGATGACCATGATGAGAAATATGGTGTGCCATCTCTTGAAGAGTTGGGTATGTTCTAGGATTGCTTTAACACTGGGAAACAAGTAAGATGCAATCTACCACTGAAGGCATAATGCTTAAAATAACAATTGAGAGACGTTCTACTTGTGGTTAATTGTTAAACTGATACAATTAGACATACAAAAGGAACAAAAAAGGATAATCAACTCCATAAATGTTTGTTGTTTTCTGGTAAATGGGAGGTCAGATCAAACCATGCTAAGTACTGTTTGGCTTCTTGTAATACAGCATACCCATTTTCCTGTGGTACCAAATAATCAGTAAGCTACTAATAGTCTTTGATGCTTAATTTCGCATTTAATGCACTTGGTATCTTGGTGCTTCAGGGGGTTGAATTTGTCATTTTACAAATTAATTTTAAAAACATGTTTTCTTAAAAAAAAAAAAGGCAAATAATTATTTTAGGTGGTTCTTGTAATTTTACCTATGTCCAGCTTGGGGTTTTTCTCAGTAAAATAGAGTGATGTATCAATATGCTACAATTTTGTTGCCCTACAGTATAAGCAAACAAGGAATTTCCTTGTTTCAATTTGTCTTTCAGGTTTTGACACCGATGGTCTGCCTTCTGCAGTATGGCCAGGGGGAGAAACAGAAGCTCTGACAAGATTGGAAAGACATTTAGAACGAAAGGTATGTTTCAGATCATTGAAAGTCACACCTATCTGGTAAACAAAGTTACTCTTTCCTATGAAAGGTAAAGGGATTTGGGCAAGTCCTGTAAAAAAAAAAATTAAACCCACAAACTTAAGGCCTTGATATAATTATATAAATCAATAATTTATGTCTTAGTTTTAAAAGATGGTAGCAGGTTATCTTTGATTTGAATTTTAGAGGAAGTCTGTTTTACTATTTTATATTAAATTTTTGTTTTGAGATAATGCTATTTGAAACATACTTACAACTTTGAAGGGGAATTCCTCTGAAAGCTTTTGTTTCTAGTTTGTCTAGGTTTCCATTGTATTTAAAAGAAAGGGACAGGTAGTTCTAGAAGACAGTTCATGCCTTCTGTCTGCATTGAGATGAATTACCTTCCAGAGGTTCCACTGATTCAGAAGGAACCCCTGGCTGTGTAGGTAGCACGATCACCTGCCTGCTGGTTGGATTTAGTTTTAGACAGTGTGTGATTTCTCCCTTTGTAAGTTACTACATATCCTGTAGTCTGATATTGCTGTGTGGTTTTGCTTTGCTTTTTTAAGGCTTGGGTAGCAAACTTTGAAAGACCACGAATGAATGCAAATTCCCTTCTGGCAAGTCCTACAGGGCTTAGTCCCTACCTCCGCTTCGGCTGCTTGTCCTGTCGTCTCTTTTATTTCAAGTTAACGGATCTGTACAAAAAGGTAGGATTTCTGGGGAGTCAGCTTCATATTCGTAGATGCCAGGATTTTCCCCTACTTTTTCTAATAAAATGTTTTTCTTTACTGATGATCTTCAGGTAAAAAAGAACAGCTCCCCTCCCCTCTCCCTCTATGGGCAGCTGTTATGGCGTGAATTTTTCTACACAGCGGCGACTAACAATCCACGGTTTGATAAAATGGAGGGGAATCCTATCTGTGTTCAAATTCCATGGGATAAGAATCCTGAGGCTTTGGCCAAATGGGCAGAAGGCAGGACAGGTTTCCCTTGGATTGATGCGATTATGACACAGCTTCGTCAGGAAGGTTGGATTCACCATTTAGCCCGGCATGCTGTGGCATGCTTTTTGACTCGAGGTGACCTCTGGATTAGCTGGGAAGAAGGAATGAAGGTATTGTTTCTTACGCTTGAATTTCTTAAAGTACCTGTTGAAGTTCCTGATTGCCATTCTAGAATTACTGAGCCATGTAAGTTGAATTTTAAACCATAAATTATGGGCAAAACGAAATCAGTTCTGATAAACTAGCTGTGCAAAATTTTGCCTCGAGTGCCCTTTTATTGGAATATTAGAGAGTTTCTTGCAGTCAGAATAGGTCTGAAATTGTTTTAATTTGAGATTACTTCCTAAATCTAGGCCAAAAAACACGGGCTACTATTGTAATTGAGATTTCTTTCTAGTCATTTTGTGTGAACAATTGCTGTTCACATCTTGTGTCTGCTTCCCTGCAAAGGGAAAGTCCTGTGGGAAATAAAGGGAGAAAACTAAAAGCTGAAAATGTCCTTCCAGCAATTTCTGTCCCTTTGCCCAGTGTCAGAAGTGTGAGTAAGGGCAACATGATTTGGCTGAAGGTTCAGTGCCATTAATTCTGTGCAAGTATCCAAGAGATGCTGAAGTTCAAATTTAAGATGTTGGTCTTGAAAACAATGGAATAATTTAATCTCAATCTTTGAATCAGTGTTACCTTTTTAGATGGGTAGCATGTCTGTTACTGAACGATCATAATAACAATCAATGTTTGTAATATAAAAAGGAATGTACTTGCCATCGGGATTGTGACCTCATATTTATGTATGTATATAATCTTAGGCAGTTTCAGCTTTCTTAAATCTGTTGTAAGCAAACACCTTTGATTTAAAAAAAAAAATCAGTTACACAACAGCATAAGCTGCTTTAGGAATTTTGCTTTTGCAGTTCATAGATAAAGACATCAAAGATGCCTTTACATAGGAACTCAGCCAACAACAAGGCTACATAATACAGATAAATTACAACTTGTTCTTACTTCTGCAGTAATACAGGTCTGTGAAGTGACCAGACTTGTGCAGTGGTCCATAGTAGCAGAAGTTAATCTGGCCTTCCACATGATGTTACTTCCTGAGTCTTATTCCATGGCAGCATCTAGTGGAACAACTGTGTGCTAACACCCAATGTCTGAAGATCTTGTTGTATTAGGAGTCACTTTCTATTTAAAACGTTTTTTGAAAATGTTTTTAAGATAAATCTTACTTTTTCAAAATAAACTTTTTTTTTCACAAATAATTGTAGGTATTTAGACAAAGGTACTTTTGTAACACTTATTCAGTGTATACTGTGGAATGAATGCCTTATTGAATATATGGGGAGAGAGATCATTGTTTAATGGGATATCTTATTTAGGCTTTGCATGGTATTCATATTAGTTGGAGTTGGTGGCTGTACTAAGATGTTGAGGCATGAAGAAAAATTACGGTTTCTTTGGAACATTTGGAAGCAATGCAAGTTTGAAAAGAAAATAAAAACTTCGCAAAATATCTATTAAATAAGTATCTGTTTTCAAAACTACTTCTAGGTACACTCTTATTATAAAAGGTCCTTGAATGCTGTCCTTCAAAGAGTAAGGCTTCTCTTTATTTCTTGTTAGCCTGTATTGCTGTGACCTGATGGAGCAGATAAACTTTTTATACAAGTTAGTATTGTCTGTGTTAAAGATTAAAAAGGAATCAGTGCTGGAAGCTTGAATGTTTCACAACTACTGAGCTCCGGATCTAAAGTAAAATCCTCATAAGTCTTCAATTTTCTCTTGGGTTATTTTTAATGTAATAGGGGTAACAAATTAGAATTAAAGCGTTTGGAAGATTTTTTTATTTTCTTCAGACCAGATTTCATTATCTATCCCACCATTCTTCAGTGTTCTTGGTGATTCATATACCTCCAGGAATTTAAGAGTGCATCCTCAAAACTATGGCTTACTAGATTAACTATTGGCCTTCAAGAACACAACTTCTGAATGTCTGTGCTACCCTGAAACTCTTGAATTCTACACTTGGGATTCCTCACGCAGCGAAAGGTGCTGTGCAGGTTGAGGTATTCAGACCAACAACTTAAATTTGTACTTTGTAGGTTCCTTGTTTTCTGGAAGTTTGCAAAGCTTACTCAGCTGTGATGTGATGAGGCAACTTCTCTGAAAACCACAGATACCACTTTCAAGCAGTCAGGCTCCAGCCATCCTTTGGGGATTTATTTTTCATGGTTGTGCTTTTGTAAAATGTAGTTTTCTGAGATGGTAACAAATTTGCTTACAGGGTTAAAAGCCTGTTCTTGATTTTTCTCTTTTGTTCTTGAGTTTCGTGTCTGGGTAAGTATTTGCAATTGCATACTGAACATTCTCTGTATGTTGCCAGGTAAGAAAGAGCTGAAATCAGGAACTCAGGAACAGATCCTGAAACAATGGATGCCTTGGAGGTGTGTCATGTTCAGACTAACTTGTTGCTCTAATTTCTTAAGGTCTTTGAAGAGCTGTTACTTGATGCAGATTGGAGTGTGAATGCTGGAAGCTGGATGTGGCTGTCCTGCAGTTCCTTCTTTCAGCAGTTTTTTCACTGCTATTGTCCAGTGGGTTTTGGCAGAAGAACTGATCCAAATGGGGATTATATCAGGTAACTCACAATCCAGAAATTGCAGCAATTGATTCATGGATGTTGCTTATATTGTCAAGTTCCTTTAACGTGACCTTTTTACTCTTTTTTAAGGCGTTACTTGCCAGTACTTAGAGGTTTCCCTGCAAAATACATCTATGATCCTTGGAATGCCCCAGAGAGCATCCAGAAGGCTGCAAAGTGCATTATAGGAGTTAATTATCCCAAACCAATGGTTAACCATGCAGAGGCAAGCCGTCTGAATATTGAGAGGATGAAACAAATCTACCAGCAGCTTTCACGATACAGAGGACTGGGTATGGTTATCAACTATTGTCTTTATTTAAAAACTGCTCTCATCTTCTAGCAGTTAATAATTTAGTCTCATGGCAGTGGTAATCAGGTGTAAGCTCAGGGTGGTGACCAGGGTTGTGTATCCAAATAAATGAAAATATTACATGTAACCAAGAAAGGGAAAAAAGGAGTTTGAGGGGAGTGCCTCTTTCCAAATATTACCCACAATTTTTTTCTGTGGGTTTTTGGAAATACTTCAGTTAAACTGGGCCTTCTGTGCATTCTGATACTCTTGTACAGATAGGCTTTAATA